>OZ012670.1:7580000-8180000 GCA_963942505.1 Lordithon lunulatus | reverse complement strand
ATTTTTTTTTAATCAGATTTATAAACAAAAATCAACATCTAGTATATCGCATTAGTATTTAAAAATAGTTGTTAGTACTGGGAGGTAGGTTTGGGGCAGTAAGATTGACACAGATTAATACATTTGTGATTATTGATTTGTGTCACTTTATAAGGCACCTTATATGGTCAATAATTCTGTCTGTCCTAGTACTGTCAGTATTTTTACTTCAATCCTCCTTTTATATTTATCAATTAATTAATTATCCGCATATACATCAGTATTCCCTTCATTTTATCGTTACCTTACCCGATAAATAATAACATAATAACATTTTAAACATATTATTGAACAGTAATACTGTGATTATTCTAAAACATTGACAGTATTATTGATCGTGTAAGGTGCTTTTATAGAAATAGAAGTGATCGAGGTATGATCCCACTGCAAGCTGGTGGCGGCCGCAGACAATACTAATGCGTTATGCTAGATGTTAATTTTTGTTTATAAATCTGATTCAATAAAATAATTATTGTAATTTTTAAACATTTTTCGAGCATGTAGTATGATTTGTAATATGTATTTAATAATTTTATTTCAATTATTCACACTAAATAAAAATGTAATTGTTCTAAAAAAGAGAATATTTCCAAATAGTTACCAAAACGACTACACTGACCAGTTATTTTTATTTCAAAATAAATTATGTTGTAAGCTCAACAAATTACAAATAGTATTATATACATCCCTTAAAAGACGAAAATCTCATCCTAAAGTTCACTCTGTCGGGAACACACGTATCTCCAGGCCGGCCAGCACTCCCTAACTTCCTTGTAAGGGCATTTATACGATATAAATCTACCGGCGCACCTTCCCTTCCGAATAGATCAAATGAATCCACCAGAGAACTGTTTTCCGAGCAACTAAGCTAGATAAAAGTGCTTATTGGTGGCCCCGGAGAGTTTAGTTTTTGTCGCGAGGGTATTACATTCTCGGCAACGCGTGTTCCGCTGAAAATTAAGACCGACAGAAGATGTATGGGTGTTGAATTCAAGTCGGGAAGTAATTTGTTTGATGTTGCTTGCAGAACGCAAGGCGGTTTATTATTTTTAAGTACCCGAGCGCTCTGCGAGTGAAATAAATTGGAGAAGAAAATTAACAAAATTTACGTTTACTGGCCTCCTAAATCTGTAGCCACACTTTCAAATAATCACGCTATGTTGGGCGTTTCTCAGAAAATAATGAAGATATCACCAATATAATTATTTCGTTCAGTTAGTTATAGAAATATATTCTGCATCTATAGACTTTATATTGTAATAACAATAATAAATTTTTGTTATTACAAATAGTTTTCAAACGACATTGGAGAAGAAAATATAAATGTATACAATATAGAATACATAAAGACGATAAGACAATAATTGGAAACATATCTGGTGTGGGACCACACGACTTTTCGAATGATTTAATATTAAATCAAAATTTATATATATATATATATATATATATATATATATATATATATATATATATTATGATTTGTTAACACATGTCGATTTTTAATTTAAAATTGCCAACTTTAAATGAAAGTGTCAATCGGCGTGTCTGAGAAATTTTGCAAAAAATCTTACATTAAGGTTTTATCGAATTTAATCCATACTTTAAGGACACTCTCTATACTGGATGTATGTTAGTTTTATCTGTAGTATTTTTCTTGAATATTTTCTCCTCATTATTATTATTAATATTATTTTATCACGATAATAAATCTCTTTAATTTATACATTTGGCATTTGTGCAGCTTTTTCTATGTCATGAATAAGTCAAGTGCGGTTCATACTTTACTCAATACCCATAACCCTGAAGAGTATATCACCGCATATAAAGTTGAAGTTGAAATCAGTGTACTATACACTACGTAATACGGCAGCGAATTTAATAATAAAGTTTTCTGAATAAATCCCTTTAGTGGTTTAAAAATAGTCGCTTTTACGGTGACATGCTCGGTGCCACATAAAATGTTAAATCTAGCGGCCATATTTTCGCGTGGGTTCACTATACATTATGGGCATTATTTATACATACATCCGGCGCTTCGCGTGTGCTCTCAAAACTTTTGCAAAAATGTCCTATTATGAGGTTTTATGGTGTAATCAAAGGGGAATAATATTAAATAATATAATAAGCACCCTATAACATCATGCAGATTGTAAAATATGTTTATTCATGAATAAAAAATTTGAAGTGAAAAAGGATGAAAGCATCCAATTATTACTAGACGAATACTATACATACTATGTTATATTATCAATCAAGAAATTTATACTACTAACAAAGATATGAACAAATACACTAAGTTATTATGTTACATTAGGGATAAATCAAGAAATTTAAACTACTGATAAAGATATAAACAAATATTACCCCAAGTTACTATGTTACATTAGGGATAAATCAAGAAATTTAAACTACTAATAAAGACATAAACAAATAAACACAACAGGCTGTCTAAAGTTATTAAGTATATTGTAAACTAGAAAGGCAACTGAAAAAGGAAACATTCCAAATATTTTAATTTAAAATTAATTAATTACTTATATTCATGCCTAAAAATGTATAACGCATTTCCAGAAACTATTTACAACTTACGATTCTAGTATCATACAAAAACGAAATCAAAACTGCTGATTACGACCCAATCGAAGAACGTAGGTAATGTTACGTATATACCAAAATACATAACATTAGCTACATTCTAAGTATATTGAACAATTTACAAAAAAAAACAATGTTCTTTAAGTTTTATGCCTAAAATAGTCGAAAATTGTTTTTGGTATGTATTTGTGTGTGTGGTCGTCTAGATGTCTGTCTGTATAGATGTTTGTCTGGATGTCTGTCTGGATGTCTGTCTGGATGTCTGTCTGAATGTCTGTCTGGATGTCTGTCTGGATGTCTGTCTGGATGTCTGCCTAGATGTCTGTCTGTCTGTCCGTCTAGATGTCTGTCTGCCTGGATGTCTGTCTGCCTGGATGTCTGCCTGTCTGGATGGCTATCTGTCTGGATGTCTGTCTGCCTGGATGTCTGTCTGTCTGGATGTCTGGATGTTTGGATGTCTGGATGTCTGGATGTCTGGATGTCTGGATGTCTGGATGTCTGGATGTCTGGATGTCTGGATGTCTGGATGTCTGGATGTCTGGATGTCTGGATGTCTGTCTGTCTCGATGTCTGTCTGTCTGGCTATATCTCTGTCTGGATGTCTGGATGTATGTCTGTCTGGATGTCTGGATGTCTGGATGTCTGGATGTCTGGATATCTGGATGTCTGGATGTCTGTCTGTCTGGATGTCTGCCTGTCTGGATGTCTGCCTGTCTGGATCTCTGCCCGTCTGGATGTCTGTCTGTCTGTAATCAAAATTCCGGGAGAACGGCACAATGGATCGCAACCAAAATTGGAAATTGGCTGAGAATCTCATCTAGGACGATCTCGTGAAAATTTGAGCAAAATAGGTTCGCAAACAGAGAAGAAAACTCGATCAAATCGTCTTCCTACGTTTAATTAGGCGGGGCCGCCCCAAAATTTCGCTCGGGGCAGTAAACAAGTACATCAGTGGCGGTGACGAAAATGATGACATGTTAAATGTAGTAAGGTAATAAAATATGAAAATCTAAAACTTTGAAAAGGCAAAATGCCATAATGTCATAATGTCAAAATGTCAGAACATTAAAATTTCAAGATTTCAAAAATTTCAATGTAATTCATAAGTCGTGTGGTGTGACCGCACCAGATATTTTGGAAATAATTATGAAATAATCATTTTTAAACTAAAATTATAATTTGACATATATATTTTCAAATTGTAATTTTAATTTTGTTTTAGTGAAATCGAATGCCCAATAAAGATACCAGTATAGCAATTAAAACATGCGTAGTCATTATATACATTGCAAAATGTGATAAAATCTAATTAAAACACATTTAAAATAAATAACTGCTGCAATGTAGCACATTCACAGTGTAATTCCCCCGACTAAAAATAGATGTTATTACCGATAATGAAAAGAAATTGCGCCGGCAGCGAGCGAATAAATTCCCAAACTACATTTTTACGCGCGGTCGCATTAACTACGTTCGCTCAGACAATTTTTCATTTGGCTGAAATGTGGCGCTGCTACATGTGAAACTGCGACACATCCAGATTATCTCGTTTTTACAGGCAGAGCCTCGAATAATAATTAGAATATTATACACAGAGCAAATTGCTATCGATGATATTTATGGGGCGGTGATTGGGTCCGTATTAAACTGTAATGAACTTCCGTCCGCACGAACCGAATGCCCTCTCTCATTTCGGAAACGCTTTGGTTCGCCTAATCAACCATTCATGTAATTACGCCCTGAACTTTAGATCGGTAGCGTGGCGGTCCTTAATTCGTTCCTTTCAACGTCAATCATGAGTGAGATATGTATTATATAGCTCAGTATAGGTCATGAAATATAAAATTATTTAGTAAAAATTTTTAAAAAAAATACTCCTCACTGTTAAAGTGAAAAAAATTATTATAATTATACAAACAAAAAATACTCCTCACTGTTAAAGTGAAAAAAAAATTATAAAAAAAAACTTATATATTTATAGGGCTTTTTCTTTTCCGCCGGTCAAGGGAGAAGCTCAGAGAGGTTTAATCACCCGGTATTTACCTTCACTTCACAGAAAACCTCTGAAAAACGGTGAAAGGTGATTCGCGCAAATTCGCTCCCCGCTGGGGATCGAACTCAGGCTCCCCAATGCTCAGTACGAGATGGCCGACGCCTCTAACCACTCGGCCACTGAGCTGGGTAAAAAAATTATAATTATACAAACAAAAAATACTCCTCACTGTTAAAGTGTTTTGAAAACTTGTATTAGTCATTTAATACTTAATATGTAAAATTTTGATAGAACTTGCAACATATCGTATAACAATCAGTCAATCTCTCTCCTGTCCACCTAGCATAATATTGTAGATGTCTGGTATTGCTGCTTAGGCTCAATATGTAATATATGTTACTGTTTCGGCGAACATGCCGCTTACACCTACTCCACGCTCAGTAGGGTAGGAAAACCCGGGCTGCGTGCGCCTCTTCAGCGGATGCTAAGAGTAGGGGGCTATTTGCCCCTTATAAATAACGTACACGCACCCTCAAGCGGCACCCCAGGATGACAGGAGTCCTTCGACCCAATAACATCCCCCAAAATCTCTTTTCCCCGACACCAGTACCAAACCACACACCAAAAACGACCATCCAACATTGTGATCAAGCGGCAGTCAGTTCTCCCTCACCAAGACTCAGAGGACTGATTTATATTACCCGACTATCGCCTTGAAACCGATACTTGAGTTTAACTTTTTAACTTTGGTAAATCGATCCTCTCTCACCAAGACTCAGAGGATCGATTTATTTACTTGCAGCTATCAGCTTATACTGATAAGTGTGCCCCATATTTCTCTTGTGACGGTTCTCCCTCACCACGACTCAGAGAACCTCAGCTGACCCCGGCGACGGACTGCAGCTTCCTTCACCAACCCCATCGATGCTCTGCACATATATTTTTTACAACATGATTGACTTATCGATATTTTCTCTTCAACGCTATATAAGTCGAAAACTAGTTGATATTTTTCAATACTCTTTTATAATTTCTTCTTCTAATGCCTATCCCCTGTGGGAGTTGACTATCACATTGGTCCATCTTATTCTTTTCACTGCTGTCCTAAATAGAACCGTTATTTCATTACGACATTCTGATCTTTGTTCTTCTATCTTCCCATTAGTTGTAGAAGATGATATTTTTAGTTTCTTATTACGTGTCCAAAGCACTCCATTTTACTACGTTTGAGTTTACAAATCCTAGTCCTTTCGCAATGCGCTGCAGTACCTTTTCATTTATGACGTGGTGGACCCATGATAGCCTGAGCATGCGGCGATAACAGCAAATTTCAAATACGTCGATGCGTTTACAGGAAGCTTCAGTAAGTGTCCAATGTTTCCGTCCCATATTGGAGGACTGACAGCAGGCAGCGCTTTACAACCCTAATTCGAGTTTTAATTCCGAATGTTAAGTTACCTACTTAAACTATTTATCATCTTGTTGAATGTAGCTTTTGCCTTTTCAATTCGGCTTCATATTTCTCGAGAGTAGTTCCATTCTTTATTCAGAGCACATCCTCAGGAAGTAATTGTCTCGACAATTGGTAGAACTGTATTATTCGCGGTAAACTCAAGGATATCGATGTGATTTTTGCTGACGATTAGTATTTGCGTTTTTTTTTGTGCAGTCCAGCTTCATTCCATATTGTTCACTTGTCGATGTTATGCAGAGTCTACTCGTTTCTGAAGTCTCTCAGCAGTATCAGCTATTAGAACAGTATTATTCATTTATTCATTTATTCATTTATTCATTTATTCATTTATTCATTTATTCATTTATTCATTTATTCATTTATTCATTTATTCATTTATTCATTTATTCATTTATTCATTTATTCATTTATTCATTTATTCATTTATTCATTTATTCATTTATTCATTTATTCATTTATTCATTTATTCATTTATTCATTTATTCATTTATTCATTTATTCATTTATTCATTTATTCATTTATTCATTTATTCATTTATTCATTTATTCATTTATTCATTTATTCATTTATTCATTTATTCATTTATTCATTTATTCATTTATTCATTTATTCATTTATTCATTTATTCATTTATTCATTTATTCATTTATTCATTTATTCATTTATTCATTTATTCATTTATTCATTTATTCATTTATTCATTTATTCATTTATTCATTTATTCATTTATTCATTTATTCATTTATTCATTTATTCATTTATTCATTTATTCATTTATTCATTTATTCATTTATTCATTTATTCATTTATTCATTTATTCATTTATTCATTTATTCATTTATTCATTTATTCATTTATTCATTTATTCATTTATTCATTTATTCATTTATTCATTTATTCATTTATTCATTTATTCATTTATTCATTTATTCATTTATTCATTTATTCATTTATTCATTTATTCATTTATTCATTTATTCATTTATTCATTTATTCATTTATTCATTTATTCATTTATTCATTTATTCATTTATTCATTTATTCATTTATTCATTTATTCATTTATTCATTTATTCATTTATTCATTTATTCATTTATTCATTTATTCATTTATTCATTTATTCATTTATTCATTTATTCATTTATTCATTTATTCATTTATTCATTTATTCATTTATTCATTTATTCATTTATTCATTTATTCATTTATTCATTTATTCATTTATTCATTTATTCATTTATTCATTTATTCATTTATTCATTTATTCATTTATTCATACACTTACAACATTAGTGATTTATTTTTAATAACAATATTTTGTTATACATCTACTCAAGATTATATAAAGATTTAATTTCAGCGTTACGTAAGTCATCAACTAGTTGAATTTTTTGTTTGAAATTAGTATTCGTTGTTTAATGTGTGTTAATTTGATTCTAATCTAGGAATATAAGTCCATTAGTTATTTAATACGATATACAAAAACATGTGTCTAGAACACACAATATGTTTTTGTCTATATTGCTCAAACATAATTAACATTAATTGTGGTGAATATAATTTTAAACACGCTAAAATCGATATCGACATTGAAAGCGACTCCCCGGGTGTTGAATTTATTAACTGCTGAACTGCCCTTCGCCTAGGTTAATAAAACAGACCTGCATCAATCGCTCGAATTACAACCATTAATACGTACTCGCCAGCTACACCCCTCAAATGAAACTTTCATAATTAAAACGCCGCCGACGCGTCCATTCGAATTCTGACCCACCCGTTACGCCTCCCACCCTACAATCAGCAGCAATGTATTAAAATCACAAACAAATAATCCCATAATGTGTAATATTAACTTACAGTTTTATTTTGCAGCAGCAGCTAATGGCGCAGGGCGCCTGCTGCGAGTATACCCACGGACTTTCACTATTTGTACCACACGGATGACGTTTTATATTGTGCCAAACATTAAATTTGTAATATGAGAACTTTATAGTGTAATAAGAATATCAGATGGGATATTTTTGGCTAAAGAGTGTAACTGTCTAATTCAGTTGTTCTTAACCGGGGCGAGCATGTTGCAGTATCCCGCGAAATCATAAAAGCCGAAATTTTACGTGATTTGAGTTGCACAAATCATGGCTAGATGGCAAAGTGAAGTCGTCTGCTCATCTTGAAATAGCTTCAATTGAGAGCTGTCGCTCGGTCACTAGGCACTTCCCATTTTTATGTAATAATGAGCTTAATTATATAAATAATATAATAAAGGTAAGTGAAGGGTTGGTCAAAACCAACCCTTCACTTACCGAGATATAAGCAGGTAAAGTTGAAAATTGAAAGAAAAAAATTTCATAACTCTATAAACGTTCCTCTACAGCGTACTGATGCCTTTTCAGTTTCGCCGTTTTATATTTACGAATTTTTTAAAACAAAAAGTATGAATGATTCAAAAAGTGCAAGTGAACAGACATATAAAAAGTTGATGCCGCAACAATGAGCCAATAAATTAATAAATGTAGTAAAAAAGATCCCAGAAAATGTAAACCCTGAAGGTTGTTACGCTCTTAAGCCAAATCATCATCTATAACGAGAAATACAAATAAACTTCCATTCTGAGTTGGATGTGCAATGGTTTGCTTTCTTTCTATATGATATGTGTCAGTAAATCGTCAGGTGTTGGCATCAGGTAGGATTAAATCAATTTTGGTTAATGATTTCTGTTGTTAATTGACTCGTATTGATAATTTATTGTTTATAACAACCAACCAAAACAACAAGGAACACTTTTTGAGAATAGGACAGATAAAACAAATCTAGATAATAATGTAAAACAATTGAACAAATCATAAATGGACCAAAAATGATCTTACAGACTCAATTAAATTTTGACCTACCTATACTGTAAATAATAATGAACAAAATAAAAGAAGTTATATATCATTCATATTCTAGAATGATATATAACTTCTTTTATTTTGTTCATTATTATTTACAGTATTACACTAAGAAAAATACAGCAGTAGGAAACACAACCGTACCATGCAATACCAAGTACCGTATTGTGGGAGGTGTATAGATTTGAATGGTAAAATACTAACTTATTAAAAATGATACAATTAACCCCCTAGGAGAAAAGTTTAATAAGATCGAAATCTAGATATGTAGATTGCTAAGAGGTGGATTCATACTTGTATATGTTTTACTAACTTATTAATTATATTACTGTTTATGATTACCTTAAGATATATTTAATGTTAAAGGGAAAAAGCTAGTAACGATACCTTTTCCACATTTTGTTTATTATTATACACCCAACATCTTCTGATGTTCAGTTCTCTGCAGCCAAACCGCTGTAGAATAATACGTATCATAATAAATCCTATCACTTTACCTATATTCTTGAGCCACTTTTATTTCATTCGCGAGCTGTTGCGGGCTGGTTTTAACTGACTTGGAACAGCTCACGGACGATAAAAGAAAGCGGCTTTGGTCTCATTATTAGGCATATAGGATTTGGTCAAATATTAGAAAGTCTGTTGTTTTAGTTCGTATCAAAGCCAACTCAGATTGGAATTTTATTTGGTTTCTCAATACAACTTGACGTGGAAAAATAAAATTTGAAGCAAATAATAGTTTTTACACGTTGAATTAATTGTAATGAATAATACTTGTAAATAAATGCTTACGCGTTTATCCACACAATAAATCGAAGAGTAGAACATTGTGTATTTTATGAAAATCAATAAATATGAATATTTTCTAAGTATAAATAAAAATACCGAAAATTATTTCCAAGAACTTTTTGATTTATCAGTCATGAAATAGGGTGTTTTTTTGTAATTACTGTCTCTTATGATAAAAAATAAAAAATAAAATTAAAAAAATAAATAAAATCGTAAGTTATAACGATACACCATAAAGGCTCTATTTAATCCTTGATTTCCTATGTAATTTTGACTTATTTCTTAGATAATATTAGCATAAGCATATCTTAAGTCGACATAAATATCTGTGGCTATTTGATATGTGAATTAGACTAACTTTGAAAAGTTGGATGTACGCAGTTACATTTTTATTGATGAATAATAAATTGATTTCAATTTTGTAACTATGCACGTCGATTTACATAAATACCAAACGCAAAATCTTCTCCTTTTCAAAACAATTCAAATGTGACTTACACAAATTTCATATGTGAGCATGAAATTTGCGTAAGCTCATATATAGATTGCTAAGAAGTTAATTCAGACTTATAATAGAATATATATATATATATATATATATATATATATATATATATATATATATATATATATATATATATATATCTTAGACAGTTTAAATACATTCAATAATAATACACACTTAAAGCAGGCTTAAAGTCAATGCTTAAGGGGTTATATACCTTTATTTTCTTCAAAAAAATCGATTTTTTTTATTGCTTTATCTGAAAGTAAAACTCTTTGAGAATATTTTACGAAATTTTCATGGAGATCCGAGCAATAGATCGAAAGTTACAGCGTTTCGAAGCGGGGTGCCATGTTTCCTGGAACATCTACTCCATTCTCGACCATTCAAATCGCGTATGTTTTGTGAGAAATCCCTTATAATCAGTTGTATACGAGCTTCCGAAGCGTTAGCATCGATTATCGAATTTTTTTCTCTGCTGTTTGTTTTGCCTTCTTTTCACAAAATCAGTATGGATTCCCGAAACAAAATTACACGCTAAACTCGATTATCTCGAAATGGTGTTTTCCAAAAGTGCGTTTGCCGTGATCACGATTGCCGAAAAACTATTTGACCGATCTTCTTCATTTTTTTTTAATTGTTTGTAATTAATTTTGTCAGTACTTGAACGATTCCTTTTTTATGTAAAAATTTTTATTTTGCAAATACGAATTTTTTAATAAAATTTTTAGAGCTCAAAACATTGAGTTTTTGGGAAAAACGTTCCCGTATGCTGAAAAAACAAAATATTTATTTAAATAATCGTTCAAGTACTAGGAAGGTCCCTATACTAGTGAATATTTTTGGGTTTCATGATTTCAATTGACCTGCTTGACTTTCATGATGATCACCGCAAGCCTCATCAAAAAAAGAGGGTTTCGGGGAAACGGCCATAACTCCGCCAATTATGATTTTTTTTTATAAACTAATACTTATTTTTTTCACAAAAAAACGTACTATTTATAAATTATAATTTTGATGTAAAAAAATTATTGCTACATACCTTTACAAAAATTCAAACTTTCCTCAATTTTTCCGCACAAAAAGGTATATAACCCCTTAAAGCTACTAATAGAAATCACTTTAGAACGTTCAGTGGATTCTTATATAGCACATATTTATTAACCCACAAACGTATCTTATATTATGCTAAAATATTTATGTTATTGATTTTCATTAATATACTAGGGTAACTAACTTTTATTATCCATATCAACAATGAAATCGGAAGCTTCATCATCGTCCAGGCTTTAAAAACAAATGTAGTTAATCTGTGATGTTGTAAATAAGCATAAATGTTGATTAATTATATGTAAACTGTGTACATTTCAGAAGTATTAGGTGATCAAACTAACAGACCTGCAATAGGGTGCAGAATTTTTGTTCATTCGCCATCATCATGTGATTAACTTAGAATTTATGTTAGTTTTAACGAAATGAAAGTGTTATTTTTCAATAAAAAGTAAATAATATGTGTGTTTTAAATGTTTTTGTAAATCCTCTTTGTACGTGCTATTTTCACCGTCCACATACGTCACCACCACGAGGAAGCCATGATGGGTGGTTGGAATAGCGAGGAGCAAAAAAATATCCCGCGCGGGGGGAAATAAATAACCCGAGACGTCGTCCGGAATTTGATCGAATTTATTCAGATGGGATGCGATTTAAATCTCATCATAAATATAAAATCGAGCGCCGTAATTAGATTGTAGTCATCGGAGCGGCTGCAGAACGAGATTACGTAATAAAACAAATGAAAAATCCTATAATCATATCAATTTGGTGGATCGATGGCGTGGCGGCGAAGGATGAAAACGAGCTGTAAGTAGTAAGTGTATTAAATAATTACGGTGATTTATAAAAGAATTAAGTGCTTGAAAGATTACTACGTTCAATCAAAACCACTTCTTGAGATTCGCATGTCGTACCAATTTATGTTCCATTTTTTCTTTCAACCAGAACTGCTAGAAATATTTTACAGGTTGTAGAAAATGCCCAGGGATGTTTTTCGGTAACAAACTATTGCCGTTTTACCGCAACATATAAAAATATGTTTGTACTGTGCGATCTCAAGCCCATTTTTTGTTTGTAGGTATTTATTATTTTGTTTAATGGTTAGAAGGATGTAATTAGTCAAATTGTAGAAATTTCAAGTAGCAAGTCCGATAAATGATCTATTATGTTTTCTACTAAACTAATCCATATTGTCTTTATACGTAAAGCCTTTTAGACTTTCGACGAGTTCCTATTCATGAACCTTATACTGGAATCTGAATTTAAATATATATATATATATATATATATATATATATATATATATATATATATATATATATGTATATATATATATATATATATATATATATATATATATATATATATATATATATATATATATGTACGTATTATTCTACAGCGGTTTGGCTGTGGAGAAATGAACATCAGAAGATGTTGGGTGTATAATAATAAACAAAATGTGGAAAAGGTATCGTTACTAGCTTTTTCCCTTTAACATTAAATATATCTTAAGGTAATAATAAACAGTAATATAATTAATAAGTTAGTAAAACATATACAAGTGTGAATCCACCTTTCATTAGTTTAATAAAGTCTATCTACTAGCTATTTCATGTCTTTCCCCACATCTATTCTCAATCATGTTTTTTGCTAAGTGAAAAATTACCTCTTTTTACATCATGTTTGCATACCCTAAATCCACTTTTACGAGACAAAAATGTCCGGGATTTTCGACCCAGTTTTATATGCCCATAATCTATGTCTATATCACCTTAATTAACCTTCTGCTATTTTTTTCAAACCGAATCATAAAATAAAGTAAAAATAGTGGCCCAAATAATCAATTCCGTTACCCCGTTCCAACAATTACCGTAACGGGCGCCGAGACTAGAGCGCCCGTTAAAACTTGCAACACTCGCCCTTTTTATAAATTGATACTCATTTTGCATCTGTACTTTCATTTGCCGCTACATTTTGCATTCGTTATTACCGCGCGCATTTACGCTTAATAAAATGCCCAGGCTCCTTCAGTCACGCGAAAACGCTCATTTTGAGAGCAGCAGAATTGCATCGGGGGGACGGGAAAGAAAAAAAAAATTCTCATCACGCAACGAAAACGAACAAAAATATTTCCAATTTCACAAACGTTTAAGCACGCCATCATTTAAATTGTGAATGGCTAGCGAGATGTACGTAATGGAAATTGTACAGCTGTAGAAAGTTTATATTGATTAAATTAATGGTTGTGTGATTGTGTTTGGAGATTCTTTTTAATGAATGTAGATTTTAGACAGTCTTTAGGAATGCATCCTGTACTGTAGATTTTATTGTACAGTCGTAGCAAACATAACAATCCTTCATCGTTCATTGCCTTGAAGAGTTCGGCACTTAGTTCGTCTGGGCCGAGGGCTTTCCTACTTTGTGTGCCTTAGATTGCTCTCTGAAGTGCTTCTTTAAGGATAGTTGGGCGGAAACAATGAAGACTAATGCAGAACATACCTTAGAGGCACCTTACACGGTCAATAGTTTAGAATAATGATAGTATTACTGTACGATAACATGTTTTTTTTATTATTCTAAAATATTGATAGTATTACTGATCGTGTAAGGTATAGTGATGATGGAATGAAGAGAACACTCATGTTTATCCGAATAATTGTTTACTTGATTAATATTAAAGAAGGATTCAAGCAAATATTGACAGTACTAGGAATGATAGTATTATTGATAGTGTAAGGTGCCTTTAAGGTTTGTTCTGCATTAGTCTTCATTGTTTCCGCTAGTTGTTGCCATGTTTCTTCTACCGATGTGATGTTTTTTTTCTATTATATCCTTCATTTTGGTGTTTTTTGTCAGCATAAGTTTTTGATATGTCCTGTAAACCTGAAAACTCCACAAACGAAAACATCAAACATCAGCAAAAAAGATAGGTAGCACCAAACTCAAAGGCCCAGTTTATATATAACTATATTACGAGGCATATCCAGAAAGTAAGAGTACTGAATTTTTGTAGGTGTTAAAATTTTAAATTTAAACAAAAAAATTACGTGAAACTTTAGTTCATAATAAAAGCTATTTTTCGCTATTCCTCTCTATGCAGGTGGTGTAGCGATGTATCAATTTTTTCATGCCTTCCTCGAAGTAGTTTCCCGCCAACTCCTTCGTCCACTTCTCCCAACTCCTCCTTTACCTCCTCGTCGGTTAAAAACCTTTTTCCACCCATGTGCAGCTTCAGGGAGGTAAAGAGATAGTAATCTGAAGGTGCTAGATCAGGGGAATGCGCGGGATGGTTCAGGACATCCCATTTAAACGAGGCGAGCAGTTCCTTCGTGGCGTTGTCCGTGTGTGGTCTGGCATTGTCGTGCAGCAGGCAGACTCCTTTTGTCAGCATGCCTCTCCTCTTGTTCTGAATCGCCCTACGCAATTTTTTTAAGGTCTCACAGTATCTTGCAGAGTTGATGGTCTCCCCTTGAGGCAGATATTCGATTAAAATTATGCCTTGACAGTCCCAAAACGCGGATGCCATGACTTTATTGGCTGAAATTGTGGCGGAGGGTGAACAGGTGTGACGCCACTGTTGAGACTATCTTTTGGTTTCGGGCGTGTGGTGTGCTACCCAAGTTTCATCTCCAGTTACGATGGAGCGGAGAAATTCATCTCCATGGAGTTTCCAGCGCCTCAAAAACTCTTTCCCGGCCTCCACTCGATTCAACTTGTGCTGGTCTGTCAGTTGTTTTGGGACCCACCTCGCGGACAGTTTCCGGTATCCGAGGGTTTCTGTGATTGTTTCGTGTAGTAGAGATCTGGAGATTTGCGGAAACATCGCAGAAAGTTCATCCACAGTCAATCTGCGATCGTCACGGAGCGCATTTTCAATTGAAGGTCTTCCGCTCCTCTGATCATCATGCACAGACGTACGACCGTTTTTAAACTCGCGACACCACTTGTACACATTCGTACGATTCATAGCTTTATCACCATATGCAGTTTTCACCTCATTATAAATCTCAAATGGAGGTTTTCCCTTCCAAACGAGATAACGGATGACGCCGCGTATTTCGCACTTGACGGGAGATTGGATTGACATTATTCACGAAACTTGTTGTCGTGTCAACAGTTCTCAACGTACTGACCTCGAACCGGTCTCGGTGCAAAGGGGAGGAGTCAGGCTACACTGCCGTGTGGCCAACATGATGAAAATAAAATCCCTCCGACCGTGAGAGCCTCAGTACTCTTACTTTCTAGATATGCCTTGTATATATATATATATATATATATATGGTTTTGTGTATATGAAGTGAATAGGTAAATTTTCTGCAATTTTTGGTTAAAATTCGCATACATATATCAATTCAACTCAATACGCGCATTTTCCTGTTGCAAGTGTTATTTGAACGTGCCGTAGGCGTCATCGGTGTGAATATTGTGCGATTGGTGACTTTTCTCAGCTACTGTGAAAATTAGTTTCATTTCCGGCGAAAATGTTCCGTCTGACGTGCATAGCATCGATTCCCCTCAAATATATACTTTTTATTTCGTATACATGATGTGTAAATGCCGATGTAAGCAAGGTCTATTCTCAGGAGGGGAAGGTCTGCTTTGAATTCTTTGATCAAACACGTTCGGCGACGAAGTAAGGTTGATTCTGCGAATCAAACGCGCTTCGCTACAAATATTCTCAAGTTTGGGTTTGCCACGAAATAAAAATTGCAATATCAAATATTTGAGTTTCTTTTCGTACAGACAAGAACAAATTACATGATCAGTCTATTTATTGTCGCGTGTTTTTTATTTAACAAAATACCGACAATTTTGAAGATTATTATAAATTGGAAACAATTTACAGTTAGTTCGTATTGGCTGGTTTTTATGAATTTCTTTAGTTACAGTCTGTAGAATAAATAGCCTGTTTTGGTGCCTCATTTGCGCAACAGACGCTGTCAACAATCTGTTATAACTAACCTATTATATTTTATATTTGATTGATCAGATTCAAAGCTGATAAACTCAGTTTCTAATCTTAGTTGTAAATTATACACGATAAAAATAAAATAAATAAAACAACAAATTGCTGACTAAGCTAATTATGCACCCATCAAAGAGCCAGAATAGATGGGGGATTGCAGAAAGGTGAGTGAATTTTATACTTGTACTGGGATGGCATATTTTTTTTGCGCACAAATGGTACTCTAATATATGCCATCCCAGTAATTTTAGAATAATGAACAAACATTTGTCGTTATAGGGCTAATAGCCCTATAACATTTGTTTATTATTCTAAAATTACTGTTGTTGCTATTAGCCCTATAACAACAACAAATACAAACAAGCTAATAGCCCTAGGGATATTGTTTATTATTCTAAAATTATTGTTGTTATCACAACTGATGCTAATACAATCAACAACTTGAGAAAAATAATAACTTGGAGCTACAGGCTGTCTCCACTTTAGGCTCAATCATATGTCACTGATATTCAAATGTGGCGAGGGAAATAATTTTATATAGAAACCAACGTACATATTTCACATCCTCTCCATATTTTTGTGTGTTCCGGCACATATGTTTTAACATTGCCAGCGATTTGGTTTATTTAATGCGAGTTAAATGAATAAATTTAATGAAAATTCTGTGCAAACTTATAAAAGGTTAAATGATAGCGGCGTTGAGCGCGAACAAACCGTTATTTGATATAGACTCAAACTCTCGCGTATCTCAAAATGTTTACTTAAAGGGAGTTATAATTTTGTGCAATGTAAAATATTATCAATTTCAGAGTTAAGCCTTGGTTTCCAATAAGAGCCGTCGCCTAAAATCGGCTGCTTTTCACGTCATTATTTATTTATTTTTTTAAATTTATTATCAATATTTATTTACACTTTTACGTTGTTTTTAATTTTGTGTATAATAAGTAAGTTGTTTAATGTTATCATTTTTTGTATGTTTAATTCCTGTACTTTTTTATACATCTCATTTGTATGGGTTCTCTTGTCTAGGTTGTACAGTATTTTTAGAATTTTATTTTGTTGATTTTATATTTTGCTTATGTTCTTTTTACTTGTATTTCCCCATACATTTATAAGGTTACTCCGGGAGGTAAATAGTGCGTGGTATATGGCATTTCTTGCTTCCGTTGGTATGTATTGATTTATTTTCCAAATTGTTGCTATTGTTTTTGAGTTTTATAGCTAATTCGTCTATGTGGTTATTCCATTTTAGATTATCCTGTATTTTAAGTCCTATATAGTCAATTTCTTTTATTTGTTTGATTCTTGTTCCTTTCATCGAGATTTGAATTTCTGTTTGTTGTTGTTTACTATTGAAGATTATATATTCCGGTTTCGTTTCGTTTATTGTCAGTAAGTTTTTGTAGTACTATTCTTCTAATAATTTGATATCTATATTAATATTTGATCGTATTTCTTCATATCTTTTCCCTGTATATACTATACAAGTATCATCTACATATACGTACAGTTTCCCTTTAAGGTTTAGTACAAAAATGTCATTTGTGTATATAATGTTTACACATCACAAAAATGTTTTAAGTATATCTAATTAAATATCTCTCAATTTTTTATCGTAATTCATTGCGTGTTTACAGTACGTTGAGGTATTACCCTTTATGGGAAACCATATACATTTATATAAAGTACAATTATTACATAAAAATGATGTCAAAAGCGACCGCTTTTAGACGATCTCTCTCCTATGGCACCAGGACTTTAAAATTGTGGGAATATAATGTTCTAAACTACGAAATATTATGATATAAGTAATAATTGCGTGCATAAAACAAAACCTGATGTCTGATTTTCTTCCCAGTACTTTATTGAACTTAAAAGACTAAAACTAACATAACAAAATTATTGTGTCCAAGTGTGCTGAATTGTACGTGTGAAATTTGCCGAGTCCGATTTAAAATCAATTACCGCAGTTGTCGCCTGTAAGAGTCCAGTTAGTTACATTCTGGATGGAAGGGGTGCAGATAATTTCCTGCAACGCAGCCCCTGCTGTCGTGGCCTAGTTTCACGCAACGTCCTACCATCCGTTTCATCTCTTGGTATTCCAGGTGACAAAGCCTGGCGACTCCGCCCTCTTCCATCGCATCCTCTTCATTGCCCAAAGCCTTAAAACAATAAGTAAATTACTAAACCTTAATTTTTTTTTGGTATATTCTAGCCAATAGTCCACCATCTGTTAAAATTGTAATAACCTATAATAAATTGTAGGTAAGGTATGATTTATTACAAAATCACGGGCAATATAAAAATGGTCGGTTAAATTTTACCTGAATATGATTAGTTTTGAAAACAGGGCTTTCATCATCTAAAACGATCTCTCGCGGACTAGCAACGACCATCGCGATGAGGATAGCGCCGAAGATGAAGCTGACGCGCTTCGTTGCCATTGAAGAGCAAACGGAGACGACTAATCAAGATCCGGCCCTTGCATTCTTTTATAGAGAGACTTGCGATGGTCCGACGAGCAGGAAACTAATCAGTTTCCTATCAAATGAAGCCGAGGAAAAGCGGTGAATTGTGTAATTGCCTACGCAGCACGGAGCAGGATTGATTATAATGCAAAGTGGGCATGGATGAATAATGGTGTAATTAACCAAATTATTGAGGGGTCATTAAAATTTGATTGTGCTAGAGCAGTATTATATAACAATTCTATTTGTATGCACATTTAAATTTGTCACTTGTGGGTAGGAATTTAAATTGCTGGCGGAGACATTTCCATAAGATGACACCGTCTTATCTGCGTGTTCCAGAACGCGAGCGGCGTATTTTTTTTGGCGAAGCACATCAATCACTCTCGAATTCACCCCGGTTTATAAGTGTTTAATATACCTTCCGCCGCTATGGATGAATTTTTTAGAGAATCGAAAACGTCTGGGGGGCGGATAACGATGCGTTCATTATGTGGCATCGTATAAAAATAGGAAGCCATACAAAAACTTTGCAGGTCTCTTTGGATAACGATAGGGGATTTGTGTAATAATCGAGATTTTTTAATTTATTTTTTAATAATATTAAGCAACATGAATGAGAAAGTGGGACGACCCATGCGATAAGATTTGAGTTTTATCAATACTTTTCTACAGTTTCCTATGAATCAGCTAATTAATCCATTGATTGAAATTAAATGAACCATAGAACATTGTGAAAAATAGCGTAATGTAAAATGATATTTATTAAACACATATAAAGAATTCTATACACACAATATGTGTATGTACACTTAAGGTCGTTTTAGACAAGACAATTTCTTAGCTCAAAAGTTGTTCAAGAAATGAATTCATATATCCTCCTCCCATACAATTTGTCCTTGACAAATAGAACACGTTATATTTTTCCATTCGATCTACCATCCAATTCAATATTTCAAATAATTTGCTGTATGATGCGAGACAATTTAGATTGTCTCGCATCTTGACTAACTTTTGAGTCAAGAAATTGTCTTGTCTAAAACGACCTTTAATAATGAGTGCCTGAGGCTGTGTGAACGGGCATAGGTCGTTTTAAACGCTACACACAACTTTTTTAATGCCATGATCTAACACATGGTGCTTAATATTATTAGAAGTTATTAACTATAAAAGCTTCAAAAGAAAAACTTCTATCTTTATAGGGCTATCAGCCGTGTGGCTTTTCCGCCGGTCAAGAGAGAAGCTCAGAGTAGTTTAATCACCCCTTAACTTCACAGAAAACCTCTGAAATACTTTGAAAGGTGATTCGCGAAAATTCGTTCCCCGCTGGGCATCAAACTCAGGCTCCCCAATGCTCAGTACGAGACGAACGATGCCTCTAACCACTCAGCCACTGAGCTGAGTAAAAACTTCCATTATTACTCTTTGAAGAATTGTATGAATGCATTTTGCTTTATATCCACTATAGTCACTACAGCTGTAAATAAGTAGATATTATTTTATTGGTTGACAATAATAGAAGTTAAATTATCAATAGTAATCATCATCGTCTCTAGGGGTATACTGATACGGACCTAAAAAAAAACAAAAAGTCCTATTAACTATTGATAACACGATTTACATCAAAGCCAATCCCCATGTGACGGCGCAGAGGGGTTGGCTCTCCACGAGAATCGCTACAAAAGTCCGGAATTCAATTAAGCGCCGAAAGTTGGCGGCGATCGATCTGCCTCGTTATCGGCCCCCGGCCGGCCGGCCGCCCCGCAGCAGACGTACGAACATATCGCTAAAAGCAAAAGGGAATCGCGCCTCGAGTGGCGGCGTTAATGGCGTGTTGCCGCCCCCTGTTAACAGCCACGGCGCTACAATAGTGCGACATCATTCCGGTAATGGTGTTATTGACGTTTAACGGCCACTGATAAGGTCAGTTTTCTGGTCCTGTCCGAACAAGAGACGGCAGAAAAATGATGATAAGAGGCGAAGGCTATTAAGAATCAAACGATAAAATTGGGGTTAGTAACTGCTATGCGACCATTGAGAACTAGAATGGTTATTTAGTAGACAATGAAGGGAGCTTTTATTTTCGTAGCTAACTCTTCTTAGAATTTAAACACAGGGAATTGTAGCTTTGTGGTAACATTTATTTCTAGCTAAAAGAACTGATGTTTATCTCACTCGTGTCATGCATACTTTAACTTCTCTGCTTTACTCGAACCTGGTTATATAGTCTTCGTACTTGATACTCCACAAAAACCGGGATGTACGAGCTCTAATTCATTGTCTCTTACCTTTCTTGTCATTAAACATCCTTGATTCTCTTCATGACCGAAGTTCCTAAATACTCTCAACTTCTCATCTAACTACACCTCGCTGGCCGAAATATATCTTTTAGTTACCAATACCTATATGTATATATATATATATATATATATATATATATATATATATATATATATATATATATCTGAGGTGTAGTTAGATGAAAAGTTGAGAGTATTTAGGAACTTCGGTCATGAAGAGAATCAAGGATGTTTAATGACAAGAAAGGTAAGAGACAATGAATTAGAGCTCGTACATCCCGGTTTTTGTGGAGTATCAAGTACGAAGACTATATAACCAGGTTCGAGTAAAGCAGAGAAGTTAAAGTATGCATGACACGAGTGAGATAAACATCAGTCTAACCTTTATGCTCATATCTCGATAATCTGATTATAGAGGCTGAGTCGATAAAAAAATAATGCAACATAGTTTGCTTCATTTTTTTAGTGATCTTATCACAAAACATATCAATGTATCAGATAGCCGAAGGAAATTGGAAAATTTTGATACTAAATATTTTTATTTCGGCGACTAACTTGTAAATCATTATTATTTTTTTTACCAAGACGCGAAAATGATATGGATTAGAAACAAATTGCTCAATGTTTACAACAATATGAAAATGTATGAAAAGTCTCTATACCTACGTTTTTATTTTACTATTTTATTTTTTTTAATTTTTAACTTATACGCTGATATCTCGATAATCCGATTTTAGAGAGGATACAAAAAATAATGCAACATGTTTTGTTTTATTTTTTTAGTGATTCTATTTGTTGCCAGTTCTTTTGCTTCCTTCCAGTTTTTTCCTTTTACTTTCTAATAGTTCCGATATAGCTTCATCCCATTTTTTCTTGGTAATCCTTTTTTCTTGTCTTTGATTTTTGCTCCAAACTCTTTTTCCATTTGATAAAACTAATAATTTACAAAATAATACAACATTTCTCTATAGAAAGTATAACGCCATCGATACCACATCCATATGGTAATAACCGTCAACATGCTCATGTCATTTGAACCACCGAGTTAATAATAATAATAATAATAATATAAGAGAAGAAATAATTTACAAACAGGTCTCCATCAATAAACAAACCAAAATGCAAATGCGAATATTTGAATATTAAGTCGTATACTTTGTGATTTTAAGGATTAATCCACATGAAAAATATGTCATAATTAATTTTCATGTCTTAAACAATTTAGAATAATTGTGGATATTATTCCAATCTTAAAATTAACTCGTAATCCCTTTTCTCTCTCGAAAATCGCATTTAATTTCATGTTTAATCAGCGCAATATTATTGCTGGAATGATGGGACTTTCGGAACGTAATCCATTTGTGATTGTTCCTGCTCACAAAATCCTTTATTAGTGCCTTTATTTAATATTAGCTGATATAATTCGAGCATTTCGACAATACAATTAACGTTATGAATTAATTATAATTTTCAAGCGACCGGTTTTGCACGGAATTTAGTATTTAATTCATTCAACTGAGGGACGAGATAATAGGATGTGATTATTCATAATATAGGTGTTCGCGTCTGCAGTAACTACCTGTAATGAAGTTTAAAATTTCAAATACCCCGTTGGAATATTATTATTATTATTATCTCGCTGGTTCAGATGACATGAGCATGTTGACGGTTATTACCATATGGATGTGCATTGTTAATTAATGTGGTATCGATGGCGTTATACTTTCTTTCTATAGAGAAATGTTGTATTATTTTGTAAATTATTAGTTTTATCAAATGGAAAAAGAATTTGGAGCAAAAATCAAAAACAAGAAAAAAGGAAGACCAAGAAAAAAATGGGATGAAGCTATATCAAACTATTAGAAAGTTAAGGAAAAAACTGGAAGGAAGCAAAAGAACTGGCAACAAATAGAATCACTAAAAAAATTAAACAAAACATGTTGCATTATTTTTTTTTTCGACTCAGCGCCTAAAATCGGATTATCCAGATATGAGCGTAAAAAATAAAAATATTAAAATAAATAGAAAAACAAAAACGTAGGGATAGAGACTTTCCATTTTACATTGCCATATTGTTATAAACATTTAGCAATTTTTTTCTAATCCATATCATTTGCGCGACTTGTAAAAAATAATAATAATGATTTACAAGTTAGTCGCCCAAATTAAAATATTTGGAATCAAAATTTTCCAATTTCCTATGGCCATCTGATACAATGATATGTTTTGTGCTAATATCACTAAAAAAATTAAGCAAAATATGTTGCATTATTTTTTATCGACTCAGCCTCTAAAATCGGATTATTGAGATATGAGTGTAAAAATAAAAAATTAAAAAAAAAAATTGTAAAACAAAAACGTAGGGATAGAAACTTTTCATTTTACATTGTCATATTGTTGTAAACATTGAGCAATTTTTTTCAAATCCATATAATTTGCGAGTCTTGTAAAAAATTAAAATAATAATTAAATAAACAAAGGATTCCTCAAAATTTGTATTATTTTAGTTTCCCCAATTGATCATTATAGACCCGCAAACAATCCACTGTGCGCACGGTATAGAGGCTGGGATCTTATCCTCTAACATCTTCACACCGGTGTTTGATCTTAATCCACAATTATTCAATTTTTGATTAAAATTAAAATTAAAATTTAATTTTTAAGTTGATACAGTTTATATTCGTACTGATATAGAACGTCTAACCATGTGCATTATAAAAATATTTCTTTGGCAAACTTTCCAGATTAGGAGTCTTTTATTAGTGCCGTTCAAAGTTGGCATATGCAAAATGTAAGGAGCAACTCGCGTCAACTTCTCTGCAATTCTACTACCCGTGTGTGCGAATAATTGTAAAATCAAGCAGGGTAGAGTAAAGTTCCAGGGAAATTCTCCTGGATGCGGGCTGCATTTGTAATATTTGACCGTGATGTCGTGGTTGACGATTCATCCCAGACTCTAGTCTCCCTGTTACATGTAACTAAAATACCACATCCCTGGAGAAGATCGTATTTGTCCTAACTAGAATTTATATTAAGCTCAATTATAATAAATATAATGGGAAAGACGTGAAAATCTGCAGGAGACTGACGTGAGAGAGGAAATTGACGAGGGCAGAGGGGGTTTATTAAATTATTATTATATATATATATATATATATATCTTTATTAACAACAACGTATAGTATTTCGATCAGAAAGTGAAAATGTTGTAAATATTTCAACCCGAGATGCGAAAGTGTTGGCGAATTTCACGCAAATCGGTCAAAAATTTAAGGATTTTTAAGATTTATGGTAAGACGGGGGGAGTAGGGTGACCATAAACCTTAAATTTTTCTTAAATATGACCGAAATTTCGTGAAATTTCGACCAGAAAATGAAAATGTTGTAAATATTTCAACCCGAGATGCGAAAGTATTGGCAAATTTCACGCAAATCGGTCTATAATTTAAGGATTTTTAAGATTTATTGTAAGAAGGGGGGAGTAGGGTGACCATAAATCTTAAACTTTTCTAAAATTTGGCCGAAATTCCATGAAATTTCGACCAGAAAGTGAAAATGTTGTAAATATTTCAACCCGAGATGCGAAAGTGTTGGCGAATTTCACGCAAATCGGTCCAAAATTTAAGGATTTTTAAGATTTATAGTAAGAAGGAGGGAGTAGGGTGACAATAAATCTTAAATTTTTCTTAAATTTGGCCGAAATTCCGTGAAATTTCGACCAGAAAATGAAAATGTTGTAAATATTTCAACCCGAGATGGGAAAGTGTTGGCGAATTTCACGCAAATCGGTCCAAAATTTAAGGATTTTAAAGATTTATGGTAAGAAGGGGGGAGTAGGGTGACCATAAATCTTAAATTTTTCTTAAATTTGTCCGAAATTTCTTGAAATTTCGACGAGAAAATGAAAATGTAAATATTTCAACCCGAGATGCGAAAGTGTTGGCGAAATTCACGCAAATCGGTCCAAAATTTAAGGATTTTTAAGATTTATGGTAAGAAGGGGGGAGTAGGGGGGAGTAGGGTGACCATAAATCTTAATTTTTTCTTAAATTTGGCCGGAATTCCCTGAAATTTCGACCAGAAAGTGAAATTGTTGTAAATATTTCAACCCGAGATGCGAAAGTGTTGGCGAATTTCATGAAAATCGGTCCAAAATTTAAGGATTTTTAAGATTTATGGTAAGGTGTGGGGAGTAGGGTGACCATAAATCTTAAATTTTTCTTAAATTTGGCCGAAATTCCGTGAAATTTCGAACAGAAAATGAAAATGTTGTAAACATTTCAACCCGAGATGCGAAAGTGTTGGCGAATATCACGCAAATCGGTCCAAAATTTAAAGATTTTTAAGATTTATGGTAAGAAGGGGGGAGTAGGGTGACCATAAATCTTAAATTTTTCTTAAATTTGGCCGAAATTCCGTGAAATTTCGACCAGAAAATGAAAATGTTGTAGATATTTCAACCCGATATGCGAAAGTGTTGGCGAATTTCACGCAAATCGCTCCAAAATTTAAGGATTTTAAAGATTTATGGTAAGAAGGGGGGAGTAGGGTGACCATAAATCTTAAATTTTTCTTAAATTTGGCCGAAATTTCGTGAAATTTCGACCAGAAAATGAAAATGTAAATATTTCAACCCGAGATGCGAAAGTGTTGGCGAATTTCACGCAAATCGGTCCGAAATTTAAGGATTTTTAAGATTTATGGTAAGAAGGGGGGAGTAGGGTGACCATAAATCTTAATTTTTTCTTAAATTTGGCCGGAATTCTCTGCAATTTCGACCAGAAAGTGAAATTGTTGTAAATATTTCAACCCGAGATGCGAAAGTATTGGCGAATTTCATGAAAATCGGTCCAAAATTTAAGGATTTTTAAGATTTATGGTAAGGTGTGGGGAGTAGGGTGACCATAAATCTTAAATTTTTCTTAAATTTGGCCGAAATTCCGTGAAATTTCGAACAGAAAATGAAAATGTTGTAAACATTTCAACCCGAGATGCGAAAGTGTTAGCGAATATCACGCAAATCGGTCCAAAATTTAAAGATTTTTAAGATTTATGGTAAGAAGGGGGGAGTAGGGTGACCATAAATCTTAAATTTTTCTTAAATTTGGCCGAAATTCCGTGAAATTTCGACCAGAAAATGAAAATGTTGTAGATATTTCAACCCGATATGCGAAAGTGTTGGCGAATTTCACGCAAATCGGTCCAAAATTTAAGGATTTTAAAGATTTATGGTAAGAAGGGGGGAGTAGGGTGACCATAAATCTTAAATTTTTCTTAAATTTGGCCGAAATTTCGTGAAATTTCGACCAGAAAATGAAAATGTAAATATTTCAACCCGAGATGCGAAAGTGTTGGCGAATTTCACGCAAATCGGTCCGAAATTTAAGGATTTTTAAGATTTATGGTAAGAAGGGGGGAGTAGGGTGACCATAAATCTTAATTTTTTCTTAAATTTGGCCGGAATTCTCTGCAATTTCGACCAGAAAGTGAAATTGTTGTAAATATTTCAACCCGAGATGCGAAAGTATTGGCGAATTTCATGAAAATCGGTCCAAAATTTAAGGATTTTTAAGATTTATGGTAAGGTGTGGGGAGTAGGGTGACCATAAATCTTAAATTTTTCTTAAATTTGGCCGAAATTCCGTGAAATTTCGAACAGAAAATGAAAATGTTGTAAACATTTCAACCCGAGATGCGAAAGTGTTGGCGAATATCACGCAAATCGGTCCGAAATTTAAGGATTTTTAAGATTTATGGTAAGAAGGGGGGAGTAGGGTGACCATAAATCTTAATTTTTTCTTAAATTTGGCCGGAATTCTCTGCAATTTCGACCAGAAAGTGAAATTGTTGTAAATATTTCAACCCGAGATGCGAAAGTATTGGCGAATTTCATGAAAATCGGTCCAAAATTTAAGGATTTTTAAGATTTATGGTAAGGTGTGGGGAGTAGGGTGACCATAAATCTTAAATTTTTCTTAAATTTGGCCGAAATTCCGTGAAATTTCGAACAGAAAATGAAAATGTTGTAAACATTTCAACCCGAGATGCGAAAGTGTTGGCGAATATCACGCAAATCGCTCCAAAATTTAAGGATTTTAAAGATTTATGGTAAGAAGGGGGGAGTAGGGTGACCATAAATCTTAAATTTTTCTTAAATTTGGCCGAAATTTCGTGAAATTTCGACCAGAAAATGAAAATGTAAATATTTCAACCCGAGATGCGAAAGTGTTGGCGAATTTCACGCAAATCGGTCCGAAATTTAAGGATTTTTAAGATTTATGGTAAGAAGGGGGGAGTAGGGTGACCATAAATCTTAATTTTTTCTTAAATTTGGCCGGAATTCTCTGCAATTTCGACCAGAAAGTGAAATTGTTGTAAATATTTCAACCCGAGATGCGAAAGTATTGGCGAATTTCATGAAAATCGGTCCAAAATTTAAGGATTTTTAAGATTTATGGTAAGGTGTGGGGAGTAGGGTGACCATAAATCTTAAATTTTTCTTAAATTTGGCCGAAATTCCGTGAAATTTCGAACAGAAAATGAAAATGTTGTAAACATTTCAACCCGAGATGCGAAAGTGTTGGCGAATATCACGCAAATCGGTCCAAAATTTAAAGATTTTTAAGATTTATGGTAAGAAGGGGGGAGTAGGGTGACCATAAATCTTAAATTTTTCTTAAATTTGGCCAAAATTCCGTGAAATTTCGACCAGAAAGTGAAATTGTTGTAAATATTTCAACCCGAGATGCGAAAGTGTTAGCGAATTTCATGAAAAACGGTCCAAAATTTAAGAATTTTTAAGATTTATGGTAAGAAGGGGGGAGTAGGGTGACCATAAAACTTAAATTTTTCTTAAGTTTGGCCGAAATTCCATGTAATTTCGACCAGAAAATGAAAATGTAGTAAATATTTCAACCCGAGATGCGAAAGTGTTGACGAATTTCACGCAAATCGGTCCAAAATTTAAGGATTTTTAAGATTTATGGTAAGAAGGGGGGAGTAGGGTGACCATAATTCTTAAATTTATCTTAAATTTGGACGAAATTCCGTGAAATTTCGACCAGAAAATAAAAATGTTGTAAATATTTCAACCCGAGATGCGAAAATGTTGGTGAATTTCACGCAAATCGGTCCAAAATTTAAGGATTTTTAAGATTTATGATAAGAAGGGGGGAGTAGGGTGACCATAAATCTTAAATTTTTCTTAAATTTGGCCGAAATTCCGTGTAATTTCGACCAGAAAGTGAAATTGTTGTAAATATTTCAACCCGAGATGCGAAAGTGTTGGTAAATTTCACGCAAATCGGTCCAAAATTTAAGGATTTTTATGATTTATGGTAAGAAGGGGGGAGTAGGATGACCATAAATCTTAAGTTTTTCTTAAATTTGGCCGAAATTCCGTGAAATGAAATGAATATATATATATATATATATATATATATATATATATATATATATATATATCTTTATTCACAACAACGTTACATAGTATTAGATACATTTATTTATTACACTATTTTTTTTTTAGTCTGATTTGTGAAAGTAATGAATCAATGAATATCATTACTTGCTCACATTGGACGCGAATATAATATTCCGTTCATTCGCAATCGAGGCACACAAGGAGACTGTAGAAATGAAATTCCTGCAACTACTACTAATCTTGAACATACCCATGCATTACCGAGATGCGGAATTCCCAAGCAACTGCACGCGCTAACTAGTTTCCAAACATTATTGACAATGTACATAAAGTTCATTCATTAATCGAATCAATACTGTTTCGTATCTCTGGTGCAAACAGTAACTAAGTTGCAGCTTGTTCGTTTATAGATGTAATTAGACTAACGAATAAAAATATCTGGGGATAACAAAACATTTGTTTTGGAAGGATGATTTAAATGGCAAGCCCGACAAACGGACTAGTGGATGTTTTCAGCTAGCTATTACCATTTTGACGCAATATATAAAAAACTATTATTTCAAGGTAATAACCGAATTTTGGCCATTACTTTTTTGTTTATATGCTAGAAACCGATTTCCACGTTACCACATGTCATTTTAAAGAGATAAGGATTTATAAAGAGATAAGGATTTATAAAGAGATAAGATAAAGATTTATAGCCCTAAACAGATAGTGTGAGTAAATTTGACTCACTAGTTATGTTCAAAAGCTGTATAATATGAACCTCATTTGCGCATATTCTTGGTCTCCACCTAATCCTCCCCGCCCTTGTTCACTATCAACCCAAAAAAAAACTTTTGTTACTCCATTTTTTTAAATTTTATTGTTTCGTTGAATTTTAGTATTAGTTTCCACAACTCTTTTTGTGAAGTTGAACGAAATCTTGTCAAAAGAAAATACAAGTTTATGTTAATTATAAAGTTGTACTTATGTATTACACTGCCTTTAGATGAAAGTGTGAACAGAAAATCAAATACTAAATACAACGTTGACTACGGTAATATTTCCTGCCAAGCATATTTAACTCCCTGCGTAAAAAAAAGATAAGGCGATTGGAGTGGAATGCTCGCGATTTAATTTTTTCCTCGGGAAGTTTCCCCACACGCCGCGCGTTCAATTTGTTATTCAGATTGGCGTAATCAGCTCCGGCTCTTATTCTATTTCCCCAATGTCCTAACGAAAAAGTTACAGAATTTATTGTAATCTATGCGGGAACAGCAGGGTCGTAATCAAATTCGCGTCCGCGGTGAAATAAAACGCGATTTCACACAATGATTCAACTCTTTATTGAATAAAATAATAACAGTTATTAAATTCAGTATTAACTCCGCCTGCATCTCACTGGGTGGCCAAAGTAGCTCAGTGACGATGTTGCCGGTCCCAAGCCCGGATAAAGGACGAGGTTTTGCAGGTGAGGTCAGCAGGCTGTCTGCAGTAAAATAACCCACAAGCTCATACAACCAGCAATAAGCCTCGGACTGATACAAAGATGACGACCTCAGCTATAGACACGGATATGCGAAGAAGACAAAAAAGAGCTGTGGAGGAAAAATATATTAAGATGCGCTTGTTGGAATATAAGATCTTGGAACGGGATAGAACAGGAAGTTCTACTAGAGATGGAAACACACAAAATAGATATATGTGCATTATCAGAAACCAAACGCAGAGGGAAAGGCGATCTTACATATAAAGGATACATACTCAAGTATTGTGGGACTGAAAAACCTTATAGTGCTCTGTGCTGAAAAACACAAACGAGCCACAGCTGGAGTAGGTCTATGTAATCATTGATAAATTCACACAGAATTATAGATGATACATTCTAAGTCAATGAAAGAATCATGAGAGTAGTCCTAGACACCTGCAGGGACAAAATACATATTATCAGCGTTTACGCTCTCGACACTAGCGAAAACAAAGAGGAAATTGACACCTTCTACGAGCATCTGCAGACCGAAGTCGACAAAATACGTACCGAACAGAAGATCCTAATAATGGACGATCTGAATGTCAGAATTGCTAAAACAACGTTTCAATGAAACACACGTCAACAACAGCGGAGGAACTCTCACCACATTTTGTGCACAAAACGAGATGAAAATAAACAATACGTATTTCAATCACAAGCCACAACACAAGATAACCTGGTGCAACACGCAAGGACATTCATCCACGATCGATTATATAATCTTGAATAGAACAGTACACCCGAGTCAGATAATCGACGTACGCTTGCTAACGTCAGCGAACATTGGATCAGATCACCAACTAGTCATGACAAAACTTCGACTCACAACACAATTGAAAAAGAAGCTACCACCTATCTACGTAGACAAGCTGAACATCGAATCCATTAGTGACCCTACCGTGAAGGACGAAAGATCCGAGAACAGCCAATTCTAGACGAGGACGACGTGGAAACCAGTTGGAAAAACGTAATATCACGCATCGAGAAAGCCGCCAATGAAGCACTAGACAGAAGGAGGATAAACAAAAACTCAAAGAAACACAACACACCATGGTTCACGCCAGAAGTAAAACAATTGGCAAGAGAAAAACGAGAAATCTACCTGAGGTACCTAAATAACAGAACGCTGGAAGAGTGGCTACGTTACAGGGATACAAGGAACAGAGTACAAGCAGAAATACGAAGAATAAAGACCGAATACTGGCAAACTTTCACTGAGGACATGGAACATGATGTCTACGGCAGCCAAAAGAAGATATGGGGAATGATCCGTCGAAGAAAACGCGTCAGTCAACGAATACGTAATAACAAAAACTATTCCGGAAGAGGTATGGATAAACCACTTTAAACAAATGTTTGAAGATGGTAAGATAAAACATCGGGAAGCGTCACCAACGGCAGAAACAACTACCCGCATCAACCAGGAACTGGTAGAAAAATACATCAAGGAGCTAAAAAACAGGAAAGCTCCAGGCATCGACGAACTGAATAACGAACTGATAAAATATAGAGGTAAACCACTAAGCGAATAACTGGCTAGCCTGATGAAAAATAAAACAACCATACCCAACAACAACAAAAACAAGAACAACAAGAACTCCTTCACACCAGGCTGTCCAGGTCAGTGGACTGGTGACAGCACTGAGAGGGAGCACAATTTTCCGAAATTAATATATTATTTATATGAAACCTATGTATGTATGCAAAAAAAATAATAAATGATAAAAAAAAACTGACTGCAATGCTTCGGCAATGGTTTGGTATCAAGGATGATCCAGCATTAATACGATTCGCACAAGAATCTACGGCAGTGGTACGAACAATCTACAAGATCGCTGTTTCGAAAAGCAGCAGATAAGGTGCACATCATGTTGCTGATTGCCGACGTCCTTGGAGAATAAGGCACAAGAAGAATAACAAGCACAAGATTGGGTTCAAACATGTGGTCGCTAGGAGAAGGCACTGGAAGAAGAAGAAGATCCTGTATATACATACAATATAAATATTTATAATTGTTAACAAGGCTATAAACATATCTACATCAGCACAATATAAAATATAAATTCATTCAAAATAAGTTATGTATGCAAACAGAATCGCTGTACGTACATAAATTGCGCATAAAATTAAACTCTAGAATCCTCTTAGGTGTCACTTTGCAGCATTCGGTTGCATTCACATGTGATTTTAAGGCAATCTCACGGATTTGTTGTGTATAATATTTATGCATGAGCTATTAAATTGCATAATATAGCTAGTCCGAATTAGTTGCTCCGGTTATTACATTCAACAACAACTCCAGAGGGGTGAGGTGGGGTGCGCGCAACATTTTCCTCCCCCGTTGTGCAAATAAGCCGCGTATTCCCATCACAGCACGGATCGTTAAGTCCCAGAAACTTTGACATTATACGCAAAAACATTACTTTACATAAATTGTAGACTCGCCCAAACAGAGTTATGATACAAACTTCCATTGTTGTTGCATTTACTGCTGTGTTTGAGAATTATTTTATTAGTTTAATTTTAACGAATGTTAATGTTATATTATAAAAATAAATATACAATTATATAAGCTTGAATTCACCTCTTAGTAATATATAAATCTGGATTTCGCTTATTCGTTATATACAATGCAACTTTCTCTCTATTGCATTACTTTAAATGGTTTAATTGTTCATAATTACTTACTAATTTTTAATTAATTTCAACTTTGCAAAAAACTGTTTTTACTTAAAAAAAAAAAATAATATAATGTATAACTGTATAACCCAGTTTAGTGGCCGAGTGATTAGAGGCGTCGTCCGCCTCGTACTGAGCATTAGAGAGCCTGATTTCGAACCCCATCGGAGCAAATTTTCGTGAACACCTTTCACGGTTTATCAAATCTTATCTATGAAGTTAAGGTCAATCCGTGTGATTAAACTCCTCTGAGCTTCTACTTGACCGGTGGAAAACCCACACGGATGTTAGCCCAATAAGGATGTTAGTTAGTTTTATATATTATCTATTTACCTTTGACTTTTCGGTGTAGGCTCAGTTAGTTTTATAATATTTTTAAATATCTATTATGATCCTAAATAAATTCATCAAAATAAAACAGTTATCAAATAAATATTTTTTATCAACTACATCCTTCTCTTTTATTCGTCCAAAAATAAACGATTATCATTCAGAACCATTTTATACATTCATTTTATACTATATGTTTGTGTGAGCAGGTTCTTTCTAATTTTAATCCCAGCATGAAGTTATTAATTTGCCTACAACTCGCAGGTGTTTTATTAATATCGCACACCCAAGGGTTCTCCAGTGATGGCATCAATTATCTAACGCACAACTTTTTTGCGAACCTCAACGCGAACCTAAAACGTGAGCTATAAAAAAAATGTGATACAAAAAATAACTAAATACTTTTTAGATATGAAATTGAGCGATGATTCTTATCAGTTCATCGACAGGCAAGTGAATAATTACGTGGAGCTACAGAAGACTCATACAAGTGAGGATGGAAGGATAAAAAGGGAAGTCCTGTTCGGGAATTTGACGCGTGATAATTTCGGTGAGTTATCATCATATTTATTTATTCAATATTATTTTGTGTATTATTTATATATATATATATATATATATATATATATATAAATGCAAATTCTCTAAAAATGTCACCCTCCGGTGGGAATCGAACCCACATCTCTGGCTATCGCTCTGTTTCGATTCCCACCGGAGGGTGAAATTTTTAGAGAATTTTCATTTACCTATTTACATGTGTGTGATTTTTTTATACAATATTTTATATCTATCTACATTATAATTATGTATCCGTGATTTTATTTATAACAATCTATTACAATAGCGAAACAAAAAAATAATAAAAAAATAAAAGTACGAGGGTTGTAAATAAAATAGTGGCAACATAGATAGAAATAAATTTATAATGAACTCAATTTCAACGCCACACAGCAACAACCCTATCTAACTGAATCGACTTATTTAAAAGTAATAAACTTTGCTGGTGATTATAGTAAAGGAATGTAATGCAATTTTACTTATAAATTCAATATAAATTGATTTCTATATTTGTTGGCATTATTTTATTTACAACCCTCATAGTTACAGTATTATTTGCGATTTAATGTTCACTGGATATAAATAATATATAACTTTACATACATTAATATACGTTATACTAGAAATAGTGGATAGTCCTGCCTATCCACTAGAAAATTTGTTAAATTATAGCTACAGGGTTTTTTTGGCCTGATGTTACATCGTATTTTGTGTACGTAATATAGTAGTTTATATACAAAGTAATGCATTTTTTTCTTTAAAAAGACACGCTATCTGGCAGTAACCATATTGATTAATAATGCACACCCATATAGCAATAACCTTCAACATACTTATGCCATTAAGTTTCACGAGTGGGCCCTTATATACGTTATAAGAGAATGGCCTTGCGCTGATGAACACTCAGTTGGAATGTTATTCTCTACTGAGTGGAACTGAGCCATCAGGATTACTGAATCCTGATGGCTTAGGTATGAGGTTATTATCATATGGGTGTCATTGCTAATTAATGCGTTTACCGCCAGATGGCGTTAAACTTTCTCTATAGAGAGAAAGTTGTAATACTTTAAAATATATTTATTATTACACGCCGATGTAGTGTAGTTGTAAGCACCTCCGTTTAACAATCAGGCGATCCTAGTTCGAATCCCGACCCAGGTAGTCCGTACCATTTGTCGTTGGAATACAATTAACTGACACCTTAGGAAACTCGGAGGATGATTTTTTAAAGTGGCAAGTCCTAGAGGTCGTTTTAGACAAGACAATTTCTTAGCTAAAAAGTTGTTCAAGAAATAAATTCATATATCCTCCTCCCATACAATTTGTTCTTGACAAATAGAACGCGTTATATTTTTTCATTCGATCTATCATCCCATTCAATATTTCAAATAATTTGCTGTATAATACGAGATAATATAGATTGTCTCGCATCTTGACTAACTTTTGAGTCAAGAAATTGTCTTGTCTAAAACGACCTTAACACTCACATACACCAACACACGGCATAAGGACCCTAAGGTCGCTAGCCAGTTACAGAATTGTAACAAAAAATAACAACTATTTATTATTTATAAAAAATGATAATACGAATTTTGTATTAATACTCGGTATGCGAGATTGAAATTACATTTTGATTAACTTTGACTTGTTTGCGATATCTGATGTATGAAGTTCTACTTCTACAAAAAATCAAAATTCTAAATTAATGTATTTAATTCTATATACATTTATAGCATGACAATATTATTTAAAATTGTTTGCAGCGAAACAATAAACAATAAATAATTTTAAAAAATCACACAACCAATTCAAATTAACTCTCCTTACCATCTACACCAAACAACTCCTTAAAAATATATCCTAATCCAAGCTCGTTCAAAAACTTGAACAACTCTCCCAGATCCATATGATTACGGGCGCCCGTGCCTTGGAACCCAATCTCCTTAAAATCATTAAACTTCAAAAAAGTCTCTGGAAACCGGCACTCTTCAGTCACTTTACAAGTAATCCGCTGCCACGTCATCGCGCGTATCGTCTGCCACCAGCTATTACAATCCGCCGCACAACCCTCCACGCAAATAACCCCCGGTTTTCCGGGCATACAAAAACCCGTCAGTTTCAAATCCGCGGCTAAACTAAGAATCTCACGGCGCTTAGTCTTATTGTAGATGTGATGCGAATAAATCCACAATCGTGTAAGTTCATCCTTACTACAACCGGCACTACTTTCAGCAGCTGCTGTACTTGTATCGCTTAAGTAATCGCTGGCGTTATCCTGCAGCCAGGATATAATCGAAAAAATATACGGGTCGCCTATAATCAAACCGCTAACATATTCAGCGCACTTTTTATTAACTCGCGCGTGCTGCTCCTTATTCAGATCGCTGTTGCGAATGTACACGTCTGGTGTTATGTTGGGGTAGTCTGGCGATAAATTCACGCACAGTTCAAACTTCGTTTCGCAGATGGTTAAATTGATTGTGAAATCTATGAACGGGGGTGAGTTATCGCTGTGATTGCTCACATAGCTTTCCAACGTGGCTAAGGCGGTGTTATCGTCGAATCGCATTTCGCCGGGATTAGGGAACATCGATTGTAGCATTTCCAATTCGCACAACTGCGCCTGCAGGTTTTCCTTTAAGGACCCAGCGTCTGGTTGTTTGGCAGCCTCCGACTCCATTGTTTTCTAGGGAAACAACTAATAGTTATAGACAGACAAATTATAAATTTATTCATACAATGGCAACCATAAAATTAACAATCACAGTCATGTGGTAAAAACCTTCAACATACTCCTGCCATCAGGATCACCGAGTGGCGCCGTCCATAATATACCTGAGGTTATATATTTTATAAGATTAGCTTTGAGATGATATCTCGAATATTAGTCCAATAAATTCCAGCACTCGTATTCCTGATGACATGAGTATGTTGAAGGTTCAGTGGCGTAGCGAGGGGAGGGAGGGTGGTGGTCTATCTGTGCAAGGAGGGGCATCATGCCACGGACGCTACTCACAAAGGAGCGCCAAATGGTTATATTATATGGTTTTCGAATGGGGGGGGGGGGGGGGCACTAAAAAGGTATTGTGCCCCGAGCGCAAGATAAGCTCGAGGTTAATAATATACGCATGTAAATTTTGTGGTTACCGCCAGATGGCGTTACAATTTCTCTATCGAGATAAAGTTGCATTAATTGAATCAAATGTGTATATTTGTGAATATAAACACAGGTAGACAGTAACATTTCGATCAGAATTTTATTTTCCAGCATGCACATTCTATTTATAGGCCAATAGAAATGTCGTCTAATAAAAGTGAAAAGTTATTTTCTAATAATCCACGTTTTGGCAATTCAGTTACCAAACAACCTATATAGAGTAATAATTTAATTTGAAATTTTAACGTAATAATAGAGTTAGTACTTTGATTTTAAAAAAAAGTATGTAATAATAAAAGCTCAAACTTATGGCTAATATATTTCCAATGGTAATTTGTAATTTGTAATTTTTAGCGGAGTATTACTTTTATTTATGCAGGTTTTTTTTAAATATTTTTTATATGTTCGGGCCTTGGGGACCCTGCTTCAGAGATAATTGGTGATGGTTACCATATCACATCAGAGTATTTCTGCTAATAAATGGCCTAATGAGCTCCGAAAAATTATAATTTATATAAAAACAGTACAACTTACCCTCGTAGAGAGAGAGAGAGAGAGAGAGAGAGAGAGAGAGAGAGAGAGAGAGAGAGAGAGATATTGTGTAAATTCATCCTCACTAGCTGAGCTACACTGACGAGATCTAATAAGATCCAAATCTAGATATGTAGATTGCTAAGAGGTGGGTTCACACTTATATAATATGTTATATTTTATATAATTTTTTTAGATGTTTACATTGTTAATGGTTTACTGCCTCTGAAGAAAATCAAAATCAAGTTCCCTAGAGATATTATGCTGTTTAAGCATGAGAATAAAGGATTTCCACAATGGTATGCAGTGGGTTTGGAGCATCAAAAAGAAGATTATCTAGTTATTTTTAGATATAACGTAAGTATATCACACAGAATTTTAATCTGAATAACTCAATATGGTCATAACTAAAAAGAGCGGTTTTTAATACATTTACTACCAATAAAAAAATAATAAAAGTAGTCACGACTAACACCTCGAAGGTACATTGAGGAGCTTCTAAAGCCACACGTGATTCCAAGAGTAAATGTTGGGCAACATTTATTTTTACTGCTCGAATCGTCACTGCTTGTCTTGATGATAACAAAATTCTTAAAATCGATATGCAGCCCAAACATGAATCCAATCGAACATGTTTACCATTCAATTAAAGGTCGTTTTAGACAAGACAATTTCTTGACTCAAAAGTTAGTCAAGATACGAGACAATCTAAATTATCTTGTATCATACAGCAAATTATTTGAAGTATTGAATTGGATGGTAGATCGAATGGAAAAATATAACGCGTTCTATGAATTAATTTCTTGAACAACTTTTGAGCTAAGAAATTGTCTTGTCTAAAACGACCTTAAGAAAACGTGTTCGTTCAATGACGTCCTCTAATTACAACTGAACAGTTGGTACGGGCTTTGGTTGAAGAAGTCAAGAAATTGTTTCGTTTCATACAGATTCATCAAAAAAAACTAGACAATTTCTTGATCAATATATTATTTTATTTCTTGAACAATTTTTGATTCAAGAAATTATCTTGTCTAAAACGGCATTTAATTATATGTTCAAAATCAATCCTAGACTCATAAGTATATGAGTCTAGGATTGATTTTGAACATAATAATTAATAAGTTACATATATCGCTACAAAACAACATATTAGTGTTTTGAGTGTATATTATAAATTATGTAGTTAATTTTATATTATTAAGAATCTTGTTATTTTAAAATAGTTCTATTTTAAATTTCTAATTGTGTCACATTTCTATTAACGGAGATATATGATAAAAAAGAGCATGTATATTATAAATTATGTAGTTAATTTTATATTATTAAGAATCTTGTTATTTTAAAATAGTTCTATTTTAAATTTCTAATTGTGTTACTTTTCTATCAACGGAGATATATGATAAAAAAGAGCATGTATATTATAAATTATGTAGTTAATTTTATATTATTAAGAATCTTGTTATTCTAAAATAGTTCTACTTTAAATTTCTAGTTGTGTCACTTTTCTATCAACGGAGATTATTGATAAAAAAATTCAAAACAGTGACTACTTTAATTTTTTTTGAGTAGTACATATTTTATTAATATATATATATATATATATATATATATCTTTATAATTTTAGGATATTGATTTTGTCGAGATTGAACGCAAAGTAGTAACCAACGGAATTAAACTGGGACTTCACACTGTCAAGCATGGGTCCTATATAGTAGTAGCAGAAAATACTACAAGAAGAAACGTAGATTTCCACAACAAAACAGCAATTTATTTCTTCGATACTTTCGAGAAGTTAACGAAGATACAAAATTTTGATGTTGATTACGCCAGTGATGTAGCAATATGGTTAGTATTGGGGTTACAAAATAACTTCTATTAGCCCCGGGGGGTTTTCGCTAGTAAAGAGAGAAGGTCAAATCAGCCCCCAGAAATATTGGATTGAATCGGCATCTATTTTATAAGGCACCTTACACGGTCAATAATACTGTCAATCCTAGTACTGTCAGTATTTGCTTCAATCCTTCTTTTATACTTATCAAGTACCAATTATCCGGATAAACATCAATATTCTCTTCATTCCAACATTACTATAACTTACATGATAAGTAATACTTACAATATTTTAGAATAATGAACATTTTAAACATGTTATCGTACAGTAATACTGTCATTATACTAAAATATTGACAGTATTATTGATCGTGTAAGGTACCTATTAGATAATTCATTATAAATTTATTATAATGAATTATCATATTATATTTTATTTATACAAATAAAACGAATTTTTCTTTGTTTTTGATCACTTGTTGAAAAATTCGTTTTATTTAATCTTTATAGAAATGTTTATATTCATTACTTCAGGCAAGAAAAAGGCGAAATATTTATGGCAGTCACCAAACAAATGTCCAACAGCACCGGAGTGATATCGTACGAAACGCAAAGCGTAATTTACAAGTGGCTAGGAAAACATTTTGATAAAATTCAGGAATTCAACACGTCTGAGGCTGTTAAAATAACACCCTTTGTTATTGGAAAATCACATTTTATTGCGGTGTCCAACAGACAAAACAACTTAGGTGAGTTAATTAATTACTTAGTACAATAATTAAGACAGAATTTATGACCTTTATTGGCATTTCCCTCACTGCTCTTCCACATCACCACCACAACAAAAATATACAAAAATAAAAATACAAATAGAAATAAAAGTAACAATCCCTAAAAATTACAAATTATCCTCATCTATAACCCTCTGCCCTCGCCACTTTCATCTCCCACGTCAGCCTCCTGCAGATTTTCACGCCTTCCCCATCCTCCATACCAAATAAACTATGCCCATTCATTATTTCAAACGACTTGAACTCTACACTACACTATTCCCCACAAATGTTTGTAATTCAATCAATTTTATTAATAAATTTAAACTTGATGCATAAAGATTTAGTGGAAAATAGTGTAGTGTAGATTTTCACGCTTGCGAGAATGGTGGAGGAAGCGTTGGAGTGCAAAGGGAGAGTGTATGCGGTGTTTGTAGATTTGAAAGCGGCGTATGATTCAGTTCCTAGAGGAAAGCTCGTGGAGTGTATGGATAGATTGGGGATGGAAGATGAAAGTGTGGAATGGGTGAGAAGTATATATAAAGAGACGTGGGCAAAATCGAGAGTGAATGGAGAAGTGTCTGAGAAGTTTAGGGTGAATGTGGGTGTAAGGCAAGGGTGCCCGCTAAGCCCCCTCCTGTTCAATCTATACACAAGCGAGTTGGAGGCGGTGCTGAGGAGAGGACAGGCTGGAGGGGTCGTGGTGGGGGGAACCAAGGAGTGGATGCTGGCATATGCGGAAGACATAGTATTAGTAGCCAAGAGAGTGGAAGAGATGCAAGAGATGTTGGAAAGAATGGGAAGGTACATGGATAGGAGAGGGTTAGTAGTGAATGTAGAGAGGACTAAATGGATGATGTTTAAGAATAGGGGTAGAAGGGAGTGGAAGAGCTGAAATGGAAGGGAAGGATGATTGAGAGAGTGAATGTCTTTAAATCGTTGGGTTTCTGGTTTGACAATGGAGGAGGATTTAGGGTGCATGTGGATAGTATGCAAGCGAAAGCGAGAATGGCTTGGGGAATAGCGAGAAGGAAATGGGAGAGATTGTGGGGCGGTAACCTCGTAATGGCGTGCAAGATCTGGGATGCGTGTGTAAAACCTATTCTGGTGTATGGAGTGGAAGTGTGGGGTTTGCGTGAGTGGGATGTGATCTTACAACTCTGGCTACGTAGAGTGGCAAGTGAGTGGGAGACTCCCGAGTTACTTAGCCAGGGGTGAGTGGAGCAGGGAGGACAAGGTATGCATGGCAAGAGCTAGGTGTGAGTCAGACGAGAGAGGGAGGAAAGTGTGGATGGGTCTAGGGTACACCGCGTGTGCGCTGTGTAGTAAGGGAATCGACACGTGGTGGCACCTTAGCGAAGAATGTGAGGGTGTGAAAGCAGAGTGGGTGGGAGACTGCAGAAAGCTGAATGAATGGTTATGCGAGGATGGGGAAGGCGTGAAAATCTGCAGGATGCTGCTAATTTTAGCCGCTTTCGTTTATGATTCGAGAGCTGTTCAGGGCCGTCTTAGCTGTCTAGACGAGCCCTGAATAGCTCTCGAATCATAAAGGAAAGCGGCCAAAATTAGCAGCAAACATGGAAATGGTTCAATAATAAAATGCACTAAGTGCCGGTTTTACAATTGACATTCAACTGGAGAATAAGGCTAATAAGTAATGGTAAGTAAAGGCAAATGTAATTGAATAAAACACTGTAATACCTTGGCTTGTTGCATTGCGTTAAGGTAAAAAAATATTCATTTATATACTTTATATACATGTAAAACTATATTTGTGATGTAAAAATGACGTCAAAAGCGGCCGTTTTATGCGATCGCTCTCCGAGGGAAGCAGGGCTTTAGGGATGGAAGAAGAAGCGGTGGAATGGTTTAGGATGTATAGATTCGTTGACAATAGTAAGAGTAAGTGGATAAGTCTTGAAATGAAATTTAGGGTGAATATGGGAATAAGGTAGAGATGTCGAAACCAAGGCTTAACCTTTGCATACACTCCACAATCAAGCATGTGTTGCTTTCAGATCTACAAATACCACATACATTCTCCCGTTTGCACTCCAGCACTTATTCCACCATTCTCGCTAGCGTGAAAATCTGCTCCTCGTTCCTCTTACTGTACTCATTACTGTATCCCCTATAAATCTCGCTCTGAGTACAAAAAAAATCTTTATAGGGCTATCAGCCATGAGGCTTTTCCGCCGGTCAAGGGAGAAGTTTGATGTTTCAACTCAAAATGACAGAACTTAGAGGTAGCTCGATGAAAAAAATTATAACTCACAAAGTAAAAGTGCTATAAATATACAATTTTGCAATCAAATTCCTAAAACATAAATCAATTTAGATAAAAATCGACGTCTTTTGTTATTTACTAATTTGCATGTTATAGCTATTGAAACAAATGACATGTTTATAACGACGCTATAGGAAAAATATTAACTTTTTGAGACTGATGATTTTTTTCTATAATCCTTTATATATTTAAAAAGTTTTTGGTAATTTTGAGTTAGGTAGGATAATTAATTTGAGTGTTATGATTTATGTTGTAACTGATATTTCAACGTACGCTCAAAATGACCAATCTTAGAGATAGCTCGATGAAAATAATTACAACTCGCAAAATAAAAGTGCTATAAATATAAAATGTTGCTATGATGTTCTTAAAATATAAATCAGTTTAAATAAAAATCTTCATCTTTTGTTATTTACTAATTTGCTTCTTATAGTTATTGAAACAAATGACATCTTTATATCAACGCTACATGTTAAATAGTAAATTTGCGAGACTATTGATTTTTTTCTATAATCCACTATGTATTTAAAAAGTTTTCGAGGATTTTAAGTTATGTAGGTTAATTATTTTGAGTGTTATGATTTTTTTTGTAACTGTCTGATGTTTCAACTCAAAACGACAGAACTTAGAGGTAGCTCGATGAAACAAATTATAACTCGCAAAATAAAAGTGTTATAAACATACAATTTTGCAATCATGTTCTCAAAACATAAATCGATTTAAATAAAAATCGACGTCTTTTGTTATTTACTAATTTGCATGTTATAGCTATTGAAACAAATGGCATGTTTATAACGACGTTTTAGGAAAAATATTAATTTTTTGAGACTAATGATTTTTTTCTATAATCTTTTATATATTTAAAAGGTTTTAGATAATTTTGAGTTATGTAAGATAATTATTTTGAGTGTTATAATTTATTTTGTAACTGTATGATATTTCAACGTACTCCCAAAATGACCAACCTTAGAGATAGCTCGATGAAAACAATTATAATTCGCAAAATAAAAGTGCTATAGACATAAAATTTTGTAATCATGTTCTTAAAACATAAATTAATTTAAATAAAAATCGACGTCATTTGTTATTTACTAATTTACATGATATAGCTATTGAAACAAATGACAACTTTATAGCAACTCTACAGATTAAATAGTAAATTTGTGAGACCATTGATTTTTTTCTATAATCCTCTAAGTATTTAAAAAGTTTTTGAGAATTTTAAGTTATGTAGGTTAATTATTTTGAGTGTTATGAATTTTTTTGTAACTGATGTTTCAACTCAAAATGACAGAACTTAGAGGTAGCTCGATGAAACAGATTATAACTCGCAAAATAAAGTGCTATAAACATACAATTTTGCAATCATGTTCCTAAAACATAAATCAATTTAGATAAAAATCAATTTAGATAAAAATTAACTTCACAGAAAACCTCTGAAAAACTGTGAAAGGTGATTTCCGAAAATTCGCTGGGAATTTAACTGCTCAGTACGAGATGAACAACGCCTCTAACCACTCGGCCACTGGGCTGAGTAACTCTGAGTATATTCCCTCTTTTATCCACTGGCACCGTGTCCCGCATTTAATATTATATTTTCTATGCAATTATAATTGTTATTTATTATGTAAGAGAGGTGATTTTATTTTATATTAAAAAAGCTTTCATTACAATTCTAGGGTCTTCAAGTATCTACTCGGAAATTCTCAAATATGACTTGAACACTGAAAAATTCGTCAGTTACCAGAAACTACTGACTGAAGGCGCATCCGATATTAAAGTATTTTGCTTTACGACGAATAAACGGAAAGAATACTTTTTAATTGTCGCCAATCAGTACACAAACGGTAAAACATATGAGTTACAAACTGATGCCCATATTCATCAAGGTTCCATAATATTCATATTGAACAAATTAACTAAGATTTATAACATAAACTGTAAATGATACAACTGACGCCCTAGGAGGAAAGTTAAACGCCATCTGGTGGCACCACATCCATTAGCAATGCACACTCATATGGTAATAACCGTCAACATGGTCATGCCATCAGGATCACCGGGTAGTGCCCTCTATGGAATAATATTCCAACAGAGTGCTTGAGATATCAGCACAAGACCAATCTTATAAAACATATATAAGTGTGAATCCACCTCTTAGCAATCTACATATTTAGATTTCGATCTTATTAGATCTCATCAGTGTAGCTCAGCTAGTGAGGATGAATTCACACAATATCTCGAGTGGTTATATACAAACATGATACAACTAACCCCCTAGGAGGAAAGTTAAACGCCATCTGACAGCACCACACAATTAGCAATGCACACCTATATGGTAATAACCGTCAACATGCTCATGCCATCAGGATCTGATATCTCAAGTACTCTGTCATATTGAATAAATTAACTAAGATTTATGACATAAACTGTAAATTATAAGACTACTTACTAATAGGTTTATGGAATGTTGATGAATACGGGGGTAGGTGGAAATTTAGTAAATTAGTATATTTTCTAGATGCAAAAAAGAACAAAAAGTATGAAGTCAACTCTATCGTATACAAGTTCATAGATGACTTTTTTATACCGTTTCAAAATTTTAAACTTAATGGAGCTACAGAATGGCTGCCAATTGTGGTGAGTATTATTTATCATATTTCCAATATTTATCATTACAATATAGTTTCAATTTATACTTATTTTCATTAAATTGACCAAAGAGACACAGAAAAACCTGTGATATGTGATTCGCCTACCACGTGGTTTGAACTCCTTCCCCAATGATCAGTACGAGAGGGACCACGCCTATAACCACTCGACCAATGAGCTGGGTGTGACTAATATGTTTTATGTAAAAATTATAAAGAAGCATTTTTGTATATTTAGACTCTGTTGAGGTATCAGGAATTATCCCCATATATTATACTTCCTTTGGTCATTCATGAATGAATGAATTTTTACATAAAATATATTATTCACGTTGGATAACATACGTTACAAAAAAATTGTCCAATTGTGTTAATTATTATCATTATTTATAGGGAGAATATGGAGAATTTGCACTGTTCGCAGCATGTAAATTTGAAGGTCTAAAAATTTTCCAATACGATGGATGGAAATTCATCGAGGCAGAAACACAGTTCACAGACGATGCTTTTGCATCAGGCATACTAAGCATGAACTCGTATTTGTTTAACAAAAGAGCAGTAGTGGGTAAGTATCATTTTCATGAGTGTATGAGAGAGGGAGACAACTTGAAGTAATTTACACACTTTATATTAACTAACTACAATCTAATCACGCAATGCGCATAAAATATAAGGGATTCATGATGAAATCATATTTATACTCTTCTTATGGCACGCAGTATTGAGGTTTTGCAGTGACTATGCAGAGGAATGTCATACAATAGTTTCTAGTTGATTAAAATACTTTATTGTTGATTTTGAAACTTATTTTGTAATATTTTATGATTTTCTACGTTTTATAATCCAATATCACCAATTTTTACCTAATAAGTTTTAGAGCCAATAAAAATGTGTTTTAATCAACTAGTCAAAATTGTACGACATCCCTCTGTATATTTTTTGCTAAAAGCTCAATACAATTTCACAATTCGCGCCATAAGTAAAGTATTGGCGTGATCCCACCCTAAAGGCTAGATTGTCTGTTTAACCCTTTTATTCTACAAAGAAACCACCTAAACTTTCCTTTAAATAAACATGTTTACAATAATTAAGATATTAAAACATCACTCATTTCATTTTTAATTCTCATTGGTAATTCTACCAATAAGTACTACCATAGTAAAACACATTTTAAATCTTCTAGTCGTTGCCAATTCAAACGATAACGGCCAGATGGTAAACTTCTACCAAGTCTGCTTCAGAGAGGAAAACGAACTGAACGACTACTACGATGAAGCCCTACAGTGGTGCAAGAAAACAATCGCCGGCATCGACATGACCTCATACAAAGAAATCTCGTTAATGACAGAAACCCTCCCCACAAAAAACAACAAAGAAATACAACTAACCAAAGCAGTTACATTCAAAAACATTACCTACAACAAATTGCGCACTCAACAAGCCACACGCGCCGCTGATATTGATGACATCCAAGAAAACGCGCTATCCGACTTAAGCAACCAAGTCGACTTCCTGAAGAACGACGTGACAAACATTCAAAACCAGATACTTGCTACGACACAAACTGAAGTGCTTGTAGGCGATGTTACCGCCCAAAAAGTTGTTTTTAAAAGCGACAGCTTCCTCGGGCCTTTAACCACCGAGGAAATTAATGGGGTTAATACGGTTGACCTCTTGCAGAACGTCATTAACATAAATGCAGATGTTAATTTAGATAAGCTGGTTTTACAACGTGGGCGTATTGATGATTTTCAGGTGCAACCCAAGTTAATTAACGGTCACAATCGTAGCGATTTACTGCACACGGATGATATTTTAACAGTTGGAAGTGTTGTGGTTACAGGGAAGGTGTTTTTTAAAAAAGGATTTACCACTAAACACAATATTAATGGTGTTAATATTACAAAGGATAACGTTTTATTAAAAACCGGTGATCAGACATTGTTGGGTGAATTGGATGTGGTTGATTTGAAATCAGATGCGATTGATGTGAAATTTTTAAATAAGCTTAATTTGATGAATGTTACCATTACGCAAATTGAGAAGCCAATTAGGGTTGCAAGTATTGATAATTTGAGTGTGCAGAAGGTTTTTATTGGGGGTTTTATGAATAACGTGGATCTGCCTGTTTTGGATAAACATATTTTGCGGAATGTTGGCAATCAAGAGGTGTATAGCGAGTATATTTTTGATCAATTAGATGTAAGGGGTGATTTGTTAATTAATAATTTGGGTGGCAAACATGTGCCTGATGATTTCATCCGTACCGATGCCGGTGATTTTCGTATCGAACAAGACGTGCAATTTACAAGCGATTTACTATCCGAGAAGATTATGGTTGTTGATCGGCTTAATCAAATCGGGGTGCGGCGTAAACAGTTGGATGTTTTAAAGTACAACGTTGAGGATGTGCAGTATATAGAGGGTGAGAAGATTTTTGATAAGGTTGTCATTATGGACGAGTTTAATTTGCAAGCGAAAATCGTGAATGATACGTTGAGTGAGATTAATCCGGTGAAAAGGGTAGACGATGAGATTATATTGGTGGGCGATCGCACGTTCACTGGAGATGTAACGGTTGAAGATATGCTAACGTGTAAGGATTTGTTTACTAAGGATGCGGTGTTTTCTGTTGGGAAGTTAACGCAGATGGGGCTACCATTAATCTCGCAGGAGATTCCTATGCATTTAGATTTTAAACAACAATTAAATGTAAGTTTAAATTGATTTTGTTTATTATGAATAAAATAATATTTGCATACACAACATTGTAAAATAAAAGTAAAGATAATCAACATTGTAAAATAAACAAAATCAGTAATTGAATGGTTGTTGCGTTTACAATGTAGAAATTCATTCATTCAAAGGAGATGAATAAAACTACTATGTTTTTACCACTTATTTAATTATTTGAAACAGCTAGTTATGCCTAAGCTTTAGATGTTTTCAAATTTATTGAATAAAACTTGAATATGCCTTAGTCGAAACTAATTGTGTGAAAAAAGTGGTAAAGACATAGTAGTTTTATTCATCTCCTTCTTTGCAAATGAATTACCACATTGTAGATGCAACAACCATTCAATTTCTGATTTTGTTTATTTTACAATGTTGATTATCTTTACTTTTATTTTACAATGTTGTGTAAGCACATATTATTGCTATACATGAAAAAAATTAGTATAAACAAAGATTTCTTGTAGGTATATGAAATATTTGTGGACAAAATCAACAAAATCGATCCGCACCTGTGGGTGGTGAATGGTCTGAGCGACTCGCAGTATATCAAAGGGTGGAAAACGTTCACTGGGGACCTCCACATAACGGGGCCCCTAAACTTAATTACAGTAAACTCAATTAATGTGCCCGATACGGCAGCCAACATTTTAATGGTGGATGGAAACCAAACCATCATGGCCAATCATCACTTTCAACATATAAATACTGAAAGGTATAAATGTTTATGTTTATTTCTCTAGACTAGACTAGGGGTCGGCCAAATTCGGCTCGAGAGTCACTTGCGGCAATATGAAAATAAAATAAAAATACAGCTAGATACAGGGATTTTAGAAATAATAATAAATTTGCAGTTACAACATACTTTTGTATGTTTTGTATGTACTATTTTAGTACTTTTATGAAATACTGACTTTGGCAGTAAATAGTATGAAAACTAGCAACAGTATAATTTTTGAGAATGAGATTAATTGATAGACCAATGTATTGCTAATGCATTAGCAAAGTTTAATCAATATCCACCGAGAGATTTTTCAATTATTTACAAATCTGTCGTTAATACATACATAATTGTATTTCTATAAAAAAATGGCAATTTATAGAAATGTTAGGGATGGAAGAAGAAGCGGTAAAAGTAGTTAGAAGGATATAGAAAGAGTCGTGGACAAATCTGTCGTTAATACATACATAATTGTATTTCTATAAAAAAATTGCAATGTATAGAAATGTTAGGGATAAAAGAAGAATTGTATTTCTATAAAAAAAATGCAATGTATAGAAATGTTAGAGATGAAAGAAGAATTGTATTTCCATAAAAAAATATGGCAATGTATAGAAATGTTAGGGATGGAAGAAGAAGCGGTAAAAGTAGTTAGAAGGATATAGAAAGAGTCGTGGACAAATCTGTCGTTAATACATACATAATTGTATTTCTATAAACAAATTGCAATGTATAGAAATGTTAGGGATAAAAGAAGAATTGTGTATTTCTATAAAAAAAATGCAATGTATAGAAATGTTATGGATGGAAGAAGAATTATATTTCTATAAAAAAAATGGCAATGTATAGAAATGTTAGGGATCGAAGAAGAGCGGTAAAAGTAGTTAGAAGGATATAGAAAGAGTCGTGGACAAATCTGTCGTTAATACATACATAATTGTATTTCTATAAAAAAAATTGCAATGTATAGAAATGTTAGGGATAAAAGAAGAATTGTATTTCTATAAAAAAAATGCAATGTATAGAAATGTTAGAGATGAAAGAAGAATTGTATTTCCATAAAAAAATGGCAATGTATAGAAATGTTACTGATGGAAGAAGAAGGGTATAGAAAGAGTCGTGGATAAATCTGTCGTTAATACATACATAATAGTATTTCTATAAAAAAATTGCAATGTATAGAAATGTTAGGGATAAAAGAAGAATTGTGTATTACTATAAAAAAAATGCAATGTATAGAAATGTTATGGATGGAAAAAGAATTATATTTCTATAAAAAAAAATGGCAATGTATAGAAATGTTAGGGATCGAAGAAGAGCGGTAAAAGTAGTTAGAAGGATATAGAAAGAGTCGTGGACAAATCTGTCGTTAATACATACATAATTGTATTTCTATAAAAAAAAATGCAATGTATAGAAATGTTAGGGATAGAAGAATTGTATTTCTATATAAAAAATTGCAATGTATAGAAATGTTAGGGATAAAAGAAGAATTGTATTTCTATGAAAAAATGCAATGTATAGAAATGTTAGGGATAAAAGAAGAATTGTATTTCTATAAAAAAAAATGGCAATGTATAGAAATGTTACGAATAGAAGAAGAAGCGATGAAAGTAGTTAGAAGGATATAGAAAGAATCGTGGATAAGAGCAAGTCTGAATAGAAATGAAGTCTCAGAGAAATTTAGGGTAAACGTTGAAATGAAGCTGGTCTAATGAAAACTAATTAAATTTCGTCAAAGGGTCAATAAATTTATTATTATTATTATGATTATTTCTAATTTATAATGTAGTTTTAATTAATTTTATCTTTTACATGTTTTAAACTTTCAGTTTGCAATCATCCAGCATTAAACTAGGCCCCAACAACTGGCAAAATGTAATCGTAAACAACAAGCCTCAAAAACTAACAGGACGTACAATCGTTAAATCGTTAAACGTAGACACGATTCAAACGAACGACATAACTCTCACTGGTAGCTTCAATAATATATCAATTAATGGAATGATTCAAGACACCGTTTTCAAAAACGCCACCACCAAAAAAATTACAGGCCATAAAATCTTCAGCAATTTGTTGGTTGATAATTTAACGTCGCGTAAAGAAATCAGTATGAAACGTATTCCGTATTTGATTAAGAAAGCGGAGGCTACTTATGGTAATAATATAATGTTGCCTGAGGATTTGGTGGTGGATAGGATTTATTTCGGTAATATGTTGAATAATGTAAGCGCGGAGGATTTCAATAGGAACTGGCTGAGGAGTGGAGAGGATCTGGATATTGTTGGAAGGCAGTTTTTTGAGAAACTAGTGATTTTTGGTAATGCGGATGTTGAGTCTGGTGCGATTAATGGATTCAGTTTGGAGGAGCTTAGTGAGAATTCTATTAAAATTGATGAAGATTACGAGTTTCAAACTATACATTTTAGTAAGTTAATATTTAGTAGTGTTTATTGTATAATATATATATATATATATATATATATATATATATATATATATATAAATAAAATTCATAAAATTTGTAATAAACAAATTTTATGAATTTTATTAGTTGGTGATATTTAATAAGAATCATGTTTCTTGGACTTTTTCCGATTTATGTCCTCACTAATTGTTGAGAAAATACAACTAATATCCCATTTTGAACACCAATATTATGTCCTCACTAATTGTTGAGAAAATACAACTAATATCTCATTTTAAACACCAATATATTAGCAAAAAACTTCTATTTTCTATCAGCCATGAGACTTATTCGCCGGTCTAGGGAGAAGTTCAGAATTTAATTTTAGGAGGTCTAATGTAATTCGCATCTAAAAAAAATATAGCAGATTTATAAATTGATGAATGAATTTTATTAGTTGGTGATATTTAATAAGAATCATGTTTCTTGGACTTTTTCCGATTTATGTTCTCACTAATTGTTGAGAAAATACAACTAATATCTCATTTTGAACACCAATATTATGTCCTCACTAATTGTTGAGAAAATACAACTAATATCTCATTTTGAACACCAATATATTAGCAAAAAACTTCTATTTTCTATCAGCCATGAAACTTTTTCGCCGGTCAAGGGAGAAGTTCAGAATTTAATTTGTGGGAGGTCTAATGTAATTCGCAACTAAAAAAAATATAGCAGATTTATAATTGAATTTTTTACAAATTTTATACTTGTATCTCAAACATATATAAGTGTGAACCCACCTCTTAGCAATCTACATATCTAGATTTCGATCTTGTTAGATCTCGTCAGTGTAGCCCAGCTAGTGAGGATGAATTCACACAATATCTCGAGTTGTTATATACAAAAATAGTACTACTTACCACCTAGGAGGAAAGTTAAACGTTTAACTTTTCTCCTAGTGGGTAAGTTGTACTATTTTTGTATCTCAAAGTTTAATAACATCCTTGGAATTAATAAATAATATCTCTTTTTGAAGCCAAATATATTAACATGTAGATATGCAAAATGTACAGTAATCAAATATCTAATTTTATATTATATATTAGTATAAAATTAGGTTTTTGGTTAAATAATAAAATGAGTATACAATTAGATGTTTGGTTTCATGTGGTTAAAATTTGCATGTGATTCGTATTAAATATCTATAATAATAATAATAATATTCTTTATTTTTACATATAGCCAAAATACATTTTTGGGTGTAAACGTTAACAGTTACAATACAATTAATAAATTATGAAGTAATTACTATAATCACCCCCCACTTTTAACCATATGAAACTTTTAGAAAATGGCTAGTCTTGATTTACGAATAAACGAATAATACGAATGAGAATAATGTATACATTTTGCTTCATTCTTTCTTTTAGAGAGCGATTTAGTTTCACTGGATGATATCAAACTATTTGGACATATAGAAGAGTTAGACATCGACACTATAGTTGTGGATACTGGTAATGGTATCACCCTTACAGATACTACTTTTAGTAATAATCTCATCGTTAATGGCACCGTTTCTGTGGATGGATTGATTAGTGGGTTCGATTTGAACAAATTGTGCGAGTTTGCATATCCATTAGAGAACGAGCCCCCAAAAAATCTTATTATTAATGGTAAATACTTATCACAATTACTAATTTTCCATTTTATTAACACTTCAGTAACATCATGATTTTATATTAAATTTTGTTGCAGTTTACTATTACATATGTATTTCTTGTAGGCACTGCTTCATTTTCGAAAGGCCCTAAAGTTATGAACGCAAATGGTTTCAATATAGGTGACATAATGGACACTGCGTGGTTTAAAGAGGACGCAATTGAATTGATTGGCAATATAAATTTCAATCAGGTTTTCTTCGAGGACGATGTTAATGTCACTGTAAGTTGAGGAATATATATTATTTTGATTTCATTTTAGTTTATACTGCCAAAATATAGTTTTTATATTTTTTATATATTTATAATTATATATAAAAAAAATCTGTTGTGGGCAATACACGACATTTCGAATTAATATATAACAGTCACTGCCGATGACTGGAACGCTGTCCGCAACAGCTCAGTGCGTTTCTTTTTACTTTGCCTGCCATCATAACCTTACGTCATCAGTTAAAAAAGACCTTTATTTGGCATGACAACTCAAAAAATACAAAATCCTTCAATATACCATGCTTATCAAGAACAAAAACAAAAAAAATTATATACACAAAAAAATAAGTAAGTAACAATCAGCAAAATACACATTAACAGCATAAATAACCCTCTGCCCTCGCCACGTCATCAGTAATAAATCACTGATGTAACGGAAGGTTATGGAATTGTAAAAACATCTTCATGTTTTCCAACTAAGATTGTAAAATTATGTAAATATGCGACTTTTCGGGGGGAACAACTGCACTATAACGAACGTATTTTTGGGAACAATTTTGAAAATAAATCAATTTTCGTTAAAAATGTCAAAATGTTTAAAAGTCAAAATGCCAAAATTTCAAAAAGTTTAAAATGTCAAAAATGTTAATAGGTTAAATAGGTCATGTCATTCGGAAAATCGTGTGGTGTCCATACCAGATATTTTGGGGCAGCTCCTTGCCATACGCGCTATAGGAAATCTAGGTTTTTTCTTCATTAATGGACCAACAACAATAACAATAAAACAACATATGTTCAGGTAGGAACACGCCCCAGGCCTTACGGAGGAACCTGTTTGCAGAAATGGTGGCCGGTGTATCACCGGGGCCGAGTACCATCATTTCCCCGAAGTCTGGCCCCTGGCCCAAAGAGCTGACTCCAGTTATTAATGGACCTATTTGACTCAAAATTTCACGGGAACACTCCAGCTCGCTTTCTCAGCAGATTTCCAAACTTGGTCGTGATCCATTTAACCGTTTTGCCGGAATTTTGTTCACGTCATTGTGAACACGTGATTTTACACAAAAATGATTTCCTAAATTTTCCTAAAAACCGGTACAAAGTTATGGGAAAAACAATACTTCAGATGCAAATAATTTTCAGGTTAGACGTCAGATTTTACTGAAATTTTCACAGGGTGGTCCCATCTCGATTTGTCAACCGATTTCCAAATTTGGGTGCGAACCGTTGGGCCGTTTTTCCGGCAACGTGGTTCACAGACATACACATACCCACTCACACACACACACATATATATATATATATATATATATATATATATATATATATTGGTGGTTAAAAACATAGTAGTTTTATTCATCTTCTTTGTTGAAAATGAATTACCACGTAGTAGACGCCAAAACCATTCAATTTCTGAGAGGTGTAAGCGTGTATTTTTATGCTTTGTATTTTTCTTTCCATGTTTTTCTGTCATCATACTACTACAAAAGTAACAAAAAACAGTTTGTATTATTATTAACTTGTAGGGATATGTCGATGGTGTTTATCTACCAAGTTTGAGCAACAATTACCTAAGCAAATCTAGGAACCAAACGATAGTTGCGACTTTGGAGTTCTCTGAAGGAATTTATTTGGAAAAAGATATTATTGCGTCAGGTGCCATCGTAGGAGGTGCTGTACAGGATATTAAATTAGATGATTTTGTACGGACTGTGTTGCTGGATAGCTTCGATCAAGTGTTCGAGGAAATATTCTTTGCAGACGACTGTGTTGTACAAGGTACATAAACAAAACTTCTTTTTCAAACCAATCCCATCGGGGCGAATTTTCGAGAATCACAGTTAATGAAGTTAAGGTAAACACCGGGTGATTAAACTAAAACTAAAACTCTGAGCTCGTCTTTTTATCGACAGAAAAAACACACGGCTGATAGTCCTATAATCAGCTTAGAGTTTTAGTTTTAAAGGATAAATAAAACGATTTTTTACTTTGTTTTTTATCACACTTCAGTTACACTTTACAACTAGTTTATTATTACTAAATGGCTAGATCTTAGCCGAAACTAGTTGCAAAGTGTAACTGAAGTGTGATAAAAAACAAAGTAAAGAATCGTTTTATTTATCATTTAAAATGAATTATCAGAAAGTAGACGCCTTAACAATCCAATATTTGTTTTAGTTTTAGTTTAATAATCACCCGGTATTTACCTTAACTTCGCTAACTGTGATTCGCGAAAAATTTCGAAAGATTCTAACGTTCCCTGGATGATTTGCGAAGTTCTGGATGAAGAAAAGTAGAAGCGCTGAGCGACATCAATTATTACTCAATTGCTTCAACGTGCGAGGTATAGACCTAATGGTCTAGCTAGGTAGCATACACATGCAAGTTTAATATGTTATTTTACTGCTTAATTATTTGCTATAAATAAAAATCAACTATTTTTTTTAGACTTGCAGGGTGAATTCCTGGTGAACAACATGAATTTGCAAACGGAGGTAATGAGATACGACGTTCCCAATATAGTAACTGGCAAGAAAAGCATACAGGATGTAGCTACCGATCTTCTAGTTAACAATAGGCATTACAAAGTTCAGAATGTTGATATCATCGCATGGATACAAAGCGGTATTTTAAAGACTGGTAATTTCCGAATAGAAGGACGCACATCTTTCGCAGCAAACACAGACTTTAAAAATGGTATCAGGTAAATTTAATACATATATATATATATATATATATATATATATATATATATATAATAATTTCTCAAAAATGTCACTCTCCGGTGGGACTTGAACCCACGGCCGCGATAGCCGGAGACGTGGGTTCAAGTCCCACCGGAGAGTGAATTTTTTGAGAAATTATTAATTAACATTGATACATCTGGTGATTCTTCATTCAGATAGCCGACAATGGCAAGAAGTACTTCACTATATATATATATATATATATATATATATATATATTATAACAAAATCATTACATTTTTGAAATATGATTGGTTATATATTATAACATTTTAGTCTACGTGGATTGCTGAACAATGCTGAATTCAACGTAGACAATATATTGATGAAGTCGACGCCACAAACAATTAGTGAGATGAAGTATTTCATTCAGCAGTTCCCAAATGCGACAGTTTTCAAATCGCTTAAACTCAGAGGATATCTGAATAATGTGGAGTTAAAGGATTTAATTACAAAACAAGTGAGTAAAATAATATTACAGACATTTGATTTCAATACATATTCATTCAATGACAATAGGGTGTTTAATATTTTTATAAGCGGCGTTGGGATACAATTAACGACACTTTAGAAAACTTGGGGATGATTTTTTGAAGTAGCAAGTCCTAATACTCACATACACATACACTAACATACAGCATTAGGATCTCCGAAGGTTGAAATCCAGTTACAAATTTATATAAGTGTGAATCCACCTCTTAGCAATCTACGTATCTAGATTTCGATCTTAAGGTCGTTTTAGACAAGACAATTTCTTAGCTCAAAAGTTGTTCAAGAAATAAATCCATATATCCTCCTCTCATACAATTTGTTCTTGACAAATAGAATGCGGTATATTTTTCCATTTGATCTACCATCCAATTCAATATTTCAAACAATTTGCTGTATGATACGAGACAATTTAGATTCTGTCGCATCTTGACTAACTTTTGAGTCAAGAAATTGTCTTGTCTAAAACGACCTTTATTAGATCTCATCAGTGTAGCTCAACTAGCGAGGATGAATTCACACAATATATCGAGTGGTTATATACAAAAATGATACAACTAACCCCCTAGGAGGAAAGTTAAACGCCATCTGGCGGCACCACATCAATTAGCAATGCACACCATTAACATATGGGTGTGCATTGCTAATTGATGTGGTCTCAATAAAACTTGGTTTTTGGCAACATAAAAACAATTTAAATAAAACGTAAGAAATCCATTTTACAAATAATTTGTAACTGGCTATCGACCTTCAGGACCGTCTGCCATGTGTAATATAAGTTTATGTGAATGATAGAACTTGCTACTTAAATCGTCCTCGAGTTTTCTACTAAATTGTCGTTAATTCTAGCCTAACGACAAATATTACTAGAATTTAGAATAATGACATTTTTTGCAATTGTGTTTCACAATTGAATCGGTAGTTTGAAGAAGGGAACAAGTGCCAAAATAATTATTAAATTATATTAAATAATAATAATTAATTCATAATAATTATAATTAATTTCATAAAAAATCTGAAATATATTTAGCCAATACAACAATGGGTTTACTGCGTTACCAAATTTCCCAGGGATTTGATTTTTTTTGTATTGAAATGTGTACAACCATAAATTATAAGTACCTATCTTCTAATTAAATGACAAAAAAAATGAATAATACTATATAAATATATTGGGATTCGTTCCCTTCTTCGAACTATTGAATTCAATTTGTGTACATTGTTAATGTAAAATTCCTACATTAGTCTATCAAATTAGTCAACAATATGTTCATTTTAGGCCTTTAAATCAGGTGATACAATATTCACAACACAATTAAACTTCAACTCGGAAATAAAAGCCAAAAATGTGAATTTCAACGGACTCTACCAAGGCGTTAATATCACCCAACTATTGTACAACTTAACCAACTACGTGAGTCTTAATAATTACCATCAAAACTACGCAAGTTTGTACGATACTTCGATGCGTGTTAGGAATTCACTAAGCAGTAAGTATTAACACATTGAAAAAAGTTTACTCTAGGATTTTCAGTATAGAATACGTATTGCATACAGTCATTATTGCTCTATCTTGTTCTCTATACAGATGTTCATAGTTGATTTTGTTTATCGTTTATAGCTGCCCCGAATAATTCGCACCAGAGCGTTGCGTCGTGATAAAATAACGTAAACACGATTGACGATCGTGATTACGTTCTTTTATCACGACGCGTCGCTCAGGCGAGAATTATTCGGGGCAGCTAGAAACGATAAACGAAAGCAGCTTTGAATTTTCTTGGAAAATTGTATATATATATATATATATATATATATATATAATCAATCTTTATTTGGCTATCGACCCATACATGGGTCTTTCCGCCTTGTGAAAATTGTATTATGTACAATTTCCATAATATAACATTATATAATAATAATAATTATTATTATTCATTTATTGACCATATTATACATACACACATATACGAAGAGATAATACAATTGAATCTTGAATTATTTTCGCTGTTTCGTTGACTAACAAAGAATCTAATATTTCGTCAAGCCCTTAAACCAACAAGTAATTAACATATACAAGTATACTAGAGGAGTAGCTGGCCTAGTATGGCCAGTATTGGCTCCTCACCCGCCAGAGTTTTGTAGCTCGCACGCAGAACTGACTGGTGGGACGAATCTTTCGTTTAGCATGGTTTAGCTGGTTTAGCATTACTAGTCGCCCCGTGGCGTGCAGAATCGCGATCGTGCGCCGCCGGTTGTAATTGCCGAGGTAGAATTATGCGCATCGGAAGCGGCAAATAGAACAAGAAACAATAATCCCGTACCGGCCCAGAGTGATAAACGAAAGGCACTATAAAGGGAGGCTTCACAATGGGGCCCATATTGAGTCCTAAGTGTTTGTAGCTATGCTACCCTCCAGCCAACTATTCAGGACTATCCAGAACATATACAAGTTCAAGTAATTAACAAATAAATTTAAAAAAAAACAGCAATAAAAATTAAATTGAAATTGAAATGATAAATGCGTTTAACATGATGAAAAATAACCTCATAAGTTTCGTAATATAATAATAATAATAAATATATAATAAATATATAATAAATATATAATAAATATATAATAAATATATAATAAATATATAATAAATATATAATAAATATATAATAAATATATAATATTATATATTACGTTGTAATTGATTATTTGAATGACAACCGCAATGCACCTATTTAAACCTAGGTACACCAGAACGGACAAGTGTTCTTCTGGTGTACCTAGTTTTAGGTAGTTGCAACCTATATAAGAGATAAAGTAAAACCGTGCGTTCCAGAATTGACTCTCACGGTTAATAAAACACGAGACACAGCTCCCGAACGATAAACGAACGCGGGTCATATAGTTCAATAGTTCATACTAGACCCTTACTTTTTTTAATTTACTTTACAGTGCAAGCTTATTATTTGAGTCATTACAAGATCATACTATCGTTGGAAGACGTTGATGAAATTTACCCAGTGAATAATTTCTTTGCGGGGTCGCATTTAATCACCTCCAGGACTAATAATGGCTCACAGCTTATTGATTTCTTTAAGTTTGATCCAATATTGGAAACGTTCACATTAGATCCACGTAAGTACAACAAACGGACCTGAAAGAACTCATTCATAAGACTCCTGAACTTTATTAAAAATACTCTAAGCTCAAAAGTGAAAGGGGGTGTCGCCACCAATCTATTATTTACTGTTTACTTTTAAAATTATTATAAAATAATTAGTGCATAATTAACTTTTTATACAGGATGGAAATTAAGAAGCGAATAAATTCAATAAAACCTTTATTTATGATTTTTCCAAATATTTCTCGATTTTAATGAATGTGTCTATTTTTTTTTCGATGATTTTTGAATGGCAATGACTTCATCAACAATTTTTTTAAATTAGAATCCTATTTTTATTGCGGTTTCTGAACGAGATTATATATATATATATATATATATATATATATATATATATATATATATATATAAATATATATATATATATATATATAAATATATATATATATATATATATATATATATATATATGTATCATATTTTCTGCGATACAGCAATGTATGCTGATCGCAAAGAAAAATATGATATAGGCCACAGTAGGAAATTTCCGAGAAAAATCATTTCAAATGCAAGAGTGAAGAAAACACGAAAGGCGAAATAATATTCAATTAGACAATAAAAAGCTAAAGTAAATGCTCAAACTGTGCAACATATATAGTCTGATAATGAACTAATTGAAGAACAAATTCGTTTTCAACGCAGAAAAATAATCCCATTCAGAATCCGCAATAAAAACTAGGGCTATCATTTGAAGAAAATGTCAATGAAGTCATTGCTCATTCAAAAAAATGCTCATTCTACTAAATTGACATTTTCTTTAATCATTGGCAATTTAAAATTAAAAAGTATTGGAGCATTTTTTGCAAAAATAAAGGTTTACTTGATTTTATTAAGTAGCATTTTAACTATATATAAAAATATTTAATATTTATTTGATATAACACATTTTCACATCGAATATAAGGATGATTATTTTACAGAATTAATGGAGATAAAGAACAGTCAATACTTAACATACGTTGCACCTTTGGAGTTTGATTTCGGCTCGTATATTTATGTGGAAAATGAAATTTACGATGAAGACTCCGGTAAATTAAACCCATATTTCATTGTTTAAAGATAACATAATATTGATATAATTTTGTGTAGAATTTTCACGATTGGGCAATATAATTAGTGCTATAAATGCGACATCGTTTCAAATCACGGATCAAATACCAACAAATGGCACTAAACTCATTTTACCGCTGCAAATAGAAGCCTCGATGAAAAGCTGTGTATTATTGGCATTAGATATTGAACCGTTTATGCTAATTTATTGCGCTGAGGAGGATGGACTTAAATTGTATCAGAAATTGGAGATACACAGGGCATTAACGGTAAGTTTTAATTGTATTAAGATCGTTTTAGACAAGACAATTTCTTGAATCAAAAATTATTCAAGAAATAGATTAATATATTGACCAAAAAATTGGCTTTCTTTCATGATGAATCTGTATGAAACCAAACAATTTCTGGTCCACAATCATCCAACTCCACATACAATGATTGATTAAACTCCTGCAAGCTTCTCCCTTTACCGGAGGAAAAGCCTTTCGGCCCTATAACTCTAGTTTTGTTTAATAAAAGCTGCGTTTGGGATGATTTTTAAATTAAGTTTTATTCGTTATTTTACCCAAATTATTGTTAATAAATTATTATATTTTTAGGTGACTACCTTGACTATTGATAATTGCGTATACATTATCGCAATCAACGATGGATCTCTGAGCCGAAAGGATTCAAGCATACAAATTTGGAAGCACGACCCCACAACGGGATATTTTAATGAACATCAGCACATTTCAGCGGTCAGTCCGAATAGTATTACGGCAATTAGTCACAATGGACTGCATTATTTAGCCATTGGATCCAGTCATTTGTTAAATACTCTATATCCGGGACAAGTCGAAATAAAAAGGTAAAAAAAACGATAATCTACTAAACAATTAAGAGATTTAAATGAAAAATACAGGCAGGTTATATTTCTCTTAGTTTTCTTCTTTCCCAACGAATACAGGGTTTGGGATGATATTTCTATAAGGATGCGGGTATTTTTAAATAAAGAGAATATAATTGGTCATTTGAAAAAAAAGGCAGATATTATGATATACAGTAATTCAATTATATAAAGTTGTTTGGCATTTATGATTATATCAATCTTAAGCCCGTATGACATTATCTAGTTTCCTATATCGTTTTATATATAAGAATTGATATATTAAACTGTATAACTATTTCTAAATGGAAAATTAACATTTTACGGTGTTGTTATTGTTAAGTGAATTTATTATTATTCCGCCGCTATATCATTCTCTACATGTGTGTATGACAATATGTAGTTTGTGTCTGCATCGAAAACGATATAAAAAACTGCATACTTTCTTACGGGCTTTAATGACTAAATGCAAGTAGAATATTCACATTGATTGATACTTCCAGACAAAAAAAGCATTCTATAATAATTAAATCTTAGTCATTGTTTTTTTTTTAATTTAAGATTATATCAATCTCAATTAACTCGAGATTCGAATATATATTCATTCATATTCATTCATATTCATTCATATTCATTCATATTCATTCATATTCATTCATATTCATTCATATTCATTCATATTCATTCATATTCATTCATATTCATTCATATTCATTCATATTCATTCATATTCATTCATATTCATTCATATTCATTCATATTCATTCATATTCATTCATATTCATTCATATTCATTCATATTCATTCATATTCATTCATATTCATTCATATTCATTCATATTCATTCATATTCATTCATATTCATTCATATTCATTCATATTCATTCATATTCATTCATATTCATTCATATTCATTCATATTCATTCATATTCATTCATATTAATTCATATTCATTCATATTCATTCATATTCATTCATATTCATTCATATTCATTCATATTCATTCATATTCATTCATATTCATTCATATTCATTCATATTCATTCATATTCATTCATATTCATTCATATTCATTCATATTTTTCCGTTCTAAAATGTGATTTTCTTCTAGTCTGATGGTCATGTATTTGTTTGTTTGGTATTAGTTTAGTATTTATTTTTATTAGGCTGTTTTTAATTTTGTAGATCATTAATAGATTGTTTAGGGTGATCATGTTCTCTATGTTAAGTTCTTGTGTCTTTTCATATAGTTCGGTTGTACTTGTTCTTCTGTCTAAATTGTATAAGATTTTTAAGATTTTGTTTTGTTGAGTTTGTATCTTTGATATATTTTTCTTGCTTGTATTTCCCCAGATGTTATTTAGGTAGTTATTTTGTGATGTGAAGATTCCATGGTATTTTTGTTTCCTTGCTGAGTCAGGTATATATTTTTAGGGTATATATTTTTATATTAATTCATATTCATTCATGTTCATTCATATTCATTCATATTCATTCATATTCATTCATATTCATTCATATTCATTCATATTCATTCATATTCATTCATATTCATTCATATTCATTCATATTCATTCATATTCATTCATATTCAATCATATTTAAATTTATTTATTCATAACATAGGCGTTTTCATTTAGCATGGTTTAGCATTAATAGTCGCCCCGTGGCGTGCAGTATCGCGGTGGTCCGCCGCCAGTTGTAAGGGCTGAGGTAGAATTGTGCGCATCAGAAGCGGCAAATAGAACAAGAAACAATAAGCCCGTACCAGCCCAGAGTGATAAACGAAAGGCGTTCATAAAATAATCCTGTGTATTTTTCTATCCATTATTATTTTTTAGGTTTGATACAAAAACTAAACGTTTCACCAGCTGGCAAGAATTGACAATCAGTGCCCCAACACAAGTAGTGTTTGCAGAGCTCCCCAGCAGAGAACTCATCCTCTACGTACTATGCGACAGCATGACCGAACCTCTAGTCATTTACAAGTACGAAGGCATCTCAAAATTCACCCGCAATGCTATAATTTCATCCCTCCCCAAATGTTATGCTATCACCCCATTTACACATATGGGCAACCACTTTGTTGTAGCGAGAGCTGCGCGCAGTTTCCCTATAATACGCGCAGTATTTAAAGGAAGCAACTACGGTGTGAATGAAGAATGAACCTGCTTGATGTGATTTGTTATAGTGTTAAAGAGTTTAATGTTGTTAGCAATAAATAATTTGTTACATAAATAAAATATGCTGTTTAATTTATACTGTCCTATAATAACGCAACACAAATTATACATAATAGTTACTGTATTAGTTACAATTATGTAACTGGCCAAATCCGGTCCTGGCAAATATTGTCAAATATTGTCAAATATTGTCAAATATTGTCAAATATTGTCAAATATTAACAAATATTGTCAAATATAATCAAATATGATCAAATATTGCCAAATATTGTCCAATTTAGTCAAATATGTAGTCTAACATTGTCAAATTTAGTCAAATATAATCAAATATAATCAAATATAGTCAAATATAGTCAAATATAGTCAAATATAGTCAAATATAGTCAAATATAGTCAAATATAGTCAAATATAGTCAAATATAGTCAAATATAGTCATATATCGTCAATAAATATAATAAAATATAGTCAAATATTGTCAAATATTGTCAAATATTGTCCAATATTGTCAAATATTGTCAAATATTGTCAAATATTGTCAAATATTGTCAAATATTGTCAAATATTGTCAAATATTGTCAAATATTGTCAAATATTGTCAAATATTGTCAAATATTGTCAAATATTGTCAAATATTGTAAAATATTGTCAAATATTGTCAAATATTGTTAAATATTGTCAAATATTGTCAAATATTGTCAAATATTGTCACATATAATCGAATATTGCCAAACATTGTCAAATATTGTCCAATGTAGTCAAATATGTAATCTAACATTGTCAAATTTAGACAAATATAATCAAATATAGTCAAATATAGTCATGTATGGTCAATAAATATAATTAAATATAGTCAAATATTGTCAAATATATCCAAATATTGTCAAATATATCCAAATATTGCCAAATATAAATATACTCAAATCTGTAATCTAACATTGTCAAATTTAGTCAAATATAATCAAATATAATCAAATATAGTCAAATATCATCAATGAATATAATAAAATATAGTCAAATTTAGTCAAATATGGTAAAATATTGTCAAATATAGTCAAATATAGTCATATATCGCCAATAAATATAATAAAATATAGCCAAATATGTCCAAATATTGTCAAATATTGCCTAATATAATCAAATATTGTAAATAATAGTTGTCAAATATTGTCAAAAATTGTCAAATATTATAAAATATTGTCAAATATTGTCAAATATTGTCAAATATTGTCAAATATTGTCAAATATTGTCAAATATTGTCAAATATTGTCAAATATTGTCAAATATTGTCAAATATTGTCAAATATTGTCAAATATTGTCAAATATTGTAAAATATTGTCAAATATTGTCATACGGTGTGAATGAAGAATGAACCTGCTTGATGTGATTTGTTATAGTGTTAAAGAGTTTAATGTTGTTAGCAATAAATAATTTGTTACATAAATAAAATATGCTGTTTAATTTATACTGTCCTATAATAACGCAACACAAATTATACATAATAGTTACTGTATTAGTTACAATTATGTAACTGGCCAAATCCGGTCCTGGCAAATATTGTCAAATATTGTCAAATATTGTCAAATATTGTCAAATATTGTCAAATATTAACAAATATTGTCAAATATAATCAAATATGATCAAATATTGCCAAATATTGTCCAATTTAGTCAAATATGTAGTCTAACATTGTCAAATTTAGTCAAATATAATCAAATATAATCAAATATAGTCAAATATAGTCAAATATAGTCAAATATAGTCAAATATAGTCAAATATAGTCAAATATAGTCAAATATAGTCAAATATAGTCAAATATAGTCATATATCGTCAATAAATATAATAAAATATAGTCAAATATTGTCAAATATTGTCAAATATTGTCCAATATTGTCAAATATTGTCAAATATTGTCAAATATTGTCAAATATTGTCAAATATTGTCAAATATTGTCAAATATTGTCAAATATTGTCAAATATTGTCAAATATTGTCAAATATTGTCAAATATTGTAAAATATTGTCAAATATTGTCAAATATTGTTAAATATTGTCAAATATTGTCAAATATTGTCAAATATTGTCACATATAATCGAATATTGCCAAACATTGTCAAATATTGTCCAATGTAGTCAAATATGTAATCTAACATTATCAAATATTGTCAAATATTGTCAAATATTGTCAAATATTGTCAAATATTGTCAAATATTGTCAAATATTGTCAAATATTGTCAAATATTGTCCAATATTGTCAAATATTGTCCAATATTGTCAAATATTGTCAAATATTGTCCATGTAGTCAAATATGTAATCTAACATTGTCAAATTTAGACAAATATAATCAAATATAGTCAAATATAGTCATGTATGGTCAATAAATATAATTAAATATAGTCAAATATTGTCAAATATATCCAAATATTGTCAAATATATCCAAATATTGCCAAATATAAATATACTCAAATCTGTAATCTAACATTGTCAAATTTAGTCAAATATAATCAAATATAATCAAATATAATCAAATATAATCAAATGTAATCAAATATAATCAAATATAATCAAATATAATCAAATATAATCAAATATAATCAAATATAATCAAATATAATCAAATATAATCAAATATAATCAAATATAATCAAATATAATCAAATATAATCAAATATAATCAAATATAATCAAATATAATCAAATATAATCAAATATAATCAAATATAATCAAATATAATCAAATATAATCAAATATAATCAAATATAATCAAATATAATCAAATATAATCAAATATAGTCAAATATCATCATTAAATATAATAAAATATAGTCAAATTTAGTCAAATATGGTAAAATATTGTCAAATATAGTAATATATCGCCAATAAGTATAATAAAATATAGCCAAATATGTCCAAATATTGTCAAATATTGCCTACTATAATCAAATATTGTAAAATATAGTCATATATAGTCAATAAATATAATTAAATATAGTCAAATATTGTCAAATATATCCAAATATTGTCAAATATTGTCAAATATTGTCAAATATTGTCAAATATTGTCAAATATTGTCAAATATTGTCAAATATTGTCAAATATATTCAAATATTATTAAATATTGTCAAATATTGTCAAATATTCTGAAATATAATCAAATATTGTCAAATATTGTCAAATATCGTCAATAAATATAATTAAATATAGTCAAATATTGTCAAATATATCCAAATATTGTTAATTATAATCAAATAATGCCAAACATTGTCAAATATTGTCCAATGTAGTCAAATATGTAGTCTAACATTGTAAAATTTAGTCAAATATAATCAAATATAGTCAAATATTGTCAAATATATATATATATATATATATATATATATATATATATATATATATATATATATCTTCAATAAATATAATTAAATATAGTTAAATATTGTCAAATATAATCAAATATTGCCAAACATTGTCAAATATTGTTAAATATGTCAAATATAGTCAAATATAGTCGATATTGACCAAACTGTCAATGTAACTCGGAAAGTCGTGTGGTAGATATTTTTTAAGATAGCATTACAAATTTATTTATGATAACTAACTATAAATAAAAGCAGTTGCTATTTAGAAAATAAATATTAATTACAAAGAAACAATAAAACGAAGAAAATATGCCTTACAGGACTTGCAAATCCCTCAAATTGGAATTTCCCAAAATCTGGTATTATTTTATGCAACACCATAGACAACCCAAACTACATATCTGGTGGTAGAACAACTCAGTCAGATCCAAATATAAAACTCTTGCTTACTTATTGTTAATTACTCTATAGTATGTAATGAACAACAGGCTTATTAACAGCATCTGTCTCTGTGCACAACTAATTGCTGGATTATTTATAAAATGCTTACAACTCAGTTGTAATTTACCCCAAAATGTTAATGTTTGAATCATGAAAACCATGTTATGTCATAACTCCATAAAATAGTTTGTCTTTGAATCAGCCAATATGAATAAACTCAACAGGACGTAATGGTCTGTGGGCAACAAATAATTAAAATGGTCGCTTTTGTTTATCGTTCGGGAGCTGCTCCGGGCTGACGAACAGCCCGGAGCAGCTGTTATATTATCCGTGCGAGCAGCTCTTGAAACGAGCGATATTACCTCGCCCCTTAGCGCTGTTTCTGTTATTTTTCATCCATTAATCATTTTAATTTGTATTTAATGTTATATTATAAAATTTGTATGTACATGATATATGATTTTTAAGAAAATTCACAGTTGTGACGGTCATGCGTGATATTATGAGAAGATGACGACCATGCATTCTTTTGTCGTTACGCGACGAGTAGCTCCCGCGCGAATCGTTCGTGTCAGCTAGAAACGATAAACGAAAGCAGCTATGGTTGCAGATAATTTTTAGATACAAAAAACTTGCATTAATTAAAACATACCACATTCAGCAGGAAATCAAGATATTTACGACTGGAAAGGAGCTGACACAAAAAATCGAAACATATTTTAACAATTCATAGGTTATGTTGTTCCAGATTAATTAAATTCTAATGTGAAATTAAAGTTGCATATATACAAATATATATATAGAAAAATGACTTGTTATATTAGTAATTAGAAAAGGTGCAGACTACACTATTGGTCTCCAATCACATTAAAACTAAACCAGTTTGTTACATCCTTAATACCGAAAGTACCGTCGCCTAGCTTGACTCACTTCCGGTATTAACATTCAAACGGTTGGCAAGCATCTTTGCATTGCAGCAAACTTCAGTTCAGTGGAAGGCAGGATGTTCTATGAAAAATGATTTTTAAACCAATTTACTTTTTAATCAGTAAACATGATGATAAAATCATTTTCAGCCACTAGATGCTTTTCTGTTGGCTTGTATCTCGTATAGAGGCTGTAGCAGTCACCTCTAACCATAGACAACCACCAGTTGAATGCATGCGTCAGCCATGTGATGCCTCTAACCAACTCCATAAGATCACATTAAAAGTAAACTGGTTTGTTACATTTTGAATACCGGAAGTAAGTGAACTTGGACCACCTAACATACAAGCAGTTAGTAAACTTCTTCAGTTAGCAAAAGCAAACATTGACACGCAGTAACATACGTCGCATTATAAATTGTTTGAAATAAATTCAAAATAGCTAAATGAGATACCGAAATTCACACTATATATATATATATATATATATATATATATATATTGCGTTTAGAATCGTGCTGCAAGTTTTCTGTGAAGTAAGGTAAATGCCGGGTGAAACACTTCTCTGAAAGTCCTTCGTTTTTCTTTTATCGGTGGAAAAGATGACAAATTATTTCAAAAAGATATTGTTTTTCGTTATTTCTCATTTGGTTCCAACCATTATTTCTTTGACTTCATTCAAAATATCTACCCCTCATTTTTATCTCCAGAATTGTTTGGATTGAGCTAGCCATATCCTACTTGAGAAGAATAATGAAGGTATTTCCTCCATTTAAAGATACATTCTAAAAAGGAGATGTAGTCCGAGATATCTGGGACTTCAGTTTCTACATAAACCATAAGTTTGTATCTCGTAATAAGCACTTAGGCTGGAGAGTGAGAATTCAAACCCCAGTGTGTGCAAAATGTTGTTCATCTTTTGTATATTTCCAGAGGGTTTCTGTGTAGTTAAGGTATATACTGGGTGATTAAAATCAACTGAGCTTCACCTCTGTCCAGCAGATAAGTCCTTGGACTGATATTTTTTGTATGCTGTTAATAATAATAATCCTTAATAATTCCTGTAAATAAGTAGTTGTAATAAGATATAAGATTTATCTTATCTTATCTTAATAAGAGATGATAAAAGGTAAATCCATTGCAAATATTGAATCTACTAATCATACAGCATAAAATATATTATTAAAAAATATATATAATTGTAGTTGTAATTGCAGAATTAATAAGAGATGCACAGATACATAGGATTAATCATAATGAATACATAAGAAATACATTAAATCTAACTAAAACGTTGTTTATGTTGTAACCAGTGCAAGTGCAGTGTTAAAGTTTTGTTTTGTAGTACAATTACAATAGTTACAAATAGCTGCACCACTCAAATTTACTTCAATTAAGGACTGCCAATTCATAATCAAAAATGTCGTTTTTTGCACTCATTTCTCATTAAATATAAACAGTTGAGACAGTAAAAATTGTTTAGATCTCTTTGGATTTGTAAAAAAAATAATGTAAAATACAATTTCTCATTAAATATCAGCTATAAGTCCACCTGTAGAGCCATTTACAAGCACTATAGGTAGAGAAAGAGACACATATGCCATAACTGGCATTAAAGAGTTCAAAAAAGGAACTGCTATGTATCAAGACAGCATAAAGTATTTGATTTTTTTCACTAAAATCAGTATAAATATTCAAGACATATTAAATTTATTTAATTAGTTTCAAATTAATTAGTGTGCATTATGTTTTAAAGTTTATATACAGAGTTTTTTAATTATAATGGAAATAGCATGATTTTTTTTCAAATAAAAACTTACATAGTGCCTTATTGAACCAGTACCATTAAGAACTGAGTTCTACATACAAGTGTAAATGTACTACAAACATCCAAATAACATGTTTTTATTACATTATGGAATTTCATATATGATTTGCATTACGAGTTGCTCTTACAAATTAAATCAACTGTACATATAAAAATATATCTATAACATGATAAATACAGTTTCACTTAAAATTATTTACATAAAAGTTAATTCCTCAAATATAAAAACAAATACTAAACAACAATTTAAAAGAATAATTTCTCATCTTATAACAACTCAATATTCATTTGTGGTTGTTTTTTTTATATATATAAATCACATACCTACCTGCTACGGCCGGCTGTAGCTTACAAGAACGACGTGCTTATTGCTCTCTCAAAGGCTATTTCAGTGTCGCCAATATTTACGGCCACCAAATTGTCGTCGATGCTGCTCGTTGAATCATTGGGGGAGGCGTCAGGGGTGTCCTCGGTGCCTAAAATCGGGAGGCCTAGGATGATCCGCACAGAGTCGGTTAGGTGGCTGGCGGAAGTTATTTGGTTATAGATGCCTTCGGCGCGGTTGAGCATCGCTGAGATGTCTAGGTGACCCGACAGGTCGTTAATATGCTACAAACACATCACATTGAGGCGAAAAAAAAAACAGTACAATGATAGAAAAAGAAAAGTAATAGTATATTATAGAACAGGGTTGTCAAGACTATTATTATAAACTGAGCATGAGGTTTGTATAATGCCTTAATAGTATATTAGGAAAGGAGTGAGGAATGTGAAATATTAGGCGCTTTCGTTTAGCATGGTTTGTCATTGCTAGTCGCCCCCGTGTATCGCTTAAGTTTTGCAGTCGTACGCCGCCGGTTGTAAGTGCCGAGATAGAATTATGCGCATCGGAAGCGGCAAATAGAACAAGAAACCATAAGCCCGTACCCGCCCAGAGTTATAAACGAAAGGAACTATTGTGTATGAGCAAATGCAAAAAAATTCAATGACGCTTGCCCATGTTTTGCACGGACATAATCAGGCAAGTAGTGGAAACACATCAGTTGTTTACAGGCATCGAAAATTGTATCTTTTACCTTCAAAATCTCTGTGAATCCATAATTATTCTCAATTAGCAAATCTTTTTCAGTCTCCAAAATAGCGACGCAAATTAGCAAATGGAAGTTTTCGCAGGGTAACCCCGTCCACAGCACCTCCCACAGCCGCATAACATCATCTTGGCTCAACTCGCGCTTGAACCACACCAACAGCCAGCGGAAACAGAAAAACATGTTTCCTGATTCATGTCTGTCCAGATAGTTGGCTAGGTATGGATCAACGAAGTGCACCAACATGTGCAGATTTTCCAACTGCTCCTTCATTCCGGCCTGGTCTATGTCGAAATTAGAACTCTAAAAAGTCACAATTAGTTCTGATCATTAGTATCAAACTCTAAATTAATTGATATGAACATTCTGAATGCATAGCATCTACAGTAATAAACTGTTTCATGAAATTTGATAATAATAATAATAATAATAATTCGTAATTCAATTAATCGACCGACTTTTTTAGATTATGTTGAAGTCTACTGGTCTCCGTACAAGTTAAAATAAATCTATTTTTAAAACTTTTTTATGACGTCATACACCACTGATATTACAGCACCCTATGAAACTAGGGCCTAAGCCCTGCTTCCTAGGAAACCAGGGCTTTACATTTATTTGTTCTGTGCATGTATAAGTACTGGAAAATTCTTTTGTACTTACAACTTTATTCATAAATCCGACAAAACACCAAAAAGCAGTGACTTCATCATCCAACAGATACAGAATGGGCGACAGCAAATCGCTCATACCCTGCACATACCCCAAATCAAAATTATACATCACATACGTCATTAAAATCTCGTGCAAAGTTTGCAAATGTGGATTGTTATCGCCCGCATAATAGCTCATAGTGCGATCCGTTCGATTAACATCTTTTTCGATCAGACTTTTACGCTCTCTGTAATCCGCAAAGTTAGCCTCCTGCGTTTTCCTGATTGTACGCCACTGTAGTTTCATGGAGTAATACTCGTCGCACTTTTGTTTCATCAATACTTGTCGTTCGGAGTCAGTACTATCCCATGGGTAGTAATCCAACAGGTATTTCCATAATTCATTGCGCAATGAAGGAGAAACACCCTACAATTATAATAACAAGTATTGAACATATATTGAACCATATTGGTGTGTATTGCTAATTGATGAGGTGCCGCCAGATGGCGTTTAACTTTCCTCTTAGGGGGTTAGTTGTATCATTTTAATAAATATTGAATTGTCACAAATTAATCAAACATGTTTCTTTCATGATCTAATGAGAAATTGGCAAGGTTCAAGCTCTCTATGAAAACTTAATAAACAATCACAACATACTTACACCTCTAAAAATGTGCAACTTAGTAAACTCAATATCCTCGACCTTCCCCTCATGATCCTGCAAATTCTTCCACTGCTCCACTGTGAGCGGCCCTGCTCTGGGATAATCCTTCAACTCAGGCAATTTAGGCAAATGTGATATCACCTCATACTCATCATGTGTCCGTGTTGCAGTTGCACTTTCAATTGCTGTAATACTCCTGTTCAAAATATCTGTTGTTTCCTCATCCATCGGCCTCTCCTGAGGACTGGTTGTAACAATATCAGCAATCTTCGAAAAAGCCTCCATAGTGGTCTCATAAGGATTCTGCTGTAAATTCTTCACTAAACTCCAAATATTATAATCAGACTTGCTATCCGGATACAAATTCAATTCCGCAAATGAACGATCCAGCTGCCGATCAGTATCAACCTCATCAATAACATAATACAATGACTTATCCCTTTTCGCAACAGTCGTCCTCAAGATGCCTTTCAAAACATTCACTAGCATTGTGCAATTTCCATGTTGGAAAAAAAAGTTGCATATAGGATCACCTTTACCGTCAATCAAACAGAGGATACCGTTTTTCTTAGTGACCTTAAAGCTTTTTATATCATTCATATTGATTTTGATAAACTTTGATTTAGCTTCAACAGGCATGCTCTCCACCCCCATATCTCGTTCCACTGTAAGCACAGCCCATTCTTGATCCTGTATATCAGAATCAATTGTAGGTGCATTTTGGCATTTCCACTCGACAAAACGTGTTCGGTTTGAATTTAAATACTCTGTTATAATCAATTTGCCTGTTTTATTTATATAGTTTATATAGAACGAGTGTGCTTGTTTTAACAACACCCCATCCTGAGAAAAGATCTCCATACACTGCTCCTGGTTCTCATCCATTGCAAACTAATTTGGCTTACAGTTGAAACATAATTACACCTGCAAGGTTATATGTGGTAATTTTCATTGTTAGCAGCAGGATGTTGATCAGATTTTTTTTTATATATTAAAAACAAAACAAAACTTACTTGGTTTCTACAACACATTATCATATTCCTATGAGAGACTTTGATGAAACGTGTTTATGTTAACAAAAACATTGAAATATTTCGAGTTATCTTCTCAATCTGACGGATCATGACGCACGATTTTTGACATCTGTCAATAAAGAAAACAAACCGCGGCCATTTTGTGTAATGCAACTGATTGCGCTCATTAATTATGTTAAAAATTAATTAATTAGGTTATTGCGTGCTATTGCATCATTTATTTATATTGAGGGAGGGTATTAGTGTATATTTTATGGTAAACGTGGACGGACAAGAAATCGAATATAGTTTCCATATAAAAACTGAGAAATTCGAATTTTGTTCATTGGATCCCAACAAAAAATTAGAAATTTCTGTTCAATAATTTCCAAACCCCAAATACACGCTAATAAAAATAAGATTTTTCATTGCTTTTAGATAAAAAAATTTTTTGTTATACAAACGTGCTATTAAACTAACAGCTGGTTACAAATTTTTATTTCATATTGTAAGGATTTGAAACTACGGAAAAAACTACATTCAAATCAAACTAGTAATGGGACGCCACTGTCCAACTGAAGTGAAGTTGCAGTTAAGTTTCATTGATATTGTATATTGGGTGGCCTAGGTTTCACTATTAACGATATTAAGGACGCAACAAACAAATCATTCTAATGCGATGTTATAATACTACCTGGATACCAAAAAAAATATTATCCTTGATATCATGGGGTCTATTCTGTAAGTTGAGACTAGTCGGTTACCCATAGCAACCAAAATAAACAAATATTGGTATGTTGATTTAAATCTGACGTCTGATTGGCTAACGGATAAACGTTGAGGAAGCAACGGAATTCATGAATCTAGGCGCTATTCTGCAAGTTCAAACTGTCTGTTACTCGTGGCAAAAAGAAAAACAACTGTTGGTATGGTCCATGATTTGTGAACGCTAGTGTGCTACTGCCTTATGTCACAAATTTGTAAAAGGTAACATAATATCTATTTCACTATCTCACCATTACTTGTGACATAAGTCATTACACAAGCGTTCGCGGAGAGTGGGTCTGCGAACGCTAGTGTAATGACTTATGTTGCAAGTAATGTTAAAATAGTGAAATAGATTATACTGTCACTTTTTACAAATTTGTGACATTTGACATACGCAGTAGCACACTAGTGTTCACAGAGTATACCAACAGTTGTTTTTCTGTTTGCCACGAGTAACAGACATTCTGAACTTACAGAATAGCTCCTAGATTCATGAATTCCATTGCTGCCTCAACGTTTATCCGTTAGCCAATCAGAGGTCAGGTTTAAATCAGCTGTTCACACTTAAAACCTGATTTGTCTATCACATGAAAGTTGAGGCAAGGCACAAATGTAGATTCAGCACCATAATATCCTGCCTTATAGCTAATGTCAGACTGCATTTCTGTATGCCATTTGTGCCACATTAAGGCTGGGTTGTATAAAGATAATTCATGACAAATTTGATAATGTTGCATAAATTATTATCATTGATTTCTCATACTCACATACATGCAATATAGCTTTATTCATCAAAGTTGTCAAATGTAGAATGCATGAGCCAAGGGATGTTTTTTTATAAATTGAAAAACATTTTATTAGATTGCATGTGTGATGTTAGAACACATGTAAACAGTTTTAATAATTTGCAACTGGCAGGAAGTCATCAAACAAATCATGAGAGTACATGACTAATATCAGTACTATTTTATATGTCAAAAGAATTGTATTGCAATTCTTCACACCACTCATTCCAAACATATCATTTAACTGTCAAAATGACTCCACAAAATAAGGATAATTGACAATTTGCGTTGATTCAATGATGGAATTTTGGTTTATTAGTGTTTTGTAAGGTTAGTAAACAAAATTCCATCATTTTGTGAGCTTAAATTGTGAATTGTCTGTATTTTGTGAAACAACAGTTAAAACGAATATGTTCAGAACAAGTAGTGTCAGGAATCATACCCCTGCATTCTTAGAAAACTGATCTTGTAAAAAGGACTATTTACAACATCATTTATATGTCAAAGCATAAAGGATTCACTTCATCATTCAGATCAATCTTTTGATCCAAAACATTGATGTGATGAAAGGATTTGAAAACAGGTTCCACTGCCATCTCATGTATGGAAACTATCAAGTAATTTTTATGTTTTTATTAAATAAAGGATCTATTGAAACTGCTTATTCCTGTGTAACGTCAACGTTCTCGGTCTGGAGGTTTTTGAATGTCGCTACTGGGATGTATGTGACCAAGGTGAACAGTTTGTTTACGGAGTCTTCGTCGTCGTTCCTCCTGCGGGACAGACGCACCCTAATGCGGAATGGTACATTCCTTAAAGAAAAAACATTTATATAAAGGACAACACAAAACATAAGAATTTTAATAGGGTGGATTGGAACAGCTGCCTTTTTGGAATCAACCCTAAAGACAGTCCTGATTCCAATTAGCAAGTTATTTGAATATTAGTTCCATATTTAGGATAATAATCTACTTCAACCATACAATTTATCATGATATTTGGGTAAAAAATAGGCATGAATTAATTGATTTGATACTAGGTTGAAAGCCCAACATGTGTTAGGGATGATGTTCTACAGGGTGTTATGTAATTCCCAACATGTGTTAGGGATGATGTTCTATATGGTGTTATGTAATTCAAGGGCAATGCATAAAGTGGTGATAGCAGTAATCTAGCAAGAATTCAATTTTTTTTATTGGTAAATTCATTTTCATTTGGTAACTGGAACCTTTTAAGTTAACCATTGAGAACATGCTTCATTTTTTTCAATGAAAAACACTACTACTATTTTGACCAATGGCAGATTTACTACTAACTTAATTTACTCTTCTAACGCCATTTTCATTTATCATGGTCTAAGTTCAGCTCAGCCTGTCATCAATAGAAACCAAATAAACAACTGTTGGTATGCCCCATGCTCCATGAAGGGTAGTGTAATGCTGCCAAATGTCACAAATATATCAAAAGTGGCATTTAGATACTGAAATAGGTTTATTATCCTGTCACTCTTTAACAAATTTGTGAACAGTGAAATAGGATTATTATCCTATCACTCTTAACAAATTTGTGACAGTGAAATAGGTTTATTATCCTGTCACTCTTTAACAAATTTGTGAACAGTGAAATAGGATTATTATCCTATCACTCTTAACAAATTTGTGACAGTGAAATAGGTTTATTATCCTGTCACTCTTTAACAAATTTGTGACAGTGAAATAGGTTTATTATCCTGTCACTCTTTAACAAATTTGTGACAGTGAAATAGGTTTATTATCCTGTCACTCTTTAATACATTTGTGACAATGAAATCGATTTATTATCCTGTCACTCTTAACACATTTGTGACATTTGACATAAGGCAGTATTGCACTAGCATTCGAAGAAAGTGGGGCACACCAAAAGTTGTTTATATGGTTGCTATGGATAACTATGACCAGTCTGAACATGCAGCACGATAAACAGAAATGGCCTTAACATATCTAGGCAGCAAACATATTAAACTTTGATTACTGTTTCTCAAAATCCTAATATTTATGCTAAACTTCACAATGTTAGGAATTACAGATAAGGGATAGAGAAACCTTGGCCCTGTCCATTTGACTACTACTAGTGACTAGTAGTGACATGCTAACATCACACTCATACTAATAGCATGTCAGAATATGTCACTACTAGTCACTAGTAGTAACCAAACAGACAAGGCTCTTATCTCCAACTTCTCATGTTTTGTAGAAAAAAATAGTATTATTACAAAAACTTTAGGATAGAGTTTCACCATACAAAAGAAAATGGTATTGCAAAATATGGGCACATCACAGAAGTAGCTAATCATTAACACGTTTTTTTTTTTACTACCACTATATGTAATAAGACAGGCACATCACAGAAGTAGCTAATCATTAAGACGTTTTTTTTTACTACCACTATATGTAATAAGACAAGTCAGGCAAAATAGAATATTGTAGTTACCTGATCCCCTTGGACCACAGTTGCTTGTTCAGGCGTGTATCAATCCTGACATCATTGGTGCCCATCTGCTTGACAGCAAACTGCCTGATTGCCTTAATGGCACGAGGAGCCCGCTTCTTGAAACCAATACCATGCAGCCTCTTGTGCAGATTGACAGTGTACTCACGAGTAACTACCTCATTGATGGCAGACTTTGCCTTCTTTTCTCCTTTTGGTTTGGCCATTGTTTATGGTCTAAAAAGAATGATAAAAAGTCTTATTATAATCTACATGTACACAACAATGAACAATATCAATAACTCATGCATTACACATCACTAAAAAAGTTGTAGAAGTATAACTATAACTTGGATAAGTATGTGGCTATTGTGGGGTGAAATTTGTTTTTAATCACTATTATTTTTGTTTGTTAACTACACTGAAATGATCAAGAATTGCAAGATAAATTACTTCAGACAAACACTAATACTAATCAAATATCACTGTTGTTATAATTATGAATAATACAGTTAAAGTATGATTTAGATACTTTGTTTGAATAATTCTCCACGAATGGGCTGAATAATCCACACAAATATGTCTCGTCAACTTATCACAACACTTACAACAAACATAACCTACATTACCGGAATTCAATAGTTTTTTGCCGGATTTTCGCGATTCTCAAACAAATACCCCCAAAAACGTATAACGAACGATTTAGTGGATGTTATGGCAGCGATATTTGATTAATTCAAGCGTTATACTCACGGATGTTTAAGGATTTCAGTAAAAATTACAATCACCCACCTTTTCGGCAATGCTAAAGACACGAAAGAGGTTTCTTTTTCTATTTGACGTACCCAACAAAACATTGCTCGGTCGGTAAAGAAGGGCGACGTGTCATGCGAGCCTGCAGGATTTGTCACTAGATGGCGCATTTACATATGAAAATATGGTTGTAAATGTATTTAATTCTAATTCATAATGAATTCTAGTGAATTAGAGATTGAGACCATTAATAATTATTTATAGAACAATAAACTTATCATTCTAATAATATAGTTTTCTTTTCTTGTAAAATGGGAACGTGTTTGGGCTTTTAATAAATAGATGTCGCTTTTATAAAAGCTTGTAATGTTATGCAACTCATTTTACTAGTTTTGAATTTATATTATTTATTTAGAGGCGTCATCCGTCTCTTACTGAGCATTGGAGAGCGAGAGTTCACACCTCGTTCTGGGATAAATTTCGAGAATCACTATTTTTCAGGTTTTCTGTGAAGTTAAGGTAAATAGATCACCCTTAACTTCACAGAAAACCTGAAAAATAGTGATTCTCAAAATTTCTCCCAGAACACCCTCTCAATCTCAATTCCATACATGAGATGGCAGTGGAACCTGTTTTCAAATCCTTTCATCACATTAATGTTTTGGATCGAAAGATTGATCCTAAGTGAATCCTTTATGCTTTGACATATAAATGATGCTGTAAATAGTCATTTTTACAAGCGGAAAATGCCCACGGGCTAGCAAGCTATATAGATAGAAGTTTTTTATTTATTAATTATTGATAATAAATAGCATGTGAAAAGTGTTTGCAAATCCTGCCTGAATAAAGCAATAGATAAACAAAGGATGAGCTGCAGCGCAGTGATCTAGAATCGTATACATTGTGCTTTCTTTATGTTTCTATTCGTTTGTGAAGAAACTATTCTAGTGAACATTGCCGGTGGACGTGATGGTGATGGGGAGAAAGGGAAGGAAGAGGTCTCGAAAGATCGACACGTGGGGCGATGTTGTTACAGGAGACGAATCGGATGAACATGTGGTAAGTGTGTGTGTGGGTGTAGTGAAGTTTGAAGAAAGAGTAGTTGGGTGAGGAGGTACTGGTGCGGGAAGTGTGTATGAGGTGTAAAGTAGGACATCAAGCGGATGTAGAAAGGATAAAGGAAGGATGTATGAAAGAGTAAGTATACCTGAGGTGTGAGTACAAAAGACCTGAGCTTGAAACTAAAAGTGAGAATGTTAAGATGCAACGTCCTCCTCGCACTTTTATATGAGGCAGAGGCCTGAATGGTTAACATGGCATCAATAAAGAAAATAGATGCCTTTGAAATGAAATATATTGTCAACATCTTTCTTGTATAAGCTCCTGAACAACAGTGTGGATACTCCGGATTTATTAGCACAAATCAATCTTGTAGTACCTAGGATTTCTTCTAGATCCCACTTAGTTTTTTTACTGTACTCTAGAAAAAAGAATACCCCGATTACAAACTTGTGCAGTACTTTTAATAATATATCACATTACTGTAATATACACAACGACACCTTGTTACATATAAAAAATGTAATACTGACATTGGTATCGTAATCTTTAAATTTCTTATTCAGTATATACTTTTATATTTATTTTTATACTTTTATATTTATAAAATCTTAGATTATTATTAGTTCCGTCTGTGTATATTTTCCTGTAAATGGGCAACTGTTGGTAAATAAAATGTTATTATTATTTTTATTATTATTATTAAAATCGCCAATATCCGGACCGGATAGGGCACCATCAGAAGAAGAAGAAGAAGAAGAAGAAGAAGAAGAAGAAGAAGAAGAAGAAGAAGAAGCACAATGATATGTATGATTCAATACAAAATTTGTCATGGCTTATAATTTCAATCAACTTCCGTATGCTAATTGAAAAACATTTGAGAAAATACATTTGCGTTTCATCAAAGGGTATTTGCCCGAACAAATGCGATACGCATTGATTGCTTAATTACCCGATAAGGTTATCCTCCGCAGCCTAATTAGGAATTCATTACATTTCAACTCATTAATTTTCCCCATCTACGCACAACACCGCATTGTTGCAATTTAGCCAAACTATTAAACAACGCGTTTTAATGAACTGATTTTTAAATATGTTTGTGCTCATTTTAATTTTTTTTATTATTAACCAATTTAAGGCTGAAATTGGTTAAAAGTTTCAAAAAATTAAAATAAGCATAAACATGTTTAAAATACGCGTTGTTTAACGGTTTAGCTAAATTTGTATATTTTGTAAACTTCTTATTTAATTTTATTATATTATATATATATATATATATATATATATATATATATATATATTAATTATATATATAGTACTTAGTAATTTAAAAATTATATATTAGAAAGGTATATAATTTTTAAATTACTAAGTACTAACATCAATTACCTAAAGAAAATAAAGCTACATGCAACGCAGTTACACCTAACGATAAAAAGTGCAGCAATTGCAGTTAATAATCAATTTCACATAACCTTTAGCGAAATATTATATAGTCTAACAAATTGTAATTTCTAATTATTGTAGCCTTCACATTAAAATAATAAAACTTAAGCAGTTTTTGTTTGTTATCCCTTTGTGATGTAAATGTATTTATTTTGAGTTAGTTTTTCGATATTATCATTCTAGTGACCCTTCCTGGCAGTAATGTGCAATAAAATATCAAGTAGGAATTTTTTCAACTTTTCAAACTATGTGAAGCCAATTCGACTATATATATATATTCGATATATTTCTAGGAGAATGGTGAATGAAATAGGTATTTCGCAAGGAAGTATCTTAGGTCCCTTGCTCTTTGTAATATACATAAATGACATGTCAGTCAATTTTATGACTAGTATTCTGCAAGACGGATGCAGAATACTAGTCATAAAATTATAAACTATGCCGATGACACTAATTTATTGTTTTATTCAAGAAGTCTACCTGATTTAAACTGCAATCTAGAGGCAGGCATATCTCCCAGCAGTTGCAAAATGGCTAACTAGTAATAAATTAAGCTTAAATATGCAAAGGATGGAATGCATTATCTTTAAAACAAATCGATGTCGATCAGTTATCCCTGAGAAAATTATTCTTACTTGTAACTCGTTGGACATCAACAAATCATGTCGATGTCTAGGGATTACCTATTACTCTAAAGTGGAGAAATCATATTGACAAACTGTCAATGCGATTAAATTCGTCTATATATACATTTAGAGTTCTGAAACAACAACTACGCATGGATACGTTAATGATTCTATACTATGCAAATTTTCAGTCGCTGTTGAAGTTTGGTATAATTTTTTTGGGAGGCAGTTCTTTTTCTCAAAGTGTATTTGTTTTACAAAAAATAGTTCTAAGGATAATAAATAATAAGCCCTACAATGAATCCTGTAGAGGTTTGTTTAAGTTATTAACTTTATTCGGACCGTACATTATTGAGTAAATACATATTATTATTATTATTATAATAATAATAATAATAATTATTATTATTATTATTATAGTGTATATAAGAAATGATAATAAATATTATTCATAAAACCTTTTAAATACGCTTTCTGAACCCAGCTAGTGATTAGGGACGACGTCTGTCTCGTACTGAGCATTAGGGGGAGAGTGCAAACTCCATTGTGGGCCAAATTTTGCGAATTATCTTTCACAGTTTTTCAAAGATTATATATGTTAAGTTAAAGTTGATTAGGTAAAACGAGGAGCTGGGCTTCGGGGTTTTTATTAAGTTTAAAAGCAAAATTTTGAATAAATAAATAATATAATGTTTTAGCCAAGAATTAAGGTATATATTCTCCACAAAGTTTTAGATTACCCGAAAATGTCTAATTAAAAACTCATTAATTTTCCTCATCTACTCACACCAACCGCATTGTTGCAATTTAGCAAACAATAACCGGCGCGTTGTTCGTATGAACCCCGCTCAGTATGTACACTGATTAAAGCTTAAGTGGCCTTAAGTCTGGGTGCAGTTTAAATTCATGCTGGCGCATATATAGGAGCAGACGCATCACGTCCCCAGCAGGAAACTGGTATAAACAAGCCTGAATATAATGGCGGACGGCATTGGCGTTTAGGGTTAGGAGGCCGTTGCACTGCCGAATGCAACGCGAGCCGCGACTACGTTTGAAGGACAAGGGCCCAAATTCAATGACCTAACTCTTGGAGGTTCTTTAGAGGTCACGCATTGCGTAAGGTGGGGGGATATATCTCTCGCGCGCGGCTATGCATGCAGATGCAGGAACGTCTCGGATTTTTTTTTTGGGCGACGGTGCGGGGCCAAGCGGGGCGGCCGGGCACGGGGAATTAAAATCATGACCCAGACGCTAAAATGAAGGCGAGGGTAATAAATACACGACAACAGTGTTTAGTTTCGGCTGGGAGGTAACCGGAGAAAATAAATACGTACGTGGCTTTTGTTGATTTAATAGGAATTACGCACGTTTTTTCTAGCCATCAATATTTTTTTAATGGATACACTTATACACAGGACTATTAATAAAATTAACTATTATAATTGTGGGCATCAGCCTCATTTTGTGTTTCTTTCCATTTTTACCGTACGTTTTCAAATCGCAGCTATATGAACGCACTTGTAAAGATGTGATTTCAAAAATAATAATTTGAATTTTAATATTTCAAACCATTTTATAAAAGTTAATAATTTAACTTTAAAAAACTTTATATATATATATATATATATATATATATATATATATATATATATATATATTTATATATATATATATATATTTATATATATATATATGTATCGCCAACACTGTTTAACATATATCTTGATGCCGTCCTGAAACAATGGAGAAGGAAATGCCATGGAATGGGAATGCCGGTGGGAGATAACACCTATATACACTGCACTATGCCGATGATTAGGTCGTTGTGGTTCAAGACTACGATGATATGCAGTATATGTCTTGAAATCTTCATGAAGAATACGGAAAATGGGGATTAGAAATGAACTTTAACAAGAGTCAGTACATGTGCATTGGTGGTAGAGCTACGGATCTGATTAAGGAAAATGGCAACAAAATAAAAACCTGCAGAAAGTATACTTATACCTTGGCACTGAAATTGATGATAATGGTAAAGTGGAACGTGATATAAAGAAACGTATCACCAAGGGTAGGAAAGTAATAGGGGCACTAAACTCTACACTATGGCAACCTAACATTAGACGCCGAACGAAAATGCTCATCTATAACTCGATCCTTAAGAGTGCGTTAACCTACGGATGCGAAGGATGGCCTATTTCTAAATCGTTGGAGAAGAACCTTCTTGCCGAAGAGATGGACTTCCTGAGAAGATCAGCAGGAATATCCAGGCTCGACAAAATACGAAATACGGTGATTAGAGACAAAATGAAAGCGAAAGACACAATCATACATGAAATACAAACAAAACAACTGATCTGATTTGGGCAACAGGATGCCAGCTGAACGACTACCGAAGCAGCTTTATGAATGGGTCCCTCCGCAAAGAAGTAGAAGAGGTCGCTCAGCGCTTGCATGGAAGGTTGGGATCATGAAATTGATGTCTGAAAGGAATCTCAAGGAAGGAGATTGGCTGGAGGCAGGTACCGGAAGGCGAAACCACTTGCTATGAACCCGGATATATATATATATATATATATATATATATATATATATATATATATATAATAATTTATATATATATATATATATATATATATATTATATATATATATATATATATATATATATATTATATATATATATTTATATATATATATATATATATATATAATAATTTCTCAAAAGTGTTACTCTCCGATAGGACTTCACTCGTATTTCGTATTTTGTCGAGCCTGGATATTCCTGCTGATTTTCTCAGGATGTCCATCTCTACGGCAAGAAGGTTCTTCTCCAACGATTAATTAACATTGATATATCTGGTGATTCTTCATTTAGATAGCCGAAAATGGCAAGAAGTACTTCACTATAAATTATATATATATATATATATATATATATATATAGAGAGAGAGAGAGAGAGAGAGAGAGAGAGAGAGAGAGAGGACTCTTCCCTTGGTATAGCTCCGCAGAGGAGTGGAATCACATGGTATTTAACTTCACAGAAAACCTCTGAAAAACTGTGAAATGTGATTCGCGAAATTTCGTCCACAAAGGGGTTTGAAATCTCCATCCCCCATGCTCAGTACGAGACGGACGGTATGCTAATTATATTTTGTATAGTGTATGTTCAAATCTATTACACCATAAGAGATATGAACATAAAGGTAAATAGTATATAACATAATTTCTCAAACCTACAACAACGTAATGTACCACTAGTGGTACGTGTACCATAGCATGTATCACTAGTGGTACATGTACCATAGCATGTATCACTAGTAGTACATGTACCATAGTATATATCACTAGTGGTACATGTACCATAGCATATATCACTAGTGGCACATGTACCATAGCATATATCACTAGTGGTACATGTACCATAGCATGTATCACTAGTGATACCTGTACCATAGCATGTGCCACTGGTGGTACACTACGATATTGCAGGGGGTACAAAAGATATTTCAAGAAATTTCTTATGTAGAGCTTTATTTTTCTAAAATATAAATTTTAAACTAAAGTCTAAATCACGGAGATACATCACGGTTGTTTGTTCCGTCATAAGATGTTTTATCTATTTTTCTCTGAACATACCCATATTCTTTGACTTGTATTAAGCCCGAATTTAAAAATACGATCATGAGGGTACAGAATTTGTAGCAGTTTATTTAAGCGGTACAACGTTTATAAAGTTTGAGACCATTTAGACTTACAATATAGAAATTATACACTATAGAATTATGCAGCTGTATGTATGCAACAGATAATTAAATCTACAAGGTTCTACCAATAATAGTTATTGATTTCTACATGAAATTTCAGAAGTTTAGCGTACAACAACCAAATGGTAATCTTTCAAAGGTTCTGGATAGTTCTGAATAGTTGGCTGGAGGGTAGCACAGCTACAGACACTTAAAATGGGCCCGTTGTCAAACCTCCCTTATGGCCACTCACTCGTCCCACCATTCAATTTTGCGTATATATCTTTCAAAGGTAATATGTTGTAATTTCGATTTTTTCTGCGTAATAATTATGTTGAAAGTTATTCCGATTTTCATGGATTTATGTGTGAAATTCACTTAAATTTCCATATATATTATTTCAAAATCAATTAATTTCTCCTGTGGGATTCAATCGATGTCTACAGCTTTCAATTACGTTACCAACTACACAGCTGAATCATCCGAGATGTTTTATTAATTTTATATAATCCGAGATATATGATAATTATGTCTTTATTAATCCACACAAGACAACATCTACACAATAAAACAAATCACAGAAAAAATAACTACAAATAATAAAAACACTATTTAGGATTCATAGACCTAGAAAAAGCGTTCGACATGATACCAAGAAATAAATTATGGAAAATCCTGGAAGAGAGAGGTGTAGAAAGAAAAACAGTCCAATTAATACAAAACATATATAACAACAACACCCATGCAATAATACACATAGGACAAACATCAAGAACATTTAAGACAACCACTGGACTAAGACAAGGAGGCGGGCTCAGTCCTACGTTATTTATCATATAAATGGGTGAAATAATGAAGAGCATGAAACCAGAAATCAAAAAAGCAAATATGGGGTACAAAAACATGCAAGTGGTAAAAACATCGGAAGGAGCATTCGCTGATGATGTAGTGATACAAATATTGCTTAGTGATTATTGATATTATTTTATTAATCATAATAATCATAATAATCATATTATTATCAGTGGCTGAGTGGTTAGAGGCGTCATCCGTCTCGTACTGAGCATTGGGGAGCCTGAGTTTGATCCCCAGCGGGGAACGAATTTTCGCGAATCACCTTTCACAGTTTTCTGTGAAGTAAAGGTAAATACCGGGTGATTAAACTCCTCCGAGCTTCTCCCTTGACCGGCGGAAAAGCCTCACGGCTGATAGCCCTATAAAAGATAGAAGTTTTTTTTTATTATTAAAAAAAACTGCGAAAATAAATTTTGCTTAATATATTTTTGATTGTATGTAAAACTACAAATATTGCTTAGTGATTGATATTCGAATTTAAAAAAAAAACTGCGATAATAAATTTTGCTTAGTAGGTTTATTGATGAAAACAATTATTTTTGTTTATTTGGGCGTATACATTGTTTAATTATTGCCACCGGATGAAGAGCATTTTGTTGAGAAGGGTTATGAATAGAGCGGACTGAGTGCTGGTTTGTGTGCGGGGGGAATCACGAGGGGCTTCTCTCTGTCTATTGCACTTAAGTTGACCAATGCTACGGGAACGCTACTTGCCCTAGCCACTAATTCACGTTCCGGTTCACGCTTGGTAAACCAGAGGACCCGTTCACATAACATTGAATAAAATGTAAAAAAAAAACTGTAATTAATAGCAAAGTGGTGTTTGAAGGACACGTTTTTACCACACAGTTAAAATATATGTGCCAAACACTGATTTAGTTTTATTTTTGTTCATACAAATTAACTTTGTTTAAAGCAATGATTTGTAAGTTATAAAAATTATTTTGCAATAGAGACATTTGTAATTTAATTTGCAAGTACATACTTTAAGGGAGAAATGTTGACTTTTAAGGAAACTCGTATAAGAAAAAATAATATAGATATCTTCAATTAATTTTAATATAGATATCCAAAATTAATTGGTGAAAACCAATTGAATTGCTCTCATTGCTTTTCTTCTGATAAATACATGGGATGACGGTATACGAAAAGAAGCAGAAAGAAAAGATATACCATGTGAAGGAATAAAACAATTGACACACGAGTCAGTTAACCCTTAAGTACTTATTGTTGCAGAACTGCAACATTGCATTTTAAAATGTTCAATGCCTAAAAACTGTATTTTTTTATAGATATTTGCATACATATGATTCATGATTTTGCTAATAAATTGCGATTCTTATATTTTGTAGCAAGTGAACGACTATTATTTAATATCTTTTTTTTTAAATCATGCATTTAAGGGTAAACTTACAGTGGAGTTGACAACGATTTTCTATGCATCAATTAGCTGGTCCTTCACAATTATATCTTTAAAAAAATTTAGTGATATTCTCTATTATGTTTGCAGTATCGCCGGTAGTGATTTTTCACATTTTTACCCACATCCCCACTAACGTAATTCCTTTCTATTGTTTTTCTATTATCGATAGTCCGATAGTTATCTGACTATCGATAATTTTAAAGTTTGTATCACTAACAATAAAGGAGATGAATAAAACTCCTTTATTGAAAATGAATTACCACGTAGTAGACGCCAAAACCATTCAATTTTTGTATCACTAGTTTATATCGTTACAATATGAAATGATGTGTCGTAACTTCCGAAATGAATTTTTAGATTTTGATTTTTGTTTTGATGCTTCTTATGTATATTTTAACCCTCCTTTACCCCTTTTTTGCGTATAGAATAAATCAAATTATTATTTTAAAAGCAAGATAACATTATACTCAATGGTAAAACTGCTGGAACTATTGCAATCTTTAAAATGTATTTATCTCTTATATAAGTGTGAACCCACCTCTTAGTAATCTACATATCTAGATTTCGATCTTATTAGATCTCATCAGTGTAGCTCAGTTAGTGAGGATAAATTCACACAATACCTCGAGTGGTTATATACAAAAATAATACAACTAACGCCAGATGGCGTTTAATTTTCCTCCTAGGGGGTTAGCTGTATTATTTTTGCATTTATCTCCATTTATTTTTGGAAGTTACATTTGTCATCTCAGTGTGCGATATTACAGTTGCTCAGTGTGAAAGAAATGTCCTTGGTGAACTAATGTGCTAAAAACTATTACGCCCTGACTCGAGTTTTTTATTTTTGCAAGTTACATTTGTCATCTCAGTGTGCGATATTACAGTTGCTCAGTGTGAAAGAAATATCCTTGGTGAAATAATGTGCTAAAAACTATTACGTCCTGACTCGGATTTTTTATTTTTGCAAGTTTGAAAGAAACTTCCTTGGTGAAAGCCATTATGGTATGATAAAACTTTTCTCAACTTAAACCCATGATTTATCCAATTCGTTCTATTATGCAGTAATCATTTTTGCTTTGTTATCTTTTTTGCCGATCTGGCATTCGTGTGTGACTAGCAGAGTGCAGTGTGTCATAAAAAAATAATGCGATCATCTCCTTGCATGTGGGCGCATTATTGATTCTCGCGCGGTGCAATAATAACGTTGTCCATGGGAAAAAAGGGCACGAAAGAGCGTGACGTGGCGACCGTCCCTTTTTGGCCGTCTTTTAATTTTATTGTGCGCGCCCGTATGCGTTGTTCCCCCTAGCTGCATTAATTGGCGGCGGTCATTAAGTAAATTGACCCAGCCGCCGCCGTCGAAAATTTCCAGCGATTTGCATTGGTTGGTTGCCACATTGAACCAGACACACAATAAATTGAATTTGTATTAGTACTCGTTCTTTAACATGAAGACTGGGCAATCAATAATGCGCCAAAAATTGCATTTTGAGTTATTCAATGTTTAAATTTTAAATCAATAACGCGCCAAAAAATTTAGTTTCAGTTATTCAATGTTTAAAATTTAAATGCGCGTGTAGGAGCATATTTATTTTGAATTAGACATAAACTTGGGGCATCACTGGATGAACCCAAACACCTTTATGTTAGCATTTAAGATTAGAGTAAAATTGATGGTTGGTCTGTTAGACCAGTTTTAATAAAATTACAAACAAAAATTCTCTTCCTATTTTGAATGTTACTTTACATTCAAAATAGGAAGAGAATTTTTGTTTGTAATTTTATTAAAACTGGTCTAACAGACCAACCATCAATTTGACTCTAATGTTAAATGCTAACATAAAGGTGTTTTATTCAGAAAAACATAGAACGTGCTAAGTGCCATACATAACAACAAGGTAAGTGTCAATTAAAGATATCTAGACTTTGTACAATTTTTTTTTAATAATGTTGCATTATTAAAACTTTTACTTTTAGAAAAACAAAGCCATTTTAATTATTGGTTAATTCCTCTATTATCTTACGTCAAATACGGTAGCATCTCTGGCAGATTCTTCTTGTCCTCAGCTAACAAGTTGTTTGTACACGGTTGTGATGGTAAAACACAGTCCTTGATCATTGTAAGGCGCTTTCGTTTAGCATGGCTTATCATTGCTAGTCGCCCCCGTGGCGTGCAGTATCGCTCAGGCCTTGCGGTCGCGGGCCGAGGTAAAATTATGCGCATCGGAAGCGGCAAATAGAACAAGAAACAATAAGCCTGTACCAACCTAGAGTGATATACGAATTTAGTAGTAACCCCGTTCTTGAGGACCCCACATGGTTCAGATTTATTAAGAGTGTTATTGTCTTCCTAATTCCAGCTACGGCTTTAACTTTAATCCAACTGCATTCTAAAATATTTAGTTTTGAGGGTTGATGTGTGAATTGTCTGCTTCTTTGAAATTATTTTTTTAAAATTTTATAAGTAAAGTTTTATAGATTCTCGATTCAAGTTACATTGGTCGAATTTGATATTGTGTACGTTTATAACAAAATATTTAATTCGGACATATATTTCTATAATGTATTTACCAGCCTTGAGCTGGTGTAACGTGGCGATCGAATCCTGCTGAAGTGATCGAACTGGGATGAAAAGATAAGCTTGATGCGGGCGGAGAAAGATGTCCAGAGGAAGCTCAGAGAATGGACAAAGGAGGAAAGACTCAAATGGGTGGAATAAAGGATGGACTACAGGCTATTAAAAAAAGGTGACGAGTGGTTAGGGTATGGCAGGAAGACTGCCTGATAACAAAGGACTGAAGGAGTCGAAAATGCCGAGACAGGAGCGGCTAGAGCGGTTGAAAGAGGGGAGGTGCTGAGCAAGTTCAAGGTAGGTTTTTGGCACCTAGCGGGCCTGAAGAAAAACACGGTGTGTGGAATGTAAGAAAAGGGTTGGAAGAATAAGTACATAGTGGTGCCACCACAAACGTTCTGCGGACAAGGAGGAGGCTCGGTTTTGGACTACGTGGTGGTCAAAGGGATCGAAAGGGAAGAGTTGGTGTGCTTCAAGGTGGAAAACGTAGGAGGGTCGGATCATGTACCGGTGGAGGTGGTCGTTAGGGTGAGGAACGTTGGGAAGGGAGAACAGAGGAAGGGGCAGCAGAGGTTTGGATGGAGCGAGCCGGATTTGGATGTATATGAGAAAAAGCTAAAACACGTCAAGTGGGAGGATGTGCATTCGATGCTCCAGTTGGAGAGAGTGATGGTGGTTGCATTGGAGAAGAAGAAGAGTGGGGGGCAGAGGGAGAGTTGGTTTGACGAGGAATGTAGGGTGAAGAAGTCGAGCTGGCGAAGAGCAATGGCGAAGTGGAGAAATGGGAGAGGTGAAGTGGAAAGGGCCAATCAGGCGAAGAGGGAGTTCGAGGGAACCTGCGAGAGGAAGAAGTTAGAGGAGTTGCAGAAGGTAGAAACGAGGTTGAAGGAGTGTGTGACAGAGAAAGGGTTGTGGGAAATTCTGAGGGGAAGCGTAAAAAAGGGCAACGTTAGCATAGAGCTGGCAGAGTGGGAGAAGAGCTGTAGAGAGATGGCGGGGTCAGAGGTGGATTTAGGGAGTCCGAGACCGGTGGTAGGAAGGGAGGCGTTTTCACGGGAAGAGTTCGACGTGGCCATAGGGCAGCTGAAACTGGGAAAGGCGGCGGGGGAAGATGGGTTGAAGGCAGAGGCCTTCAAAAGATTAACAGAGGAAGGAAAAGATAAGTTACTGGAGGTTTTGAATAGAGTCTGGAGTGGTGAGGAAGAACTGCCGGGAGAGTGGCGTGTGGGGGTGGTGGTCCCGGTACACAAAGGGGGAGCAGCATCGGTCGTAAATAATTATAGGGGTATTACCGTTATGAATGCGGGATACAAAGCGATGATGACAATTGTGAAAAATAGACTAGCGAGGGAAGTGGATAGAAAAGGGCTGCTGCCGGAATGCCGGGGGGTTTCAGAAAGGGAAGAGGGACGAGGGAGCAGATTTTCACGCTTGCGAGAATGGTGGAGGAAGCGTTGGAGTGCAAAGGGAGAGTGTATGCGGTGTTTGTGGATTTAAACGCGGTGTATGACTCAGTTCCTAGGGGAAAACTGGTGGAATGTATGGATAGATTGGGTATGGAAGTGGAAGGAGTGGAGTGGGTGAGAAGTATATATAAAGAGACGTGGGCAAAATCGAGAGTGAATGGAGAAGTGTCTGAGAAGTTTAGGGTGAATGTGGGTGTAAGGCAAGGGTGCCCGCTAAGCCCCCTCCTGTTTAATCTATACACAAGCGAGTTGAAGGCGGTGCTGAGGAGAGGACAGGCTGGAGGGGTCGTGGTGGGGAGAACCAAGGTGTGGATGCTGGCATATGCGGATGACATAGTATTAGTAGCCAAGAGAGTGGAAGAGATGCAAGAGATGTTGGAAAGAATGGGAAGGTACATGGATAGGAGGGGGCTAGTAGTGAATGTGGAGAAGACTAAATGGATGATGTTTAGGAATAGGGATAGAAGGGGTAGAGTGGAAGAGCTGAAATGGAAGGGAAGGATGATTGAGAGAGTGAATGTCTTTAAATATATGGGTTTCTGGTTTGACAGTGGAGGAGGATTTAGGGTGCATGTGGAATATATGCAAGCGAAAGCGAGAATGGCTTGGGCAATAGCGAGAAGGAAATGGGAGAGGTTGTGGGGCGGTAACCTCGTAATGGCGTGCAAGATCTGGGATGCGTGTGTAAAACCTATTCTGTTGTATGGAGTGGAAGTGTGGGGATTGCGTGAGTGGGAGGTGATAGAGAGAGAGAGCAAGGTGTGCTCCTGAAGAGTATGCTGGGTCTCGAAAGGTCGACACCGAGAGCAGTGCTGTTGCAGGAGACGAATCGTATGAGGATGTGGTGGGCGTCGTGTGTAAGGGTTGTGAAGTTCGAAGAAAGATTGCAGAAATTGGGTGAGGAACTACTGGTGCGGGAGGTATGGATGAGGTGTAAGAGTAGGACGGAGAGTGGCTAAAGAAAGGATAGAAGAAGGATGTATGAAAGAGTGGGTATGTCTGAGGTGTGGGTAGAGGAGAAGCTGAGAGAAATGGGAAGCCTAGGAACTGAGGTAAGAGAGAGATTGAGAGATATTGAGTGGCAAGAACGGCAGACTAGAATGAATGAGAGCTCTTACAACCCTGGCTACGTAGAGTGGCAAGTGAGTGGGAGACTCCCGAGTTACTTAGCCAGGGGTGAGTGGAGCAGGGAGGACAAGGTATGCATGGCAAGAGCGAGGTGTGGGTCAGACGAGAGAGGGAGGAAAGTGTGGATGGGTTTAGGGTACACCGCGTGTGCGCTGTGTAGTAAGGGAAGCGACACGTGGTGGCACCTTAGCGAAGAATGTGAGGGTGTGAAAGCAGAGTGGGTGGGAGACTGCAGAAAGCTGAATGAATGGTTATGCGAGGATGGGGAAGGCGTGAAAATCTGCAGGAGGCTGACGTGGGAGAGGAAAGTGGCAAGGGCAAAGGGATCGGCGATAGATGGGGGTAATTAGTAATTTTTGGCGGAGTAGTACTTTTATTTATATTGTATTTTTATTTTTGTATTTTTATTGAGGTTTGTGATGTGGAGGGGCGACGGCTTCTTCAGGGATGCACCATTAGCTTAAATCGGGTTGTTGTTACTTAACGACGTCAACCGATTATCCACACGGATAATCGAACACCAATTATGTATGTAACAGTGGTTTACTGGAGACTTGGGTAAGTGAGGGCAAGTGAGAAGCAATAAGCCAGCAGGTTGGGACTGGGCCATGAAGGCCGCAAAGAAAGAAGCGAGGAGGTGGGAGCCAAACGGGGAATTGTGAGTGAGGAAGATAGTCGGAAGATGAAACAGACGGTCTCTGAGGAAATCCACGTGGTTGGTAGTAGGGTAAGTGGAAATGTATAAAAGGACTGTATGGGTGGGAACAGTAACTGCGGTAAACACCTGAACACATAAGAGAAGTGCTGAATGAGTTGGAGACTGATGTAGAGGAATGATCTACGGAAGAAACTGGAATGTGAATGTAGGTGAGTTGGAAGAAGCGATCGAAGATGGCGAAGAATGAAGAGAAAAATGCACACAGGATAAAGTGACCCACCAGGAACGAAGACAGTGGATCCAGTGGGTGAAGAAGTCGGGGTAAGATGTGTTTAACGCAATGTGAGGGGGACTGGAAAGGCAAGAAGACGTTCTGCAATCAAGGAGGCGGTTCGGTCTTGGATTACGTAGTAGTCTAAGGGATCGGAAGGCAGGAGTTAACATGCTTCAAGGTAGAAGACACAGGGGGTCGGATCATGTACCGATAGAGATGGTGGTGAGGGTTTAGAAAGGGGAGAAGAGGCTGTGGTTTCGATGGAGTGAGCCAAAAATACTAATTTACAAGAAAAAGCTCGCTAAGGTTGAAACCAATTTGCATTTGAAGTGAAGAATCCGTTGCACGCAAACTACATGAACTTTCAACTGTATTTTCGAAATGCATACAATTTCTATGCAATCTCTTACTTTTCAAATGCAAATGCAAATGTAAGTACAAATACAAGTGCAAATGCATCTACTAGCTACTTATCTTCATAAACTAAATTATTTGGTCTTGTTTATTCAGGAAGATATATTATTTTATATAGTTTCCACTTGTGAAAATTAATTGAATTTTATACTTGTTTTTAATGTTTCGAGCCTTGTTATGTAATTAAAACACAGAACAGAATATTCGAGTCCAACTAAACTACATTAATATGTACACGAAATATAATTAAACTCTAGACATGAATTCAATAATATAAATATCGCCCATATCCAAAAATAAAAACGTTCATTATTTTAATCGACTGCTAATTGCGCGGGTATAATGCGCCATTCCTAATTGCACACACATTACAATTGAAACAATTTAATGAACGTACGGAAAAATATCGAGGCGAGAGAGGCACGCGAACACGCCGCGGTATATAAAAACAGCTAATGCGTGGGCGTGGGTTATTTTTACGCCCGCGTTATTTCGAGGTCGAAAATTCTGTTTGTGTCTTACCCTATAAATATTTAATTGCTAATGCGCGTTGGCCATACACCACCAACCCCCCATTCCACCTCGCAGGCAAATAATGGCTATTTTTCAATCAATATGCCGCGGCAACACGCGCGCCCCACTCGCGATCGGGATCAATAAGTAATTCGCCATTTCCTCGCGCCCTTTTTTTCTCTCTATCCACTAATTGGTGAAGGGACGGAATTTAATAAGGCCGCATTCATTATTCAGGCTGGGGAATTAGTGTAATACGCTCGCCGTACAAGATATTTGTAAACGCAGTCTGCATTATTATAACCCGGACTGATATAGTCATAAATCAATTGGAGATAGTGATTTCTGTGGGTAATAATTACAGGCGGGCGCTCGCTCGGTGGAAGGTAGCCGCGGGTTTCCGTATGTAATTTTTACCATTTTACCTTTCTTGATAAATTGCTACCGTTCGTGATCGGAGAAATTTACGCTTCCAAAACATGTCAATTATTATAAACGCGTTATGAAAAATGTAATTGGGAGAGTGGTTTGGCATCTTAATACTGTTACAATTTACAACCGCTTAACGATGTGTTTGTAGTTTGTACTAACACATTTTGTACTAGTTGTACTACATATATGTAAATTTATGCATATAGAATGGAATGGGATAAATTTTATAAGCATATATTTTAGCCTCATACAAGATGCAAACATACCAACACTACTATCGAATTGATCCATCTTCGGTAGTAAGATAGAAGTTGTTTTTAATGGCAAATTTGGTTGTATGGTCAGTATGGTGATCAATATATATTTTATTTAAAAGGGAAATAGAAACAATACAAGATAAAATTCGCCATTCTATAAACAATTTTTTTTAAAATTATTTACATTAGAAATTAAAAAAAAACATTTGGCCAAATATACCAGTGCAAATACTAATGTCTGAATCACGAATTATATATTGAGTAAGAAGGAAAGACCCGGGAAGGGTCGATAGCCCAGTAAAGATTGTTTATATATATATAATATGATGTAACATAGTTCTACATCCCTTGTTCTACAAGGCACCTTACACAGTCAAAAATACTGTCAGCATTTGCTTCAATCCTCTTTCAATATTGATAAGTAATCAAATATCCGGATAAACATCAGTATTCTATTCATTCTAGTAATGATGGTATGAATAGAATACTGATGTTTATCCGGATATTTGATTACTTATCAATATTGACGGAGGATTGAAGCAAATGCCTTACACGATCAGTAATACTGTCAATATTTTAGAATAATGAAAATTTTAAATATATTATCGTACAGTAATACTGTCATTATTCTAAAATATTGACAGTAATAATGACTGTGTAAGGTGCCTTTACGAATAAACAAAAGGAAAGTAAGAAAATCACCTTGTACCTATAAATATTTGTAGGTAACTTGTCTTATTTGCACGTATTTAATTTTAATCAAGTTCGAAAACTACTTTAGCACCCGAAGCTACCCTCCAGAAAAATCCCGTGTCACTCTCAACTCTCCCAACTCAGATTCCTTATCACCCTTAACGCGATTTCGATTTTAATTCCGGTCGCGGAATTCTGCCACCAGGCCACAGGTATACAAAAAAAAAGAACTCCTCCAATTAAGCCCCTTAAAACTAAAAACACAACTAGCGTCTTTACGACCCCCCCTAGAAAACCGGGGCGGAAAAGATAAAGGCGAGAACCTGTCCGATGCGTCCGCTCGTAAAACGGGCCCCGTGTAACTTTTTTTTTTTAACGAACTAATAACCTGGGAAGAAAAATGCGAACCCTTCCATTTTTTACAAACCGCAATATATCTTGGGTACCGTTAGCCGCCGCGTGCAATTCCCGATATTGGGCCAATCGCACCCTCATCAAACCCGTTCCCACACACAGCAAAACCCCTTTTTATAGTACCGTTGTAAAAATAAAATGGGCAAGACAACAACAACGGGGAATTCGCTGAGGTCATGCTGATTTTTTTTTTAGTGGCAGCGTTTTTTTTTTATGGCGAACCCTTTTGCCGGTGTTTTTTATGTGGGAGGTAAAAAACAATTTATTTTCCTTAAATGCCCGAAAACGGCAACTCTTTTGCGGGTGCACATTTTTTTTACGACAACCCTTTTGCAACGTTTTATTATTTTACGAATTTTTTTCGGAGGCGTAATTGCTTTGCTGCAATAGGAAAAGAGTTGGCGGGTTTTACTTCCTCCGTAAAAATTATTTTGTAGCAATTGTATGGTCGGTATTGTACTGCAAAAGATGATTTTCTGCACTTTTTTTATGAATTATTTTCAAGGGTTTCGTTTTATTGGACATTACAGACTTTATAACAGCACTAAAAATATGCAATTTAACTCTTTATGTGTTATTAAAAACCAATGATTTAAAAACAAAATCATGGCCTTTCCATATTAGTTCAATAAACATGTAAGATTGTTGAACTGATATTTTTTGTATACATTTATTTAATCACAAATTAATAATACGCGTTTACTATTTTATTCTTATAAATTATTTTGGCACAACCCAGATTAGTGTCCGAGTGGTTAGAGGCGTAGTTAGTCTCGTACTGAGCATTAAACATAGTTTTTCAAAGATTTTTTATGAAATTAAAGTAAATACCGCGTGATAAAACTCCTTTGAGCTTCTCCCCTGACCGGCAGAATAGCCTCTCGGCTTATAGCTCTATAAAGATAGACATTATTTTTATTTTGGCATAATAAGACACCTTACACGGTCAATGATACTGTCAATCCTATTACTGTCAGTATTTGTTTCAATCTACCGTCAATATTTATAAAGCTTATAATGTAATTTCATATTTTTTCAGTATTGGCCCCGATTTGGGGCACAGGCAAGTGTAATATTAAATATATATGAAGATGGATAATCAAAAAAGCGTGTATTCTAATATATTGACAGTATTACTGATCGTGTAAGGTGCAGTATTGATTAAATGAACAGAATACTGACGTTAATCCGGATAATTTGTAATCCAAGCAAAAGCCAGAATTATTACGCGAATTCTGGCTTCTGCTTGGATTACAAATGATCCGGATTAACGTCAGTATTCTGTTCATTTCATCAATACTGCACCTTACACGATCAGTAATACTATCAATATTTTAGAATATAAACAGTGTAAGGTGCCTTAATAAATCCTATAATGAATAATAACACACTGAGAATACCCTACATCTCGTACTATGTCAACATAAATCCTCCAGCATCTAATTAATTCGCATTATATCCTTTTGCGACCTTATAAATGTAAGTTTATTACTAGCAACGGTGCGAATAAAAATAAACTGGTTTAACCCATCTACTAACCCTTTTTTTAGCAACGTCGGCGTCCCTGTACGCGGAGCTGTTCGTGAAAAATCTGGCTTAAAATAGCCCGACGCGCGCGCAGAGTTGGTTTAGGTTAACTAAAGTTTAGTTTAGCGGGGGCTAATGACCTTGTGTAAACTATACGTTTAGATTTGTAATTTCCAGAGCTATATTTAAGTGCAACCGAACACATCGCGCGGATGGGAATTGTCGTTTGTGTATGCGACATTCTGCACTGTGTGAAACAAAGGACGCTAAGAAACGTTAATTGAGGCTCAAATTGCAGGAAATCATGCAGAAAGAATGAAAACATTAACTAATGCTAATGGTAATTTAAGTTGAGAAGATTAGAAATAAATATGTTCACATTAACCAAGCTCAGTAGACTAGTTGGTGATAGGTGTAGTCCGTCTTGTACTAACTTTTGAGGAGCGCGATATCTTCAAGTGATTCACGAGTACACTTGTATGCGTTAGTCTAGACTAAATGTGGAACACGTGTGAATCTTTTTTAACGCAGATATGCTCCTCTAGGGAATATGGTAAAAAAAGATCCTAATTAGTTTATTAATTTGTATATCAATAAGTAAATTTCCACACTTATTCAGCATTAAAAAGATAAAAGAATAATGTATATTTCTTACATTTGAGCCTGTGGAAATGAAAGTGGTGTAAGTCACATTTGAAATATTTTGAAAAGGAGATGATTTTGGGTTTGGTGTATATATAAATATATATATTATTTTCTGAGCATGCATCGTAGACACTTGTTGATGAAAACTTAGATTTTTCCATGCCGTCTCGCATCCATAGAGCAGTATCCAAGTTTTCATCAACAAGTGCCTACGGTGCATGCTGAGAGAATAATATATATACTAATACTGAATACTGGCCTGAAAGAATATCAAACCACTAACTATGGAGACGCGCAAATGAAGAGCCAGGCTGCAAATAAGAAAGACGCAAGTGGCTCTGGAGAGGTAGTACTTTCACCAGAAACGGTCGCACCTGGAGACATAGTCAGGAGTTGGTAGATGGTGATTGGCCCTCGCAGGGCACTCAGTTCTTATCTATGGCACCACCTGCCATACCCTGGTAACTGCATCGACCTGCTGGCCAAACTAGATAAGCCTATCCAGATATGGCGAAAATCTGAGCAGCGACAGTTGGCTGTCTCAAAACTGAACGTGAGCAGAAGTTCAGGAGAACTAGAATGGCCACGGATTGGATAATAGGCGGCCACTGAACTGGCGTCTACATTGCGCTGAGGAAGGCAATGGAATACCACCACAAAAAAAAATATTCCTAGTATAATTAACATGACTGGAAAATCAAATCAAATAGTCCTCAGTACCCGATACCCCTTCAGTGGGCAGAGGGTGCGAAGAATCCCCGGTTCAGCCAGAAGAAGCTACGTGGAATCTTAGAAGTATTTTCGAAAGCGGTAAAATCCACAACATAATCCAGGAAATGGACCGACTAAAAATAGAAATGGCCAATTATGTCTATTTTTAGTCGGTCCATTTCCTGCATTATGTTGTGGATTTTACCGATTTAAGCCTTGGTTTCCTAGGAAGCGGTGTTGAGATAAAAGCGGCCGCTTTTGACGTCATTTACACACTACAAGAAATGTTTTAAGTATATGTATTTGAATGACTCACCATTAATCACTGCAATTCATGATTTGTTTTCATTACACTGAGATATACCGCTCTTTGATTTACTATGTTTATATAAACACACGATAAACTTTTTTTGTGAGGTCAAAATGACGCCATTGGACGTTTTTATCGGCACCGCTTCCTAGGAAACCAGGGCTTTAGCGAGACACGATGGCAGAGCACGGATAAATGCAAGATAGAAGACTACGTCGTCTATTACTCAGACAAGGACGACAACCATCACTGGAACAGAGCAGTCTTCATAGTAACAAACACCTAATACCATTTATAACAAGTTTCACCCCATGCTCAGACAGAGTCGCATTGATCAAAATCAGCTCATCAATGGAACAGAGTAGTCTTCATAGTAACAAAACACCTAATACCATTTATAACAAGTTTCACTCCATGCTCAGATAGAGTCGCAATGGTCAAAATCAGCTCATCACTGGAAAAGAGCAGTCTTCATAGTAACAAAACACCTAATGCCATTTATAACAAGTTTCACTCCATGCTCAGACAGAATCGCAATGATCAAAATCAGCTACAAGCCATTCGACACAAACATCATTCAAGTACATGCCCCCACTTCGGACGCAGACGACCAAACCATCAAGGAGTTCTATGACCAGTTTAAAACTCTGATTAAGAAAATCAAAAAGTCATCGGAGGAGCTCTAAAATGGCTAGAGCTTAGCCGAAACTAGTTCCAAAGTGTAACTGAAGTGTGATAAAAACAAAGTAAAAAATCGTTTTATTTATCCTTTAAAATGAATTATCACAAAGTGGACGCCTTAACAATCCAATAAATCAATAAAGGATTAGCCGATTGTTGTGAAGGGAGATTTCAATGAGAAAGTAGGGAAGGGCAAAGAAGAAGACGTAGTCGGCGAGTATGGTTTCGGTGGCCGAAATGAAGGAGGAGATCAAGCTTCTGCAAAGAAAATAGGCTAGTAATATGTAACACCTTTTACAAGCTACCATCCAGGAGACTGTGTACGTGGAAAGCAACTAGCGGCACACCACACAACCCCATGAGAAATCAAATAGACTTCATTATTCTATCAACAGGAGATTCAACAATGTGATAACATCAACAAAGACGTGCCCAGGTGCCGACATCTCATCAGATCATACCCCAGTAGTCTCTAAAATCTGAGATAAACTTAAAAGTCATGCCAACGCTCCTCCAAAATTAGTGTTAGACAAGCAACAGAAGATTTCACAATGCGATAACATCAACAAAGATGTACCCAGGTGCCGACATCTCATCAGATCATACCCCAGTAGTCTCTAAAATCTGAGTTAAACTTAAAAGCCATGCCAACGCCCCTCCAAAATTAATGTTAGACAAGCAACAGAAGATTTCACAATGCGATAACATCAACAAAGACGTACCCAGGTGCCGACATCTCATCAGATCATACCCCAGTAGGCTCTAACCTCCGAATTAAACTTGAACGCCATGCCAAAACCCCTCCAAAATTAGTGTTAGACAAGCAACTAAATACAGCAAATACTAAAGAGGATATCAAAAACACAGGAACATCTCAAAGAACGAGGGCAATCACAAACATAAGATGCACCGGAAGAAGAATGAGAAAAATTAACAATAGCTATTAAGAGCACATACACAGACTAAGGGATAACCACAAAGGATGGATGAAAGATGATATTTTAAAAATGATGATAATTAGAAGAAGGCTAAAGAACACGAACCCTACAAAATACCAAGAAACCAACAGAGAGGTAAGAAAGAAGATCAGAACCGCAAAGGAAGTATGGAAGCACCTATAAAGACAAAGGGATAACCACAACGGATGGATGAACGATGATAGTTTTAAAATGATGGTAATTAGAAAAAGGCTAAAGAACACGAACCCCACTAAATACCGAGAAGCCAACAGAGAGGTAAAAAAGAAGATCAGAACCGCAAAAAAAGTATGGATGAGCACAAAATGTCAAGAAAAAGAGCAGTACGAACAACAGTACAAATTCGCAAATATGCAAAACAACATAAAACAAATGTCAGACAAGAGACAACACATAATTGCAACCTTAACAAACAACGCAGGCAACATAATAATAGACATCGCCGACAAGATAAAAACATGGTCTCGATGTAACCTCTTGCGAGACACCAGAAAAGAAGCTATGATCAGCGAAGCAAATAGCGGTCCACCTATCACCAAAGAAGAAATAGTCCAAGTCTTGGGAAGCATGAAAAACGATATAAGGAACTAGAAAATGTTATAGAGGCTTTAAGAAAGGCGTTGAGGCAAATCAAATACTATAGTAATGTGAAACAGATTTGAAGTTTGTGCATAAAAAACTCCAACGAGTAATAAACGTATGTAAGACCGACTCATAGGCTGTAGAAGTAACAAATCAAAGAAAAGAAAATGATAGAATAACTTACAAACAACAAAGTCTTTAAAATAGTACAACTAACCCCCTAAGAGGAAAGTTAAACGCCATCTGGCGACACCACATCAATTAGCAATGAAAATCTAGATATGCAGATTGCTAAGAGGTGGGTTCACACACACACACACACACACACACACACACACACACACACACACACACACACACACACACACACACACACACACACACACACACACACACACACACACACACACACACACACACACACACACACACACACACACACACACACACACACACACACACACACACACACACACACACACACACACACACACACACACACACACACACACACACATATATATATATATATATATATATGTTTTAAACCAAGTTTTAGTTACTTGAAACATTGCAAAATTTAAATATATAGTCAAAAGCTGTAGCAAATAAAATAAGACTTTGCATGGATATAAATCATTATTTGCATATTATATCACATAATTTTACAATATAAAAGTTGGTGACAGAATATTTCTAAAGCTCGTATGACATTATCTAGTTTCCTATATCGTTTTATATATAAGAATTAATATATTAAACTGTATAACTATTTCTAAATGGAAAATTAACATTGTGTATTACGGTGTTGTTATTGTTAAGTGAATTTATTACTATTCCGCCGCTATATAATTTTCTGCATGTGTGTATGACACTATGTAGTTTGTGTCTCCATCGAAAACGATAGAAGAAACTAGATTATGTCATACAGGCTTAATACTAAATGCATTTACTAGAATGGCAGAAAGGTTTCTAACCTATATCACTCATAAAAATTGATTATAATACTGCTAATACCTTTGCAGGAAACGTTAATTTAAATCATGCCTTATTTTCTTTATGTAATAAAATGGCATGCGATTTTAACATCAGCATAAACTATTAAATGTTTAACTAATGTTCTTCTAATAAATATATTTGGCACTAACAACTACCAAACTACATTTGCTCGTCGAGTGAAGCGCCGTCTCCCCCCCCCCTCCCATTTTCAAACAAAAATTTCATAATATCCTTCACGATAAGGAATAATTTGGTGGCCCCGAAAGTGCAGTGACCTCGGTGTAAGTAGGAACACATTGTGCCGCTCGCGCCTCCGCGACTCTGCGCGATCCGATTTGGCTCAGCGTGATTTTGTGTTCCCTGGGGGCGGGGAGGCGCGCGGCGGCAGCGGCCGCGGATCCAGAACCAGACACTAAACAGCTTGAAATTCCACCACCGAAACAGACGCGGGCTAGTGTAAATAGCGAGCGAGACGGAGAATTTTTTTTTGGAGGGGCCTATTTCTACAATTAACATGAAGTATACGTAGAAAACGCCGTTCTAGAAAAGTTATGAAAAGTTTTATTCTTTCCGCAAAACGATATTTTTAGAGAATAGAAACTTGTTATTTTATTTAGGGTAGTTTTATGATAAAAACTAATTGGGGAGATACAAGTATGTGGGAAAACGGTGCAAACTTTTTTTTAGTCAATCTAGATATTTCACTCAGGTTCTGAGCTTTCTCAGGATTCATCTACACCAGTGATTATTTCTACAATTAACATCACGTATACGAAGAAAATGCCGTTCTAGAAAAGTTATGAAAAGTTTTTATTCTTTCTGCAGAACAATATTTTTAGAGAATAGAAACTTTTTATTTTATTTATGATAACATCTAATTAGGGAGGTACAGCTAAGTGGGAAAGCGGTTTTTTTTAGGCAATCTAAATATTTCACTCAGTGTTCTGAGCATTTTCAGGATTTATCTACACCAGTGACTCCTAAAGCACCTAAAGTGGGGGTCACAGAAAAATATTATTATTTATATTATTTATTAAGACGATTTGGGATGTTTTTCTACACATACGTATTCTTCAGGGGGTCCTTTGAATTTTTTAATCGCAAAAGGAGCTCGAAAATGGCTAGAGCATAGCCGAAACTAGTTGCAAAGTGTGAAGTGTGATAAAAAACAAAGTAAAAAATCTTTTTATATCCTTTAAAATGAATTATCACAAAGTAGACGCCTTAACAATCCAATATTGCAAAATAGTTTATTAAGAGCGTTGTTATGGAAATCTGTATACAATCCTAATTTTTAATTCTTGTTTTTGGACCTTAATTTGGGATGTAAAGTCCTGGTTTCCTAGCAAGCGGTGTCAATAAATACGGCCGTTTCTGACGTCATTTACACATTACAAGATACGTTTTAAGTACATATAATTGAATAACTCACCAGATTCTAGTGTAATTCATTACATTTTCTCAATACATTGAAGTATATCGCTCTCTGTATTACCAGATTTATTTAAATATACGTGAAAGAAATGTGTGACGTCAAAAAGACGTGAAATACGGCCGCTTTTGTTGACACCGCTTCCTAGGAAACCAAGGCTTAAGGGATGAAGACACTGATATGTCAACCAAAAGGGCAACCCCACCTGCCACGGTACACCCTGCCAGATAACCAATGAGGCTCTGTCGACCGAATAACTACCGGTATAAGTATAATATTTGAAATAATTAAATTTTTAGGATAAAATTGATACTTATATGTGAAAGGCGAGAGACCTGAATGAAGACCTAAAATAGTAAAACGGAGATAGCTGGAAATTAAGAATTGTAAAAGGGAAAACCGAAACTTTGCCATTTCAATTGAAAATTATTTGTAAATACTATTAAGCCATATGCGCTGTAGAAACAATATTCAGGGGTTGTCATCTGTTATACATTAAATATTGGATTGTTAAGGCGTCTACTATGTGATAATTCATTTTAAAGGATAAATAAAACGATTTTTTACTTTGTTTTTTATCACACTTCGGAGGAGCTCGAAAATGGCTAGAGCTTAGCCGAAACTAGTTGCAAAGTGTAACTGAAGTGTGATAAAAAACAAAGTAAAAAATCGTTTTATTTATCTGTTATACATTAGTTTATTTATGAATTAAGCTTTTTTCCACTCAATTTCAAAAGCCTACTATCCATAGCAATTGTATAAAAACTAGAAATTGTTTTTATCTCTACTTTTCTCTCTGTTAATGTTTGATAATTATGAAGTTAATAAATCCGCCCCCTGCTGTGACAAGTGTTTGATCAAACTATACATTTAAATTTCATACATCAGGAAGTCACCGTTCCCCCCTCTAGTTTTATATACATTTCGCATGCCGACTGTAAGTGACAAAGACATTAAAAATAAATTACGCCGGATATAGTTGCCCTTTGATTAATTTCATAAAGCGGCGATACGCTATCATCGCATAAATAATGTCCCCGACCAATAATTGTACGCTGCCGAAGAAAGCGCTGTGAAATGATGAACATTAAAGGCTAGCCAAATAAAAAATGGACATCAAATATTCTTTTTGAATAGGACAATGATAATATCGATTATTTGATAGACGAATTCCGCAATTAGCAATGGAAAAAAGCAAAATTCTGTGAGTTTATTGTTTTCCCTATAATTTTATCAGTAGGAAATTCTTTTAATGTCATCTCTCGAATTAATTTGTGGGCGAAAAATACTACTTCCCGCACTAGTGCGGGAAGTAGCCAGTGTTGCCAACTTACAATTCGGTACCAATGTAAATGTGTATTTATAAATATGAGAATGCATGCAAGCACAACGTACACCTCTTATACTTCAAATAGCATTCAAAATGAACGATATGGTACTCAATAAATATAATTTTGAAGAAAATATAGACTGAATTATATGTAATTGGTAGTGTAACATGAATTATTTGTCACAACAACTTTAAATAACTTTAAATAAACATTTAGTATTTCTTCGTACAAAAAATAAGATACATTATTCGTGCGATAAGGCTGTTTCCCGAATTCGTTTTAATACAGCACTCGCCTTTGGCTCGTGCTGTAAACTTATTCGCTCATTCGGGAAACTTGCCTTCCTGCAGTAATAATGTAAATTACTATTGTAGCTGTTTAAATAAAAGAAAAACAACACGAGTTTTTAATATTCTAACGTTGGATTTATGCTGTCATAACATAAGATAGAAGAAATCAATGGAGTTTCATAAACTAGAAGCCTCTTCCAACAATCTTTATATAAAAATAAAACCTTTATTTGGCATACCTCTCAATAATTACATAAATCACCCAATACACAATGCTCATACAGCTAGAGCATTTGTATTTGTATTTTTATTTTTGTATATTTTTGTGATGTGATGTGGAAGGGCAGTGAGGGAAATGCCAATAAAGGTTCTTTTTTTTTACAGCTAGAGCAAGAAACAAATCTTTATAATTTAACAGAAATATAACATATAATTTAAGCTTGAGGTGTGTGTAAATAACAACAATAATACAAGTTAAATTATGTGTTGAGGGACATTTTGTCTACAATCTATGCACTGCAGTCGTTATTTTCTATATATCGCTTCCAGGAAATCGTTTACCCTCATGTAAGTAATTCCGCGAATTAATTCCGTAATCACAAGTAATTCAGTTGTTATATTTCAATTTCCAGTGGGGCTGCTTGTTTTAAATTCTGCGTACTCTGTGGGAAAACAGCAGACTGCATCAAAATTGCTGTTTATAGAACATGAGTGCGACACGTGCAAAATGCGTTATCTAAACTCGAACGGAAATGCTAAAGGAAGTTAGCGAAGGGAGATACGAGCGGGCCCGCAACTGCAGATAAGTCGTCTGTAGATATTTTAAAAGTTACTTTCAGCATGTATGTTTTTTTTTTGTGGATTTACGTATTTAGTGGGCTAACGCCCACACTACAATACATTCTAAACAATCCACTTACGTTAGTGATATTGTTTAGAATTTATAGGAATATATTGTATATAGAATATATGGTATACAAATAAAAGTATACACACTCGGAAGTGAATTGCTTTTTTAAAAAACAAAACAGTTTCGTATTCACAAATAAAATTATCTAAACAATGTTAAACTAATATTGCTCAAGGTTCATTTTTTAAATAATTTAAATGAAATATTTATATTATTATTAAATATATACATAATAATATGAATTTTACTTGATAATACCTGCAGCTTGCACGCAAAATTGACTGGTGGGACGAGTGAGGAGCCTTAAAGGGAGGTTTCACAATGGGCCCATTTTGAGGCCTAAGTGTCTGTAGCTATGCTACCCTCCAGCCAACTATCCAGAACTGATAATACCTGAAACTATTTAATAAGTTGTCACCAAAATGGAGAACCATGAAATCAAAAGTGTTTAAACTAGAAATCAAAGAGTACTTAACTAATAAAGCATTCTACAGCGTCTAGGAATTCATAGAGTCGTGAATTCCCCTGTCTATTTAAGAATATTATTTTGGCTATACCTAGGAACTTGCATATATTTATGTCACATTTTTTTTTTTTTTTTTAATATTTATACCTATACAAAAAAACTTTTATCTTTATAGGGCTATCAGCCGTGAGGCTTTTCCGCCGGCCAAGGGAAAAGCTCAGAGGAGTTTAATCACCCGGTATTTACCTTAACTTCACAGAAAATCTCTGAAAAACTGTGGAAGGTGATTCGCGAAAATTCGCTCCCGACTGGGGATCGAACTCAGGCTCAGTACGAGACGGACGATGTCTCTGAGCTGGGTAATACTGGTAATACCGTTGATTGAAGTATACTTCAATCAATGGTAATACCTATATATATTTATATTTTTTGCATATTATTGTTGTTGTCCTGTAATTGGATTTTCTTTCTCTAGGACAATAAAGCCTATTATTATATTTATTATATTATTTTATGCATTGAATTTCTTTTGGTACGACAAACGTATTCTTAAAGAACTTCTATCTTTATAGGGTTATCAGCCGTGAGGCTTTTCCGCCGTCGTATTCTTATTATTATTAAATATCCTGAAAATTTAATTTATTAATACTGACTCGATAAAATTGTATAAATTTCGTTCGTGCGTTCGCTGTTAAAGATTATTGCAAACGATTTGCATTAATTAATCATATGAGAAATGTAACATATTACAAAAAATGGAAAACACAGCGAGAATGTATTTAAATAAACCGGTTCGTCACGAAAACCATTCGAAATACATGCGAGCGGGATCATTAATGAGATGATAATGTGAATTTTGGGTTCTCAGTGGGAGAGCCGGGCCCGTATTTGCTTTCCTAATGTCATTTTTTGCCTGCCTGCCTATCGAAGAGCGGGGTTTTATAAATTATGAAAATTTAATGTGGCGCAGACAATAAACATAATGTACAGTTATGTCAAAAATATTGTAATAATTAAAAATGATGTATAATTATGATTTAGTGGTGTAACTTTATATTTGCGATAGTAATTATTATGCATTTACAATATCGTACTTATGTTGTTTATGTGTTATCCATTGATTTTTATGCCGTTTTCTCCATATAGAGCTTCCTGAACTATCTACGTTGTATAGATATACTGAGATTGCTTTTTCTAATAATACTATACTATACTATACTATACTATACTATACTATACTATACTATACTATACTATACTATACTATACTATACTATACTATACTATACTATACTATACTATACTATACTATACTATACTATACTATACTATACTATACTATACTATACTATACTATACTATACTATACTATACTATACTATACTATACTATACTATACTATACTATACTATACTATACTATACTATACTATACTATACTATACTATACTATACTATACTATACTATACTATACTATACTATACTATACTATACTATACTATACTATACTATACTATACTATACTATACTATACTATACTATACTATACTATACTATACTATACTATACTATACTATACTATACTATACTATACTATACTATACTATACTATAATGAAGTTTGATTATAAGTTTTGTAACTTTAACACATTATTTTCAAGTTTGTTATATTTGGGTTTGCCTATATTTTTATATATTTTGAATGACCAATAAATTGGTAATAAATCCTGTACATTTAAAGAATATCCGTTTTCACAAAAATGCACTGAGATTGTCTTTATTTTTAATAATATTCTTTTTCTTTAGATGCCTTCTCCATTACTGAAGGTTGGCAACAATCATGGCAAATTTCGCACGGTCTTGTCACGCTCTGAACAATGAGTGGGAGTCCAGACCAGTCCAGTCCCTTATGTTCTTTAACCAGGAGCATTTCCTTCGTTCTGGACCACGGCGACCCTCTATCTTGCCCTCCATTATTAATTTTAGAAGGCTATATTTTGTACTTCTGAAGATATGTCCTGGGTACGCTGTCTTACGTTTCTTCACAGTAGCCAATAGTTCTCTGTCTCTGTCCATGCGTTTAAGAACCTCATGATTCGTGATATTCTCCACCCAAGATATTCTCTGCATTCTTCGAAAGATCCACATCTCAAATGCTTCTATTCTGTTCATAGTATAGATCTTCAAGATCCAAGCTTCAATACCATACAACAGTTCCGAGTGAATGTAACACTTAACGAGCCGGTTTCTTAGTTTCAGGTTTAGGCTTCTCTCGCAAAATACTTTTCTCATATTAAGGAACGTTGTTCTGGCTAAATTGCACCCAAACCATGGTTACCAACAACATCAGCGACTCTTCCTTTGCCCACTTTCGCATTAAAATGTCCCATAATTATGGTATTTTCGTTTTTCTTCGTTTATGATTTTAGATCTTTAAATTGCGCATAGAAATCGGATATTTCTGACTTCGGTTTGTTAGCTGTTGATGCATAGACTTGTATGATATTAATGTTTTTGGTGCTTGCTTTTAGTTATAGTAGCATTGCTCTGTCCGAGTGCGGTACATAGTTCAAGATTGATTTGTTTGCGTTTTTCTCTAGTATTATTCCAACACCATTTGAGTGGTCTGCCAGATTGTTGTCAGAGAAATATACGGTAGAGTCGTCTATACAGGTTTTTCCCGCACCAGACCACCTCATCTCGCTAATTCCCAGAACGTTGATACCTAGTCTTCTCATCTCTTTGTTGGTATTATGATTTTTTTCCGGACATGTACATACTTCGTGCATTCCATGTACCGATTATTATAGGAATTTCTCCATTATTTTCCACTTTCGTGTGGGTCCTATCCTTATTCATCGCGGGTATTCTTCGCACTCCTTGACCATTTAAGGTCTGCCACGGACTAGGGGCCAGCTCTATTTGGTTTCTCGTCATGATTGTTTGTCTTGAGAGTTATTGTGCGGTAGTTTCTCCTTGCTTTCCGCACCGCAGTACTATAGCCGATTATGCTGGCTTTCAGCTCAGCCCATAGCTTTCCGAAACAAGAGCCTTTAAAGAAATCATTTTTCAGTAGTCTTCTGCACGGTACTGATAATACTACTGCCATTACCAGATCTGTTGGTCCGCGGGAGGCATATCTACCTCCTACCCGGCATATCTACCGGGCATTCCTCAATCCGCCACCTGGGGACGTGCCCTATGGGGGTTACAGATTCCCCACAAGGGTACTGTATGGATTTTTTATATTTATAAAAACTTAATCAATATAATTCTCAATTACTTTTTCAATTACATTTAACAAATTAGAAGGAGTATCCTTCGCAGTGCTTTCACCAAAATTTTAATTTAGTATATTTATGATAAAACCTGTAAATTTTAAGTAAATTCATCTAGATATTAACACAAATAACACTTGAAATGCTAATATTTTAACAGCTTACACATTCAAAAACAAGTGTACAAATAATTTTATAAATAATAAATTTGTTTTTAAAATTTATTTATTCTTTTTTTTCCTTTGTCCATACATATACAGTATACTAATATTTATATAATTCTAAAAATTAAAATAAATTGCATATCTACAAAAAAAAGAGAAAAAAAAAAAAATTCATCTTCATTCTCGTTTAAAAATGAAAAATTGTATGCGGTTTTTAATAACGCCATGCCCATTAAATTGCGATTAATTACACCCCTGTTAATTTAGGCCGTGGCGAGTTTTAAAAATCCAATTTGAACTTAATTAACAGGGAAAAGCGTCCGGTTAACGTGAATTCTTGCAAGGTAATCTGACCATCGAGTGCAGCCCCGCACGTTGCGCCCCGCTCGCCCGTCTGGCTTTTACAAAGAACGGGGTAAATGGGTAAAAGACCGCTGAATTCCGAAAGCAGCATCACAAAAAACTGCCAGACGTGCCCCTCGCAACCGCACGCCCGCCGGAGCTACCCTACTAACCCCTATGGCATAGCATCCCTAATTTGTATGTGTGTTTCTCTACAGCAGGTACTTTTGTATATATGTGTGTGTGTGTATGGATTTCACCCTGCGTCCATCCACCTGACACTTTTACTTTTATATGTTATTCAGACGTTTTTATATATAAATACTTCCCGTTTTAGTGAATATAAATATTTTTGTGTACACGCACGAATACAAATGTGTAATTTGCATAACCGTCTGTAAAAATCCTCCTTATTGTTCCTTTGTTGGCGCTGTTACGATCGATCGACATATTTCCTTTAATTCGCGCCAATTTAATCAATTACATGAATGCCGTAATTACAGCGCTCTTAGCGTGCGTTTAATAAGCGGCGTTGTGAATTTTTTATTTCCTCCTCGCGTAATGACATAATCACGTGTCTTTAAGAACGAACTTTGAAAGGGGGATGGCGACACTAAAATCGCATTTGCAGACGGATTAAGAGCGTTGTTGGGACGAACGCCCCGCAACAAAGACCGGGTTTTTATTTTGACGGGGGCGCGCGGTGCTTTTGTGTGTCGTGTCGGGGCTCCTTCCTCAAGTTTCATGTGATGGAGCTAGAGAGGCCCAGCTCCTAGACCCACACGGCGCGTAGAAATTTTTATTAGCTGGGCGACACATGTTCGCATTTTGCGTGTATTTCTGGCGGTTTCTTGTTGACTCACATCATACGATCTGCGAGGGGATTTATAGCCCGAACATCAACATGGAAAGCAAACAATACTGCGGAAATGGTTAGAAAATTTTATGAATAAGCATACAAAACTATATATATGCAAAAATTATATAAATTAATTGTGTTTTTGTTATTATTATTTTAGTTTCTTTTCCGAAAACAAGTTGCACCTGCAACGATTGGGAGACATCCGTTTTAGACAAGACAATTTCTTGACTCAAAAGTTAGGATGCGAGACAATCTAAATTGTCTCGTATCATACGGCAAATTATTTGAAATATTGAATTGGTTGGTAGATCGAATGGAAAAATATAACGCGTTCTATTTGTCAAGGACAAATTGTATGGGAGGAGGATATATAAATTAATTTCTTGAACAACTTTTGAGCTAAGAAATTGTCTTGTCTAAACCGATCTTAAGGGACTTATGCCCAGCAGTGGACGCAACAAGCTGAATACTGGAGATGGTGATGATGTTTACCATTTGTGACTTTTCTATCTGAGGGGACTGGTCAATTTCGCCACACAAAAAGCTCGCGTTCAATTACATCCGGCATGCAATCGGCGTCGACCATCCCACCAATCGATGGGCAATTTCCCCCCTATACGCGCCAGCCAATTCACTGCGATGTTTTCTTTTAATCGCCCGGCCCCGCGATTACGAATTAAAGACATAATTTCCCGGATTCATGGAACGCAATTAAACGCGATTAATGGCAAATGCGGCCGCCGTCGTTCCATGTGTCTGTGTGTGAAACGGTAAATCATTAGCCGCGGAAAACCGGAGTAAATTGATGGCCTTTAGCAATTCCGACATGCGATACGTGAAGTTTTCACGTGCGCGCCGATGATAATGGCTGCTTTTCCGGGAAAAACACGACAATTTACCGTGAATTATGCATGGAACGCAGAGCCGAAAATTGTACGATTCGTTTCGCGGAATGCTCGCTGCATTAGTTATGAGGCGAGAGGAGATGGCTGGGCGATCGCTTTTTAAAAATTGATTGGTGTGGGTTTTCCGCTAATTTATATTTCAACAAACGCGTAGCACATCGCTAAATTGTAAAATAGTTCACATTTTTTCATTCAAATCTTACTAATTTATGCAAATCAATTTTTTTAAATTTTAATTCGTTAGATTCTAGTGAACAAAACTAAAATTTCAGATTTTTTGAGAATAACTTTTTTTAATTTATACAAATACTTAGTATCGAATGAAGAAGAAGTACTTGTCTTCTTCATTCGATACTAAGTTCATATTTTTTCATTCAAATCCTACTAATCTATGCAAATGCAAAACTTTCTATTTCATTCGATTCTAATTGAATTCAAAAAAGATATTATTTGCAAGGAGCGTATACTAATGTCCATTAAACCCCAATTTTTTTATGGACATTCGTCTGGTACCCACTTTTTACCAATTATTAAAAATCAATTATACGAGGGCTGTAATAAAAATAGTGGCATTATACATAGAAATCTTTAACTTACAAGTAAAATTGTATTAAATTCCTTCAATATAATCACAAGCAAAATTTATTACCTTTAAAAGGCTCCTTACACGGTCAATATTACTGTCAATCCTAGTACTGTCAGTATTTGCTTGAATTCTCCTTCAAAATTTATCAAGTATCAAATTATCGGGATAAATATCAGTATTCTATTCATTCCATCATTACTATTCCTTACATGATCAGTAATACTGTCAATATTTTAGAATAATGAAAATTTTAAACATATTATCGTACAGTAATACTGTAATTATTCTAAAATATTGACAGTATTTTTGATCGTTAAGGTGCCTTTTTAACAGTTTTTAATTGTTCAACATGTATTTTAATTTTGTTATCATGCTCTCCATTTTAACGCCACACAGCATCAACGCCATCTAACCGAATCGACTATTTAAAGGCAATAAACTTTGTTGGTTAGTAATTGAAGGAGTTTAATGCAATTTTACTTGTAAGTTTAGTATACATAGATTTCTATCTATATTGCCACTATGTTTATTACAACCCTCGTATAATTGATTCATTTTTAATAATTGGTAAGAGTACTGTAGATTTCTATCTATATTGTCACTATTTTTTATTGCAATCCTCGTTCAATATAAATTGATTTCTATTTATGTTGCTACTAATTTCTTTACAACCATCGTATATAATTATGAAGCATTTACAACTTTTAGAGGAGCGTGTATTTGTAATATTATATATATATATATATATATATATATATATATATATATATATATTATGTATTTGACTTTTACCTTTCGGTGTAGGTTATTGCATTTACATTTCTTTACATTATAATGTATTTGTAATAAGTCCTGTTAATTCACTTTAATTAATTTTAGTACAGTTTTGTTCAATGTATTTGTTTTCAATGCATTCATGTATCCATGATGCTCATATCTATATGAGACAGTCGTTACGCCACTGAATCAAATAATTGTTGTTGCTGTTTTCTATTCCATTTAATGATTGTGTTTTTTTTTTAAAGAAATGGTAAACCGCTTCGCAAAGTTCGTTGCACTCGCCGTGTACTATTTTTAAAAGATAGGAGAGCGCGTTTGCAATAGGATTTTCGTATCTCCTCGCGATTGCAACATCGCGGGCGCACATATGCTGGAGATAGCGGTGCGGTTTCTCTACTTTTTCATATATTTAAATTGCCCAAAATTACACGTGGTGTCACACAAATTGCGCGCATGACCCTCGGGCGCGAACCAATTTCGTAATGAGATCTAATGAATATAAACAAAAAAAAACGGGTGTAGCTGTATATGTTCGGTAAAAAAATGATAGTAAAAACTTAAAATATCGTTTATAAGATGCTGGTATTATTTGCAAAGTCGTCTCAATTTTAAATATTACTACTACTAATAAATTACTTTTAATATTTGTGATATAAAATTGTATAATTTAGAAATGTATTGAAGATCATAATTATGTAGAATTTAGCATTAAAAACTTAATTCAATCAAGTTCTAAGTTTGTGTAGATAAACACTTAATTAAATTAAGGTCAATGTGATTCTCAGAAAAAAAAATGCTGGATCTTCGTCTGTATCTATACATTTCACTGAATTTATTGTATACAGGCGGTTCCATTTATCTTGAGACGAAAGAAACAGAAGCGAAACAGCTGGTTTGACGATGAATGTCAGGTTTTCTTAGGCAAAAGACAAAAAGAAAGAGCAAATGCTATACAGAAACCATTAGGAAAATGCTGGGAATATGACCAAGATACATAACCTATTCATAGATTTCAGACAGGCCTATGACAGTATCGTGAAGATAGAGCTGTGGGATGTGATGACTGACCTTTCTATTCCCAAAAATCTCATCAATCTGACCGCTATGTGTGTGTTAACGGCTCCAAAATTAGGGTGCGCATAGGAAATACATTGCTTTTGATTAACAACGGTATCAAGTAGGGAGATGCACTTTCATCCCTTTTATTCAACGTGGCTTTAGAAAAAGCAATCAGATCGACGCGAACTGAATTGCATATGTTTACGTTAAATGGTCCTAGGCTACTACTTGCATATACAGATGACATAGATATTATCGATACAAGTGTACTGAAGGTCAAAGAGTCTTGCGGGAAGGTGGAAGAAGAAACAAATAAAAAGGGGCCTAGGATAAACGAAGACAAAACATAATGCATGCATGTAACCAGCTAAGTGCACAGAGACAGAATAGGCCAAATCGTAACAATGGGGGTCTATAACTTCGAACGTGTAAATAGTTTCTAGGCGTCACAATTACAACAACATCTCTGAAGAAATTAAGGCCAGAATCCAGAATACTAACAAGTATGCTCTGAGGAGGGCAATTGAGTCAAAGAATCTGTCTAGGGCCTCTAAAATAAAGATCTATATGCTCTTATCTCTTATATGAGACCTATTACTATGTATGGATGTGAAACTTGGACTATAACTAAGGCCAACGAGCGTAAACTAAGATGTTTCGAAAGAAAGATTTGGCGCAAAATCTTTGACCGAACAAAAGATCAAGACACCAATCAGTATAGACCTAGAACTAACAGAGAGCCAGACGAATTCTACAGCGATCCGTAGATTATCCAAGAAATAAAGTCTCAAGGACTATGCCCATCGTAGTTCTTGAGACTTTATTTCTTGGATAATGTACGGATCGCTGTAGAGTTCGTCTGGTTCTCTGTTAGTTCTAGGTCTATACTGATTGCCATGTGCAGAGACAGCCAGACAATCGTTTCTTCAGGACTCGCCTGGGATGAAAATCCATGTGGCAGAAGACCACATGGATTTTCATCCCAGGGGCGAGTCTGAGGAAACGGAAGACCAAGATAGAGATGGCGTGATAACTTGAGGGCGGATGTGTATGTTCTGGGAAGAAAGTATGCTCTTGAGACCATGTTGGATCGGGTGGAATGGAGGAAGATTAGTGTGTCAGCCAAGACCCATCCAGGGTTGTAGAGCTACAGAATGATGATGATGATGATGAAATCAACTGTTCGACTATATATAGCGGCTAATAGCTAATTTAAGAGGAATGTTTGTGCTGTAAACATGATGTAGATTTAAATATTCTAAAGAGTAATAGATTATTTGGACAACTTGTTGTACTAAGCCAGCAACTTGTCCAAATAATCTATTACTCTTTAGAATAATTAAATCTACATCATGTTTACAGCACAAACAAACATTCCTCTTAAAATAGCTATTTGCCGCTATATATATATATATATATATATATATATATATATATATATATATATATATATATATATATATATATATATATATATATATATATATATATATATATATATATATATATATATATAGATTTGTAATGAGAAAAACGTTTTTGGTGGTAATTTTCCAGACACTATAAACTATAAAATAGCCATTACACCACCCCATTGACTGAAAACGATCAATTTTAAACATGTGTAAACATATTTATCATTTTTATACTCCCCCCACATTACAATGAAAAATTACGCCAATAAATAATCAATCTAATAAAAATCACGCATTGTGTCAGTCGAGCGCGCCACAGAATGGACATCGTGCGACGCGTGGTAGTATGTGTGCGAGTGTGGGGGTGGCGGAAGAGTATTGTGTTTATGTATTCATAGCGATTTCAGTACAGCTCAATGTATGTGTATGTGTGTGTCGCTATGCGACCACGTGTCTGACCTTTTTCGTGTTGCGAAACCGCACATTATTATTTGCGAGTATTGGGTCACGTAATATTTATACATTCAATTTTATATGAACCTACCTGTGCGCGCCTGTACGTGTGCATGTTTGTATTACACGGTCATGCAGCGTGTTTACTAATTCATTATCGCCGCACACGTTCCATATGCCAAATGTAATTTATCAATACATATACACATACATACACAAATATATACAGGTCGAATTTAATTATACTAGCGTAGTGGCTATAATAGCACTTAAATTACTCATTTTATTATTATATTGGTGTTACTGGATAAGTTAGTATAGCCATCAGTAAAAATCACTAACCAAGGACAAAGTGCTTCAAAACACCCGACTTTTCAGCTTTAAACCCTGACGTTTTTTTTTCAACGTTATGTGTATATGTTGTTATCAAATTAAATAAAAGATAGTTTTAAATTAATTAAAAATATTGTTATTTATCTTAAAATTAATGTGTATATGTGTAAAATATAGCCAATATAATAAGGCAATTACAATATAACACTCTTCATTTGAGACTTTCAATTTATTTTTCGTCCTGGATCCTGTTATCTTTTAATTTTATTGTTATGTTTTAATTTTAATTAAAAAATATTGTTATTTATCTTATTGCATGTAAAATTAATGTGTATATATGTAAAATATAGCCAATATAATAAGACGATTACAATATAACACTCCTCATTTGAGACTTTCAATTTATTTTTCGTCCTGGATCGTGTTATCTTTTAATTTTATTGTTATGTTTTAATTTTAATGAAAAAATATTGTTATTTATCTTGTTGTATGTAAACTTAATGTGTATATATGTAAAATATAGCCAATATAGTAAGACGATTACAATATAACACTCTTCATTTGAGTCTTTCAATTTCATTTTCGTCCTGAATCCTGTTATCTTTTAATTTTATTGTTATGTTTTAATTTTAATTAAAAAATATTGTTATTTATCTTGTATGTAAAATTAATGTGTATATATGTAAAATATAGCCAATATAATAAGACAATTATAATATAACACTCATCATTTGAGTCTATCAATTTTATTTTCGTCCTGGATGCTGTTATCTTTTTAATTTTATTGTTATGTTTTAATTTTAATGAAAAAATATTGTTATTTATCTTGTTGTATGTAAAATTAATGTATATATTTGTAAAATATAGCCAATATAATAAGACAATTACAATATAACACTCATCATTTGAGTCTTTCAATTTCATTTTCGTCCTGGATGCTGTTATCTTTCAATTTTATTGTTATGTTTTAATTTTAATTAAAAATATTGTAATTTATCTTGTTTGTATGTAAAATTAATGTGTATATATGTAAAATATAGCCAATATTATAAGACAATTACAATATAACACTGCTCATTTGAGACTTTCAATTTAATTTTCGTCCTGGATCCTGTTATCTTTTAATTTTATTGTTGTTTTAATTTTAATTAAAAATATTGTTATTTATGTTGTTGTATGTAACATTAATGTGTATATATGTAAAATATAGCCAATATAATAAGACGATTACAATATAACACTCATTATTCATATCAATTTAATTTTCGTCCTGGATCCTGTTATCTTTTAATTTTATTGTTATGTTTTAATTTTAATTAAAAAATATTGTTGTTTATCTTGTTGTATCTAAAATTAATGTGTATATATGTAAAATATAGCCAATATAATAAGACAATTACAATATAACACTCCTCATTTGAGACTTTCAATTTATATTTCATCCTGGATCCTGTTATCTTTTAATTTTATTGTTATGAAACAATTACAATATAAAACTCCTCATTTGAGTCTTTAATTTTATTTTTGTCCTGGATCCTCTTATCTTTTTTATTGTTATGTTTTAATTTTAATTAAAAAATATTGTTATTTATCTTGTTGTATGTAAAATTAATATGTATATATGTAAAACATAGCCAATATAATAAGATAATTACAATGTAACACTCATCGTTTGAGTCTTTCAATTTAATTTTCGTCCTAGATCCTGTTATCTTTCAATTTTATTGTTCTGTTTCTATTTTCATTAAAAAATATTGTTATTTAAATTAATGTGTATATATGTAAAATATAGCCAATATAATAAGACGATTACAATATAACACTCTTCATTTGAGTCTTTCAATTGCATTATCGTCCTGGATCCTGTTATCTTTTAATTTTATTGTTATGTTTTAATTTTAATTAAAAAATATTGTTATTTATCTTGTTGTATGTAAATTTAATGTGTATATATGTTAAATATAGCCAATATAATAAGACGATTACAATATAACACTTTTCATTTGAGACTTTCAATTTAATTATCGTCCCTCGATCTTATTATCTTTCAATTTTATTGTTATGTTTTAATTTTAATGAAAAAATATTGTTATGTATCTTGTTGTATGTAAAATTAATGTGTATATATGTAAAATATAGTCAATATAATAAGACAATTGCAATATAGCACTCATCATTTGAGTCTTTCAATTTCATCTTCGTCCTGGATCCTGTTATCTTTACAAGAAAGTCCAGAAAGATGGTTGAACTAAAATGAGAGGGTTTTATCGTAATTGCTTTATTTTATATTTTGTTCATTATGTTCATATTATTACCAATCTTTTGCGATATTCTGCTGGACCAGTAGATACAAAATTATTAGTTAGATATGTTTAAGAGGAAGTCCGATGCTCACAGGAAACCAGCAATAAATGTGAATTTCACTAATGTGACTTGCAAAACCAAACTAGATATGTTTAAAGATAGATTACGTATACGTCTGGAAATAAAGTATTTGTAAGATTTGCTAAATCTAACTGTAATTGTATGCAGTTTCAGACTGATAAAATATTCTATCATCCTATTCTATTATTACTAATTTACATTTTTGTCCACGACTCAAGTCTATATTTTCTAATCATTTAGTTCACACGAAAATCCTTTTGCTATTAACGTAGAGGTGAATACCCGGCACATCAAAGCAGGGTTGCTTAGTGCCTCTTCAAAAACTTAAAAACGTGCAGTTACACTTTTTTCTATCAAAGACCTCCCGAACTCTTATCGCTGTCGACGCGATAAGACAGTATTTATTGTACGAAAAAAAAAACATATTCGCTTATAAAACTAATGTTTGTATAGAGAGAGAGAGAGCCCCCAACAAGATTTTATAAAGCATGTAATCGCCTGAAACGTAATATTTCAGCCAGGGTAGTAAATATAAAATGACAAAACACGCAGACGGCACCGCCCCTAAATTCGGGGTCCGAAAGGTCGCGGCCAGAATGCGGAATGCAAAGGGAGGCTGTGTGTATATATGTATATATGTGTGTTGCACACGTGGTGGAGGTTGGCTGCGCCAGACATCGAGACAAGTGCCTCAAAAAAAAAAGGGTAAAAAACCATGTGCGTAGGAGGCGGGCGAGGGGGCGCGTTTCGCTGTCGAGCAACATTTTCCCATGGACTCAAGGGCACAACCCTTTGGCTGCGCAACGTCTTAAATCAAGATTACACCTTGTGCGTCTTTATCGCAAGTCACAGGGGTGGAAGGAGAAAAATTCATATCATCTTTCTCGCACAAATCGGTCTTTTCTACAGGTGGCCCGGTTTTTATATAAAAGACGCGAATCAAAAAGGTCTGGAAAAGGTGCGAGGCTTAAAATTCAGTTCCCAGACACGACTTGGGGTAGCGGCGGCTGCGCGGGGTGGCGTGGGGGCGGCCGGATAAACCGCTCTGCGAAAGTCAGGCCAAACCCCACGGCTAACGGGATCCTAAGCGGTCGATCCGCATAATTATTCTTTTGTCAGATCGGGGCGACTTTTTTTTATACATAAAGTGGCACATTTCGCTTCCCTGTGGGAATTATGAAATGGTGGATTTAGGGAAATACATTAATCATACTACACAACGAGTCCACGCCAACGCAAATGGTTATTTATGGACACGTCTTTATAATGCCTCGATTCAGACTTATACTTTTCGTTTTTGGATCGAAACCACGAACGCAAATTATATTTTATGAGGATGTGAATTTATTGTAGGGTTGCTCAAACTTATGCAGTTAGCGAATTATCTAAAAAGCAAAGCTCGATCATATAAAATCAGTAAGCAGAAAGATCGCGGATCAATAGCCCTTTATTACTGTTATAATTAATATTAACTATTTTGTATACCGTTAAGGTCGTTTTAGACAAGACAATTTCTTGACTCAAAAGTTAGACAATCTAAATTGTCTCATATCATACAGCAAATAATTTGAAATATTGAATTGGATGGTAGAACGAATGGGAAAATATAACGCGTTCTAGTTGTCAAGGACAATTTGTATGGAAGGAGGGTATATGAATTCATTTCTTGAACAACTTTTGAGCCAAGAAATTGTCTTGTCTAAAACGACCTTTAGCTCAAAAGTTGTTCAAGAAATCAATTCATATATGCTCCTCCCATACAATTTGTCCTTGACAAATAGAACGCGTTATATTTTTCCATTTGATCTACCATCCAATTCAATATTTCAAATAATTTGTTGTATGATACGAGACAATTTAGATTGTCTCGCATCTTGGCTAACTTTTGAGTCAAGAAATTGTCTTGTCTAAAACGACCTTTAGATATAATTGTATAAGACATTAAATTGTTTCGAAATACTACTTAATTTTAATAAATATAATGATTATTATTATTTATAAGGGGAATGGGAGAGACTCGTGGTGGCACCTTAGCAAATAATGTGAGGGAGTGATAGCAGAGCGGGTAGGAGAGTGAAGAAAGCTGAATGAATGGTTAGGAGAAGATGGGAAAGGCGTAAAAATCTGCAGGAGACTCGTGGGAGAGGAAATTGGCGAGGACAGAGGTGTGTCGTACACACATGTGAATATGTATTATATAATAATTTGTCTTTTTGTCTATGAAAGTATTGTTTATTGGGGGAATTTTGTAAAAGAGAAGGTGGTGCGAATATGCCAAATAAAGGGCTTTTTTTTAAGTATTATTTATAAATTAGTGTTACCTGCAGTGGGCGATGGATTGTTTCAGAGAGGTGATACCTGATACCTGAAAAAGAAAGAAAATTAAGAATTAATAAATCCTTCAATATCAATTTTTAAACAACCCTGCTGCACGGAATAAGTAAGTCATTTTGTAAGAGAATATGAGAATGTACCCTTTCTAAAACCCTTGGTTTTCAGGAAAAAGTATTATATATTTATATATATATATATATATATATATATATATATATATATATATATAATTTGAGATTATCTTGCTGTTATAAGGTGGAAACAGATTAGAAAACCAAACGTTTTCTAATATTTTTGGGGTGGTGCAGCAATCAAAGGCTATTTTTTTAATTTGAGTACACTTTACTCTTTCGCCAATATTTATATAAATATAATATATATATATATATATATATATATATATATATATATATATATATATATATATATATATATATATATATATATATATATATATATATATAAATTACTATGAATCATTTCGAAATTGATTGCACCTTACGTATAATCGATATATTATACCACATTTTAAATAAACTCGAAAATGTAAAATAAGTAAAACGTAAGGACGCACTAAAAGTCAGCTCTGAGAATAATTATATTAAAATCTCAAATAATTTCAATGTAAAAATATTTTATATCGGCCCATTTTTCTAATAAGAACTCACCCAAAAAAAAAGTGTACGAGTAGCAACGGTTTGGTTCAATGGCCCATTATCACACCGTTTACTCCGAATTCTGAGAAGTAACATCCGAAGTGTGTCAGTAAGTCGGGGTGGGTTGCGCGCTGAGCGAAGGGTGGCTATTGTTAACCACCTGTTGCTGCAAACAACACCCCATTTCTGTGTCCGGATCTTTAACGTCAAAACTTCCGGTGGGTAATGTGCCGTTCGGCCAAGGAACTTGTAATTATTATCATTATAATATTAATGCCCGCTAATTAGGGAAAACGAATTTCCTCAATTATGTATTGATTAATTTATACATTCTTTTTTTTTATATAACTACTGCAGTATTTGTACATTCCATTCTAGTATATTAGCATTACAGTAACTACAGAAATGTAATTATATATATATATATATATATATATATATATATATATATATATATATATATAATGTTTTATTTTCTAGTTAAAATAAATTTGCAATTTGCACTTAATGAGATTTTTCCTTAAAAGTAATTGACGGAACATGCGAGGTCCTCTTGTAGTAGTCCTTGGAATATTTTACATAATATTTATACAGTTGAACAACATTGTAATTTTCAAATATTAATCGAGATGTATCCATGATAGCTAAGCTAACGACGGATGGTCTCTACGACTGTAGGGGTACATTGTTATAATCATAATCAAATATTAAACTTTATTGTTTATATAAAGTTTAATATTGTTTATCCATGATTATAACAATATTTTTCTCTTACTCTCTAACCTATGAATCAAAGTATGGTCTGCAAAAATTACAACCTACAAAATAAAATAAAATAACTAGATAGATTGATAGATAGCTTGATAGATAGATTGATAGATAGATTGATAGATAGATTGATAGATAGATTGATAGATAGATTGATAGATAGATTGATAGATAGATTGATAGATAGATTGATAGATAGATTGATAGATAGATTGATAGATAGATTGATAGATAGATTGATAGATAGATTGATAGATAGATTGATAGATAGATTGATAGATAGATTGATAGATAGATTGATAGATAGATTGATAGATAGATTGATAGATAGATTGATAGATAGATTGATAGATAGATTGATAGATAGATTGATAGATAGATTGATAGATAGATTGATAAATAGATTGATAGATAGATTGATAGATAGATAGATAGATAGATAGATTGATAGATAGATTGATAGATAGATTGATAGATAGATTGATAGATAGATTGATAGATAGATTGATAGATAGATTGATAGATAGATTGATAGATAGATTGATAGATAGATTGATAGATAGATTGATAGATAGATTGATAGATAGATTGATAGATAGATTGATAGATAGATTGATAGATAGATTGATAGATAGATTGATAGATAGATTGATAGATAGATTGATAGATAGATTGATAGATAGATTGATAGATAGATTGATAGATAGATTGATAGATATATTGATAGATAGATTGATAGATAGATTGATAGATAGATAGATTGATAGATAGATTGATAGATAGATTGATAGATAGATTGATAGATAGATTGATAGATAGATTGATAGATAGATTGATAGATAGATTGATAGATAGATTGATAGATAGATTGATAGATAGATTGATAGATAGATTGATAGATAGATTGATTGATAGATTGATTGATAGATTGATTGATAGATTGATTGATAGATTGATTGATAGATTGATTGATAGATTGATTGATAGATAGATTGATAGATAGATTGATAGATAGATTGATAGATAGATTGATAGATAGATTGATAGATAGATTGATAGATAGATTGATAGATAGATTGATAGATAGATTGATAGATAGATTGATAGATAGATTGATAGATAGATTGATAGATAGATTGATAGATAGATTGATAGATAGATTGATAGATAGATTGATAGATAGATTGATAGATAGATTGATAGATAGATTGATAGATAGATTGATAGATAGATTGATAGATAGATTGATAGATAGATTGATAGATAGATTGATAGATAGATTGATAGATAGATTGATAGATAGATTGATAGATAGATTGATAGATAGATTGATAGATAGATTGATAGATAGATTGATAGATAGATTGATAGATAGATTGATAGATAGATTGATAGATAGATTGATAGATAGATTGATAGATAGATTGATAGATAGATTGATAGATAGATTGATAGATAGATTGATAGATAGATTGATAGATAGATTGATAGATAGATTGATAGATAGATTGATAGATAGATTGATAGATAGATTGATAGATAGATTGATAGATAGATTGATAGATAGATTGATAGATAGATTGATAGATAGATTGATAGATAGATTGATAGATAGATTGATAGATAGATTGATAGATAGATTGATAGATAGATTGATAGATAGATTGATAGATAGATTGATAGATAGATTGATAGATAGATTGATAGATAGATTGATAGATAGATTGATAGATAGATTGATAGATAGATTGATAGATAGATTGATAGATAGATTGATAGATTGATAGATAGATTCATAAATAGATTGATAGATAGATAAATAAATAAACAAATAAATAGATATATAAATTAGGTCAGAAGAGACTATAATAGCCAATAAATATCATAGATGTGTAAGGCCATGTAGCATGCAGAAATATTTATAACATATATCAGAGATGGTAAACTCCTTTAGGATTCCCAAATGGAAAATTCTTTGGCCTGATAGCCCTATAAATACAAACGTTTTTTTTTAATCTCTATGTTTGTGTGTGTTGAGTATATGAGTAGTGAGGGATTTTTATGAAAGTGTCAGACTATTTTGTTGTGAACCCTACTTCGCCACCGAAAAAACTGCTGAGTGCAGAAGGTGCCAGCCCGAGCGCAACGTACCATGTCTGCTGGTCTCATACAAAATAACGTTCCGCTATGATGCCGTCTAGACATATCCTTTTAGTAATGCGTTTTCGCTGCTAACAATTTTATCGGCTAGCAAATGTGAGAAAAGGCGTAAGAATTACCACTAACATAATTACGGACCTAGCTGAAGCCTCCACGCAGCCAAAAACCATGACAAAAAGCAACCTTGAGACACACATGTATACTTTAGAATCTATTGCGTGTATTCATGAAGGTTTTGTGCTTTTATTTTTATGTATTTTTGTTGTGGTTGGGTATATTGAAGAGTTTTTTTGTGAAGAAAATGCCAATAAAGGTCCTTTTTTTATTCGTCAAGGTTTCATACAATTTATAGATGCTGTAAACATAGGAAGGGACAAACAGAAACGTTTTGATAGAATTCGATTGCTAATATTAGTGATACAGAATTATAATTTTCATTAAAATTTGTAAGCAGTTAGAGAAACATTTGGATTCGAGATTCCTGAGATGGTTATTTAGCTACTATTTTCAATATTATTTACTAATATGAAAATGTACAAAATTTGCACACAAAAAATGTATGTAGTATATAGAAAACCTTTTTTGACATTATCCTAATTACATTCGTTTATATGAAACGTATTGCTAAATGAACAATATACAATCAAATACAAATTAGTTTTAACTAATTACTATTAGTTAAAACTAATTTCTTCTTAAAAGAATGAAAAAGATAATAGAAAACAGTAACTTGATTCCTGATTTTCAGTTGGGATTTCGACAAAACCACTCAACAATAGACCAAGTACACCACATCACCGACGCTATAGAAAGAGCACTTGAAGGAAAGCAAGTATGTTCAACAATTTTCCTAGATGTGTCTCAGGCATTTGATAAGGTCTGGCATGATGCCCTAATACATAAATTATATAAAATGCTGCCAAATAAATTTTTAGAGATCTTAAGATCGTTTATAATAAATAGATTATTCAGAATAAAACAAGGATGAATATTCTGAAATAAAAGAAATAAAAGCTGGTGTGCCTCAGGGAAGTGTACTGGGACCTATACTGTAGCTACTATACACAAGTGACATACCAATCATGAATGTTAAAATTGCCACCTTTGTAGACGATACTGCCCAAATAGTTGTGGGAGAAAATGCCGAACAATCCACATCCAAGCTACAAAATGCTTGTGATAAGATAGCCAATTGGACAAAAAAATGGAAAATAAAACTAAACGAACAAAAATCAATCCATGTTAATTTTACTAATTAAAAAACTATTTCTATCAATGTTACTATTGTCCCTTATGAAAATAACGCAAAATATCTTGGAATAACACTGACAAAACTTATTGAACTCAGTATTTGTAGCAACAATAAATAGATTTCGTGTAAAAGAAGGGTCATTTACACGAAATCTATTTATTGTTGCTACAAATACTGAGTTCAATAACTTTTGATAGTTTGCATAATTTGTTGTTAAGTTAGCATTTCATGTTATAATGTACCTCAGCATATGGATTGAATGATATATATCAAGTGTTAAAAAACGAAAATTTGGATAAGCACAGTAAGGCCTGGAAATGTTATGGTGGTAAATGCCACCATTATTTTTTATACTAATTTAATATCGATTTGCAATCAATTCCTCACAATAAGATGACTAACACCACTTCGAATTAACTCCCAAACATATTGTATGTGCTTGCATAATCCACCCTGCCCTCTTGCTGGTACTGTTACACAATCTATTATAAACACGATAGCGGAGAGCAAATATAAAGCAGCCCCCTATTGATAAGCCGACCTCGAGCGTCTGGTCCCGCATCGCGAATGAGACGACAAGGGGGTATCGCAATGGCCCCCTTAATGGGCCGTATTTTTTACCAATTATCCAAAACGATAACTCCAACACACACACACACACACACATACAGACGCTGTGGGTTATTAACAGATACACGCTTTAATTTATAACCCTGATGGGGGGCGACTTATTGAAACGACCCACCCCAAGCTGAACTGCGTTAGCGGCCGGGCATTTGCATAATAAATTTCGAAAGCGGGCTTCTTTATTAGCGAAAATCGGCGGCGAGTTTCTAATAAGCGGAGAAAGCGCGAACGCGGGTGACATAACTCGCACGCGTGTGAAACTGTTTCGACATACAACTTGGCAAATGTTTGCCCAAAGAGTTATTTCGAACTTGATTGTGGTACCTGATTTTTTTTTTATCAAATCATACTCTGGTGTTTATTTTAGAAACATTAACGGCAGCAGTTGGGTTTTATCTGAAAGAAATTGGGTCAGTGTATTGGAAAATGATAAGTGAATTCAAGTTACTGTTTTTGTATTTCTTATGAGTGTGATTTAATACTATTTAAGATTTTAATATATATTTTTTTTTTGACGGATGATAGTGAAATGTCAACAGATTATATTATATATTGATATTATTGTTAAAAATGAGACAACTAACCCCCTAGGAGGATAGTTAAACGCCATCTGACGGTACTACATCAATTAGCAATGCACACACATATGGTAATAACCGTCAACATGCTCATGCCATCAGGATCACAGGGTAGTGCCCTCTATGGAATAATATTCCAACAGAGTGCTTGAGATATCAGCACAAAGCCAATTTTGTAAAACATATAAGTGTGAATCCACCTCTTAGCAATCTACATATCTAGATTTCCATCTTACTTCCATGCTTCGTATGATAAGGTAACACAAATATATCATACTTTATACATGCTTCATATGATAAGGTAAAAAAAAACATGTATTATGAGAGTATTAGCCATTATTCAAAATATTACGAGATAGTACGAGACTGATGGTGCTTCTTGCGCTAGTTTCGATAATTATAATTGTGCTATATAACATAACAATATACAATTATACATGTTTCGTATGATAAGGTAAAAAAATGTATTATACTTTATACATGCTTCACATGATAAGGTAAAAAAAATGTATTATACTTTATACATACAAAAAACATGTATTATGAGAGTATTAGCCATTCTTCAAAATATTGCAAGATAGTACGAGACTGATGGTGCTTCTTTACACACTTTAGTTACACCTAGATTCAACTAGTACTAGCCATTTTAGAGTTCTTTCTATGACTCGTTGCGAAGTTTAAGTAGAGTGTGATAAAAAAAAACAAAGTAAAATTCGTAGTATTTAAATTAGTTTTGTGAAAATTTAAAATTACAATGCAATAATTTGTTGAAATATGTTGATTGATTACTTAAAACCCCCAATTTTAAGTATAATCTTAAGATTAGAAGTGTATTAGTAACATTTCCCACGTATATCAATTAATACGAAAATAATACTCTGAAACTGGAAAGTTTAAGTTTCAGAGAATTATTTTCGTATAACTGATATTAATTTATCATAATAAATATGGGTATATGAAACGTTTATTACCATCCTGAATAATAATACTCTGAAACTGTAAAGTTTCAGTTTCAGACAATTATTTTCGTATAACTGATATTAATTTATCATAAGAAGTATGGGTATATGAAACGTTTATTACCATCCTGAATAATAATACTCTGAAACTGTAAAGTTTCAGTTTCAGAGAATTACTTTCGTATAACTAATATTAATTTATTATAAGAAGTATGGGTATATGAAACGTTTATTACCATCCTGAATAATAATACTCTGAAATTGTAAAGTTTCAGTTTCAGATAATTATTTTCGTATAACTGATATTAATTTATCATAAGAAGTATGGGTATATGAAACGTTTATTACCATCCTGAATAATAATTGCATAAAATATGATTTAAGTCAATTGTCCCCCTCTAACAAATCCCACACCCTCCATCATCATCATCCCTTGACGTTTTTTTTGCCTTCTCTGTCTCTCTCCTTATATAAATATATTTCTTTCAGCCTGTCTCCCTCATACTTCATCCTTGCGTCGCCGATAAAACATATTGTAAAGGTGGGCATTGTTTCAGCCGGGAGTGCGGAAGTCATAAGAAAAAGCGCCGAAGAATGGGCATGACATCCCCGGGGGCAGAACAGATGTAGAAAGGGTTAAATCAAAACTTAATGATTGTGGGAACGGCGCACAGATGCAATTCCTCCGTAATTGCCAAACGTACCTGCCCGGCCGCGCAATTACCGATATTAATTGCCGGCCCCTGCGCTACATTTACATGCGCAGCAAGCGTGAAAAATCCGCAATAATTACACAGATAATCATTTTCGACCGCCGTAATTAATGAGCGCGTTTTATTTCTTTCTCCAAACATTATTATAATGTTCACCCTACAGCTGTAAAAGTTTACAATTATTTAATCATCTAATGTACTGAAATTAGTTGCTGTTAATCCAAATGTTTGTTATATAATAATTATAAAACTGTAATAACACAGCCATGCTTCAGATAGATAATAATAATAATAAAATAACAATAAATTTATTATGCAAAAGGACAACAATAGCATTATTTTAATTAAAACTAATATATAGATATATAGAATATATAGACTAGCAAGTCTATCTCTGTTAATAATTATAATATAATTTGAATACTGTCGAGGAATATATGGTTATACAACTGATTCGCATTTTTTGCCATATGCGTTAGAGAAGCTTTTAAAAGCATGTTGGTTTTTGCCGTGGGAATGAGAAACCTGCTAGAATTCCGTGAGGACAGTCGCGGTACTTGGAGCTGTAGTTTCCCTAAAAGATCACAACAGTCAATTCTACCATTAAACAGTTTCCATGTAAACTTCGCGCTGTGTATTTGACGACGATTTGACAATAATTGCATGCCATGTCTGTCCAATAATATCACATATTCGAAATTTCTGCACGGGTATTGTCCATCCTCTTTGTATGATAGAAATTTTAGAAATATACGTTGTAAGCGCTCTATCATATGCTGATGAGAGGCGTCCAACAGGTACCAAACAACTGATGCGTATTCTAGCTACTCAGAACTAGAGTTTTGAATAAGATCTTCAGGGTATCCAAATTAGAGAAACCATGCGCTGTTCTCATTAAAAAACCAAGCATTTTCGATGCCGAGGCACATAATTCTTCGATATGTGAGGTGAATGATAATCGCTTGTCAAATCGCACACCTAACTCTTTTATCAAGGTTCTTTTATCTAATACACATCCATCCATAAGATACACGGTCAGAAACTCATTATCTTTTCTAGTGTAAGATACACAACAGCATTTGGATATATTTAATATCAGAAAATTATCTTTGCACCATTCTATGATGGAATTAATATTCTTTTGTACTAAAGTAACCTCACGTTGGCCCGATATTCTGTGATACATTTTTAAATCATCTGCGTGGGCTAACACATTACAGTCTAGTGACTCTAGGAGATCATCTATAAAAATTGTAAAAAGAAGTGGTCCTAGGTTCGATCCTTGTGGACTACACCAGTAGACGTTATAATGCTATTAGATTAATGGCCATTATAGAATACATATTTGCTCTTCTACTTAAGTAAGATTTCATCAAGAGCAGAAAACTTTGTGGATATCCAAACATTCTTAGTTTGCTTATCCGTATATTATGGTTGATGGTATCAAACGCACTGGAGAAGTCAGTGTAAATGGTATCTACTTGACCTTGCTGATCTAAGATTTCACTAGTTGGATGGAAGAGTGGAATCTTCCATCCTACTACCCCAATTTCGTGCAATGAATACAGAGGTATGAGTAGTCTTTAAAACAATATTATTTTATGGAATGTATGGTGTGGAAAGATTCAACTGGACAGTGATTCTCAACCACGATGAGATTCTTGTATACAATAAACATAATTTTCTATGTTATAAAGCTGTTTTTGCATACAACATCGCATATCATGTGAAATGAACGTTGAGTTATTTAGGTAATAACCTTTTATAACTGCAAACAACAGGAAACAATAACTTCCATCGCCCAATTCTAATTTATTCGGTGAATATGTTCGAACAACAGGGCAAAATAAACGCAAACCGGAAGCCACCCATAAAAATGCACTTCCTATAAATTTCATCGACCCGTCTCGCCCCCTTCCTCATTTAACCACCAAACCGAAATTAGGGGTGGCGATTTTATGCGGGGCAACGGTTTTTTTTTTGTTTCGTATTTTGTCTGTCCACTTATTCCAGCGGCATGCGAAATGTCCATATTCAACTTATCAATAAATAAAGCGCAGTAATTACTGAATAATTTATGCGCGCAGGAGACTTTTTTCAAGTGGTTTTTTTTTTCGGGTAGTGCGCGACCGCAACCCATACATGATTAATGAACCGGTCGTCTGAAAATGATGATGGAGGAGGGGTGGTGGTAATGTGCAGTAACGAGCGCGCTCAAACCCGAATATTATTCGTGTTTCGTAAACGCTGGGAGGGCTGTTAGGGTAATGAAAATTTTATCGATTGTTGCAAATTGTTTTATAAAAGTCACTTTGGCTGGGTGGGTAATGATGTATGAATACAGTGTACAATTGAAATACAAATCCTGGACTGCAGGATATTTATATACAGTTACAAAAACCTCCACACCTTTACACCACACCGTGGTAGAAAAGTATAGATACAGGGATGCTATACTTTTTTTTAATTATAATGAATTTTTTTTCTGGAAAAATAATAATGTTATTTCTATACATTGTAAAATAAACTTCTGTCCAAAATTATCGCACCACCCAGCCAGACTTTTGTAGCTATCTTCGAAGCCAAATTTAAAAGGGCATTGTAGAATACATTGCATTGCATTATATATATATATATATATATATATATATATATATATATATATATATATATATAAATGTGACTCAGAATATTTGCAGCTTTTCAGAAAATGTATGTTTGTTGGTTTGTTTAGTCATATTCTACCACGCTGGCCTGTGCGGGTTGGTAGGTGAAAAATTACATTGCCTTAATTCTCGATAGAATTATAACACATATGATGATCGCATTCAAGAATATAGTGACTTTTCTTATTATTTGAGACATAAATGTATATATACTCAATCTTTATTTGGCTATCGACCTATACATGGGTCTTTCCGCCTCCATAAATGTTTAATGTAGTTTTAAATTAATTTTAAACTCTGTAGTAATCTGCCTAATTTATGCGAAATACCTATTGTTATACAAGGGTTGCTATTTATGAAAGTGAATCACATAAACAATGGTTGATTTTCTTTATTGTTTTTCAAAACGATGCAAACTATTCACAATACTTTTTTGATTTAGTTTCGAAGAAATAGCAGTTTATATTTCTCTACAAAAGTCTTATGTTTAAATGGCTGGGTGGTGCGATAATTTTGGACAGAAGTTTATATTACAATGTATAGAAATACACTAATAAATAACATTATTATTTTTTCAGAAAAAAATTAGTTACAATTTAAAAAAAAAGTATAACATCCCTGTATATAATTTAGTACTTCCTACTACAAATCACGGAAACAGTTGTCGTTTCCAAAACAAAAAACAACCCACCACCCGAAGATGTCCTTTTAATCGTTCATCAAATCTGTGCTAGTCCACCCCAGAAGAAGAAAAAAATTAATAATCATTGGCATATGGTGAATAAAAAACGCGGTTCGGTTCGCAGGTGCCTCTCTTTCCCATAACCCTTCCTCTAACCCAGATCTCTAATGAGCCGGAGCTGGAGAGAAGGGTTCGGCGTTTTTTTTTTATTGCCCCCACACAAGTTTGCAGAGATTGTGTGTGTAATCTGTTAAAACATCTTCCCGGGGCCGGGGTGGATTTTCAGGTAAAATACAATAACGGCATCGATTTTAATCGTTAATTGGATGTGGGTTTTGGCCCAGAAATTACACCGGGACACATGTGAGGCCGGCAATCGAACTAATCGATTAATTTGCGGGGCCGTGCCAAAGTTGAATTTATTGCTCACATTTTTCTCGGCGCAGCCTATTATTAAATGATAAATTATTACGCAAGGGGGCTGGCTTCGTTATTGATGTGTGCACGTCCGTTTTAAGTTGTTTTTACACATTCCCGGTCGAATTTTACGCGGATTAATTACAGAAATTAGTTAGGAATTGTGAGGTTGGGAATTTGTTAAATGGTATAGCGAATTTTCAATTAATTATAATAGTTTATGGGGCGAAGAGGTTTATTATAATATTAAGGTCGATTTAAACAAGACAATTTCTTGACGCAAAAGTTAGTCAAGATGGAAGACATCTAAATTGTCTCGTATCATACAGCAAATTGTTTGAAATATTAAATTGGATGGTAGATCTAATGGAAAAATACAAATTGTTGTATGGGAGGAGGATATATGAATTCATTTCTTGAACAACTTTTGATCTAAGAAATTGTCTTATCTAAAACGACCTTTACTGATACTTGTACTGTATAACTATCAGTAAAGGTCGTTTTAGATAAGACAATTTCTTAGATCAAAAGTTGTTCAAGAAATGAATGGATAAATTACCTCCAAGAAGCATAAAAAAGGGAAAACGTGGATGGACGCAGAGTGTAGTGAGGTAAAGAGAAGCCACGTTAAAGGATAACACACAGGAACATATAAGTCGTTTTCGGTTATCACTCTGGGCTGGTAGGGGTTTATTGTCTCTTGTTCTATTTGCCGCTTATTCGGCCCCTACAGCCGGCGGCGCACGACCGCAAGACCTGAGCGATACTGCACGCCACGGGGGCGACTAGCAATGCTAAACCCTGCTAAACGAAAGCGCCTATAAACGGGTATAAAAAAACTAGAAAGCAGTCTACGAAAATATGCAGGAGGAAGAAAAGACAACATGATGAGTAGAAAATTGCAGTGCAAGGAGAAATATTTAAAAGTAAAGAATCTCGCAACATTTACCAGGATAATGACGACAAGGATAGGTTATACGCAATCGCCGAGGTATATTAAAAGCTAGAAGCGACAAAAACCACTGAAAAAACACTTTGAGAAACTGCTACAGTGCGAGAGATACAGAAGCTTCTGCCAAACCAATAGGTGGAGAGATTCTCCTTATCTTTCCGCCTATTGGTTTTTATCATAACGCTTTCTTAGTTGTCCTCTTCGCTGGTAATCTTTGGACATGTCGCAGCCATATGATTCTCTGATACTTAATTATTTGACTTATTACTGGATAATAAGGAACAAATTGCTGGAGGCAGTGGAAGATGATGTACACAAGCTCCTAGTGAAGAATTGGACCAGAGCAGCAGATGATAGGCAAGCGTGGAGAATGTTAACGAAATAAACCTACAAGGCCTGTAGAGGCTGATGTCTATCATGGAGATAGAGATAGAGGTTTATCTAGAAAATGTGAAATTGAGTGAAATCTACTTCTAAAATCAATAGTAAAAATGTAGTTAACATGTTATACGTTGTTAACTACATTTTTACTATTCTCGTATACAATTAATATAATTTCTCGTTCTACACTTCCCCCTTTCTCTCTCTCTCGCTCTAAAACACTTCATTGTAGGATTTATATATTTGTGCCACCTACCGCAAACCTGCGTTTTAAAGCCGATAAATAATAACAGCGCAGGTGCGGCAACGTTAAATGTTTTAAACGTTCGCCCCAGTAATTTTCGAGCGGCGAAATTGGACGGATAAACTTTGCCCCTTTCAGGTGCCTAATATTTTTCCAGTCACCTGCACCAGATTAGGCCGCGCACCAACGGCCCAAATTTGGGCAATTAGTATTCGCCGGCCGCCCTCAGCACAAATTTCACGTAATCGTCTCACGTTCCATGCGGTTTGCGAGAGCCGAAATAGAACAGTGGCCTGTTAATGTGTAATAAATCGAATTTTCCTGCATTACGAATATTTAAAAGAGAAATACATACGAATTCATTTAGGATATTTATGAAATTTATAGTAAATATTCATGTGATAAATGATAAATATATATAAATATAAATAAAATGAAAGAAATTTCTTATTAAAATGTCAACGCTTAAACGCAAATATATTATTTAAAATCAATTTTAAAAAATCATGCATTTAAGGGTTAAACTATTGATGGTTTTTGATAACTAGTTTATATATATAGTGATTCAATATCACGTGTAATAACTATGGTATTGCAAATAATGAATTCCTATTTGCTTCTCAGACATCCAAAAAAATTGAAAATTACAATTAATTCAGCTATAAAAAATAATATAACGCATATTTCTGAATTTTATTATATTTTTATGTATATGTCGTAGGTGATTCGTATTGTAATAACCATAGCCTAGTATTTTAGTAAATAACTGGGCTAATTGTAAAATGTAGGGCGTTCTTACAACTTGAGGGCAAATGTAATACTAATTTACAAAATCAAAGGAAATGAAATAAAAACAAATCTAAATGTTCGGCAAAATAATTTTTTTTAAAGTTTTTACATCAATTTTGCCTAAAATTCTTTTATTTGCAATTGTACTTTTAAAACAAAACCCTTATTGATAGCATTTAATTCCAAATTAAAATTAAACTATCCAAGAAGGTCTACTTGTAAGATGGCTAGAAAATTAAAAATAATCATTATTTTGGAATAACATAAGCGTTAATTCCGTCCTTAAGTTTAATGTATAAAAATTATAATAATAATTTATTTATTTATATAAAATAATGAAATGCCACATAGAAAAGGCAATTTTAGGCAAAATTCATATAAACTTGTGACAAAAACATTTCGTCATCGAAATATGAAAAATTAGGTCATTTGTAAATCTATTAAATCTATCATGCCCTTTAATTTATGCCACTAGTTTAGTAAACACCGAGTATAGAGCTTGAATTACATTGTACCAGATTCGTCAAGAACAAGTTTATAGTTTGAAGTATATATATATATATATATATATATATATATATATATATATATATATTATCAATTGCCTTTTACCTTTCGGTGTAGGCTACTGTAGTTTGAAGTATTCATGTGCTATATAATAGAGCTCGTGCTATGACCAATCACGCATGTATTTTATTCAAGACATGATTGGTCATAGTACGTGCTGAATATAGCACATGAATACTATAAACATGTTCAAGTTTCTTGACGAATGCAGTACAATATAATTCGAGTTTAACAAGAATCATTTTACAATTTGACTGACATTTTCTTTATTGACAAGTACTACGTACGTAAATAAAATTATTATAAAAAATATTATAGAATAACGACAAAGTGTATAAATGTTTATAGGTAAATATAAGTGAAATAAATAAATACAATTTCATATAAGGCCATATGGTACATATCACTTTACTTCTTACAACACAGTACTATTTGTTTTAGAAAGCTAAAGAACAAAACTATCCGAATTTACGAGTATTCTACCCACTCACGAAATTGCAGATTATCTTCCCACAATCAAATGATTGTCACGAAACCGAAATTACCTTTCAGCTGTTAAAAAATAATCAGCCCCGAATTGCACTGATACCAAACAGAAAAAACCTCAAATGACTAGTGTTAAAATGACTCAAATTATCCTCCTTCATCTCAAGTTGACATTTTCCGTAATTTTCGTTTGAAATTACGGGCGCAGCCCCGCAGCGTTTGGCCCGGCCATCCGGCGACCACTTTTCTACACGATTGTCCTCGAAAAACCGGTGGCGATCAAGCGTATTTTATTCGTTTTTTTTTTATACGCACAGGTGAGGGGGGCGAAACGACGCGATACCAAGGCTAGAGTCCGGGCAGGTTTATGGTGGAAGGGTGCACGGCCACGTTATATAGCGATGCACCTGCGAGGAATAATTATATTTTTAAGGGCTGAATAGACACCGAACTATTCGCGTCTGCATTCTGAAAACGCGCCCAGACAGCGGAGACATAAAGCGTGAAATTATGGTTTATCGCGGCTCCCCCCGCTGATGCACGTAAATGTTTCGTTTATGCCTGGATCGGAATTTTGATTGTTGTTGCTGTAATGGCGTGGAATATATGGCGTATATAAAGTATCAGACGGAGTTTTTGATGATGATTGATAACTTTTTGGATTGGAAGAAAGTTATGACGAATTTTAGATAAATTGTACAAAACTTAGAAGGTTTATAACTTTCTCAGTTGATAGTTACTTATTTGTAGTTGTTGCTTTATTATTTTAAGTAGAACGCGGATTTATATACTGTATGCACTATATTTTTATATAAAAACCACTAAAGATATATTTATGCAGTCATAGAATAAGAAATAGTTGTTTAATTAAAATATCAAATCAATTACAGAGCAAATTTTGTTATATTATTTATAATATTGTTTATTGTGATAATACCTACTTTTCCTAACGGCTCACGGCTATATGTTTTGAGATAAAACCACGAAAGTACTATTACATGAAAAAGGAATAAGTAAACAAGGGCCTTTTAAAAAAATAGTCATTTCAGTATTAGTGCAGGAAAGCAAGTTCCCCTAACGAGGAAATTCGGGAAACAGCCTTAAATAACTTTAAATAAATATTAAGTATTTATTCGTACAAAAAATAAGATACATTATTCGTGCGATAGAATAATGTATCTTATTTTTTGTACGAATAAATACTTAATATTTATTTAAAGTTATTTAAAGTTGTTGTGACAAATAGATTATGTCACACAACCAATTACATTTAATTTAAAGTTTATATTTTCTTCAAAATTGTATTTATTCAGTACCATATCGTTATTTTTTCATGCTATTTGAAGTATAAGAGGTGTGGGTTGTGCTTGCATGCATTCCCATATCTATAAATACACATTTCCATTGGTACCGAATTTAAAGTCGGCCATTTGCCGCACTAGTGCGGAAAGTAGTATTTCCCGCACTCAAATCATTGCGGAAATAGACTTGTCTTAGGACAGTAGTAAAAAGATCTTTACATGCTGATGTAGTGCAGTTAGTAGCAGCCCCGCTTAACGAACGGACGGTCCGGGTTCATTTGTCGTTGGGATACAATTAACAACACTTTAGAAAACACGAGGAAGATTTTCTGAACTAGCAAGTCCTAACACTCACATACACTACACTACTAACACATCTAAATCTTCCTTATGCCTACTTATAAGTCTTGACTTTTGCAGGATACACTTTTTAATTTTTATCCTCTCTATAATAATTACCCAATGATATAGAACTAGTCTATAATAGTAATTTACATTATTAGTGCAGGAAGGCAAGTTTCCCGAATGAGCTAATGAGTTTACAGCACAAGCCGAAGGCACATTTACATTGGTACCGAATACAAACTTGGCAACACTGGCTACTTCTCGCTATAGTGCGGGAAGTAGTATTTCCAGCACCCAAATCAATGACTTGGCTTAGGACATGAGTACAAAAAATATTTATCCTTTGTATTATTAATTACTGTATAATAACTATATAATTGCATAATTGCTATTGGTTCCAATATTCTGTTTATTATGTATAAAAAACGATACTATTGAATTAGTATTCCCATTGAGAGATAGTTGTGTGGGTTTAATTACATTACAATTATATGTTGCTGTATATTTTCGGGTGTGCCTAAAATGGCATAAATTGCGTCCAACAGACTGTTACCACACTTTTATGCGCGGATCTGTTTGTATGTATGCCAATTAAGTAATTAGAAAGTTACGTTTTAGCATTCACACATATGATAATTTAATTTTTATATTTAGTATTCCATTGGATATAATATGCATTCACATAGACGGCTGGAGGTTTTGCGGGCCCTCGGGAATAAGAAAAATAGTTTGCTTTTTTAAGCTTGTTTGGGGTGTAAGTTAGTTTAATCGTTGATTGAAGTATTTATATACTTTAATCAACGGTTTAATGGACAACCTCTTCTACGCGTGGTACACCCTGCAGGATAACATCTAACAGTAGAATAGCCCAAGAACAGCCAACAAAAAACCGTTCAATATTCAATAACGAAAGCATACCATGTACAATGATCTTGCCTAGTGGTTCTTAACCGGTGCTTCGCGAGCTTGATGCTTGTCGCGTAATTATGAAAACTGAACTTGAATCCTTTAATGTTGACTCATCTACTGTAGATGATTTGAGTTGAAACATCCATCTGCCAGCTTAGAAAATGATGCAAGACATAAATACGACTAGCCAATCCTATGGACTCAAAATTAATTTGAAGAAAACTAAATTTATGGTTGTAAATAAAACCAATGTTAATAATATATCAGCAATACTAGTAAACAACAGTGCAATCGAAAGAGTTAGAAGCTACCAATACTTAGGAACACGTATTGAAGACAATAACGACCAAACCATAGAAGTGAACAAACGTATAGAAATAGCAAGAGCAATTTTCGTCAAAATGAAATTTTTTTTCTCAAATAGAAATCTCAATCTAGTCTTGAGAGTTCGAATAATTCGCTGTTACAACACTACTATATGGGATGGGATCATGTACCGGTGGAGGTGGTCGTTAGGGTGAGGAACGTTGGGAAGGGAGAACAGAGGAAGGGACAGCAGAGATTTGGATGGAGCGAGCCGGATTTGGATGCATATGAGAAAAAGCTAAAACGCGTCAAGTGGGAGGATGTGCATTCGATGCTCCAGTTGGAGAGAGTGATGGTAGCTGCATTGGAGAAGAAGAAGAGTGGGGGGCAGAGGGAGAGTTGGTTTGACGAGGAATGTAGGGTGAAGAAGTCGAGCTGGCGAAGAGCAATGGCGAAGTGACACGTGGTGGCACCTTAGCGAAGAATGTGAGGGTGTGAAAGCAGAGTGGTTGGGAGACTGCAGAAAGCTGAATGAATGGTTATGCGAGGATGGGGAAGGCGTGAAAATCTGCAGGAGGCTGAGGTGGGAGAGGAAAGTGGCAAGGGCAAAGGGAGCGGCGATAGATGGGGGTAATTAGTAATTTTTGGCGGAGTAGTACTTTTATTTATATTGTATTTTTATTTTAATTTTTGTATATTTTTGTTGAGGTTTGTGATGTGGAGGGGCAGTGAGGGAAATGCCAATAAAGGTCTTTTTTTATTTATTTTTTTATATGGGATGGAAACATGGATATTAAAGAAAAATAACTAGAGTCATTTGAGATATATCGCCGCATGTTCAAGATATCCTGGACGGACCTAGTAAACAACGAAGAAGTCATGCATTTTTCGCAAGAAAAGGAACTGATCCTTACGATCAAAACACGAAAGCTAAAGTACTTGGGACATATCACCTGGGGAGAGAGATTCACCAACTCATCATGCAAAGAAAAATACAAGGAAGAAGAAGCATTGGGCGTCGCAGAACCTCATGGTTAAAGAACGTTAGAGAATGGTACGGACAAACATCGGTCGGACTATTTAGAGCTGCAGCGTCAAAGATTAGAATCGCCATGATGATTGCCAACCTCTGATAGGAGAAGAAGAATTGCAAGCATTAAATAAGAAATCTTAAAATGTAATTGTGCCCTTCTAAGGTATATACTCTAGATCAGTGGAGACCAACTTTTCTGTACATAAGATCTACTTTTTATCTTAAAACTGTCTCGCGATCGACTTGTTGTCATTAGTGCTCTATTTATCAAGAATGTAGTCTAATCGGTGTCTAAGACATCGCGAGCGATCGACCAAAATTGGCTTCGCGATCGACCGGTTGATCGCGATCGACTTGTTGGCCACCTCTGCTCTAGATATTGTATAGTTGCAAATTTAGTATAATGTAATAACGATCGTACTGTGCACTTCTATCAAAATATTTGTATGTTGTTCACAGGGTCGGATCATAGCATAGACAAATGAGATAAATGTCTGGGTCCTGTTTTTTTGAGGAGCCCGGTTTCATCAAATAAAAGTTTATTTCTATAGTTAAGGTCGTTTTAGACAAGACAATTTCTTAGCTAAAAAGTTGTTCAAAAAATGAATTCATATATCCTCCTCGGATACAATTTGTCCTTGACAAATAGAACGTGTTATATTTTTTTTTATTCGATCTACCATTCAATTCAATATTTCAAATAATTTGCTGTATGATACGAGACAATTTAGATTGTCTCGCATCTTGACTAACTTTTGAATCAGGAAATTGTCTTGTCTAAAACGACCTTAACTTTTGAATCAAGAAATTGTATTGGCTAAAACGACCTTTAGTTTTATGTGTGTTCTATTTCTTGTGTGGGGTCTGCAAGGATACAATATCCGGGGCCTCAAAGTAGGTTCATACTGCCCTGGTTCTACTAATATCAGGCGATTATTGTGGAAAGTTTAAATTATATATAAAGGTCGTTTTGGACAAGACAATTTCTTAGCTCAAAAGTTGTTCATGAAACGAATTCATATATCCTCCTCCCATACAATTTGTCCTTGACAAATACAACGCGTTATATTTTTCCATCCGATCAACCATCCAATTCAATATTTCAAATAATTTGCTGTATGATACGAGACAATTTATATTGTCTCGCAACTTGACTAACTTTTGAATCAAGAAATTGTCTTGTCTAAAACGACCTTTAGTTTTATGTGTGGTCTATTTTTTGTGTGGGGGCTGCAAGGATGCAATATCCAGGACCCCAAAGTAGGTTCATTCTGCTCTGCTTCTACATATATAAATATCGGGCGATTGTTGTGGAAAGTTTGAATTATATGTAAGTAATTTTGAATTTATAAATATTAAAACAAAGTAATGAATACGTAATATCGATTTTTAAAGCAATGTTACACGATTTTCTCCGTTGCCATTATGATTTTAGTTTATCTTAAGTTGACAAACACAAAATTTAGCTTAGTGATGACATACTGGCAAATTCCGAATTAGAACAGTTTTGGTAATCTACACGATGCTGGCCATCGACGTCTTATCTTCATATTTATTTAGTATTGCAAACACTGAGTGGCTGTTAAATCGGTGGAATTAGATGCATCAGCAGTTCTGTGTATATGAATCGGTCATAATGACGTGTTTTAAAGAAAGATGGATATTCGTTTTTCAGTGTTAATGTGACGTACACAATTTACGAGTGGAATATATACAGACGATAAGGTATTTGATTGATTATATTAATTAGTGTTGATTTTAAAATATAAATTTTAGTCCGAATATTAATAAAATTATTTAAGGCATTGAACGCAAAGTAGAATAACCGTTAATTTTGTTTAGCTTTCTTGTTTTTTTTTTAATTCAGGTTTAAGAGTTCTATTAATTTTTGTGCAACTGTTTTTAAGTTCGTAATTGTTGTTAATTCTATTAGAGATGGGTATATTAGATCTATATACCATATTGATTAAAATCGTATGTTTTTATGATTGTACGTCCAGCATAAATCCATCGTTAACCTACGTAACTCACCCAGCCGTTGTTAGGACTGGGCGAAATAAAAAAAAATCCATTTCGTATGCACACACGTAAGCATAAAAATTGACCGGGCACCTGTCCTGCAAGCATCTTGAAAATCTGAATTTCATTATAATCATCAAGTCGTTTGCAGGTGGAACGCACCTACTCATTCCAACTATTCGTTTTATGTTTTTTTTTTTATATAGGGAAAGTATCGAAATAATCCTCATTGCGCAAAAGTTGCCAAATACTAGTCGTTAACCGTAGTATAAAAAAACTACAAACCAGTACCCGTAGGACGAGTTCCAACAGACAATTTCACAATAGAACGGCCCGTTTGGGAATATTATGATTCGCCAGCTCATTTGCATACTCGTACATAAGTTCGTTGCTATGTAACGTATTTTGAATACAATGCAAACTTTTTTTTACCCTGTGCTTCGTCAATTATTCAGGGCGACGAAAAAAATCGTAACGCCGCCCCACCGGCGAAATATTTACACAAACACATACGCATACACAAAAGAGAACGTTGTCGGTTCGATTTCTCATTAAGTTGGACATTACGTATTTTCGTCCGCGGTATAATGGGCTATTTTCGTGTTTCATTTATTGCGAACGGGTTTTATTATTTATGCGCCATTGTCTGGGGGCTGTACTTTATAAAATGCGGGGCGGACGTGAATAAACATTTGTTGGGTCTCTTCTTTTTAATAGGGAATTATTATCAGCGGCGATCGTAAACATGTTTATTTTTAAATGAATGTTTTATGCTAAAATTTTGTTGAAGCAGATTAAATATTATAAAATTCATTGCACATTTTTTAAATAACATTTAATATAGTTTCTTGAAGAAAAAAATTGTTTTCTAGTGTTCTACTAATAAATTGGTTGTAATGGCCAAATAAAATACCAAATGAAAAACTAAATGTACAAAAATAAATAAAATGAAGACAAACTTGAAATAATTAGGAAGAAGTAAAAATATAATCATGCGGATTGGACATATTCTAGCGTGAATCACATTGTACTATTAGATTATAAGATTAGTCAAGAAAATTATAGACTCTAGATTCATCAAGTCAAAATCAAAGTTTGTAGATTTAATTATTCATCTCATCTGCTATGTTCAGATCGTACAATCACGTACTATAATATATATATATATATATATATATATATATATATATATATATATATATATTCTCCAAGAATTTAATAATACACAGATTTATGATTTATAATTATTAATAAACAGCAAGGAAAAAAGGCGAGGTTCCGGTATAGAGGTGTTAACCTCACTGATCCACCCGCACCAAAATTGTGTACACACATAGAAAATCCCACCAATTACCAATCACGCCTTGAATAAAAAATAAAATGTGCAGTATGCATGTGTATGTAAATGTATGTAAGGTCAGGTTTACATAGGTTTGTTCACGATTTCAAATATGCATTACACTATTTTTGGTATTTTCTTTATACCATAAAAAAATAGTGTAAATCAAAATTTAAATCGTGATTTTGTTATACCATAAAAAATAGTGTAAGTCAAAATTATTCACGATTTCAAATTTGCATTACACTATTTTTGGTATTTTCTTTATACCATAAAAAAATAGTGTAAATCAAAATAAAAATCGTGATTTTGTTATACCATAAAAAATAGTGTAAGTCAAAATTATTCACGATTTCAAATTTGCATTACACTATTTTTGGTATTTTCTTAATACCATAAAAAAATAGTATAAGTCAAAATTTAAATCGTGAACGAATTAGTGTAATATTAGACGAACAATATTAATTACACTTCAACCAGTAAAAGTAACTTAAAGTGCTTTGTGTCTAAGGTAAAATTTAAAAGTGAATATTTATAAGATTATGGAGTTGGTTAATACGTCCTTACAGCAGTCAAGTTATAAAATTGCGATAAACTCCGCCACTTAGCATAAAAAAGCGAGTCCGTTCCACTCTACTTAATTCCCTGTATGAATTTTAAAACTAAAAAATTTCGTTTCAACCTGCTCGCTTGAAGAATGTGACCATCTGCGCGCCGTGCATGATTTTTGATAAGACCGCGCGGTCCCCCCGGGGCCCCAGGGGGGATCTAACGAAAAGGCGACGACGAAAAAAACGCGACGTCGCCGCTGCTCCGCCCGAGAGACGTTTTGCTTTATTTTTCCGACGAAAAAAGTTCATGCCTTGCCGAACAGGTCTACGGGAGAATGCAACACACGCATGAAACACGCATATGGGTGCGTCCTTCTTCCCCGCTATTCGGTACAGTCGCGCCGAAAAGTGGTTTGTCTTCTTTATATTTCGCGGTCCCTTATACCTACGCGATGCGTGTGCCTGCAGACCGGCCGGGTTAAATTTAAAAATCCACCTATACTTTATATACATACGTACATGCGAGGTTTAAAACTTGCATTTCATACGTTGACTAGTTCAACCAGAAAGAAATCAATTGGAATATATTGTTATTTTGGTTTAAACAAAATTAATAACTATATATAATAAATCTTTATTGACATTAACAATCCTCTACAGTGTAGAGGATTGTTAATGTCAGTAGTTATTACTACTGTGTAGAGTCTACACAGTAGTAATACCTACCAGTGGTGGATTAATAACTATTTTTTATCATAAATTCAGCTCAATAAAGAAGAACTCAATCTAACTAACTATAATAATTTGAACTAAATTGCATCAAATTTGGTTTGCCATGATATATTTTCAATTTTTTAACAGACTTAAGTCGTCTATAGATCGAGATTAATAACTAACTATAATGACTTATTAATCTCGACCTATAGACGACTTAAGCCTGTTAAAAAATGAAAATATATGATGGCAAACCAAACTTGATGTAATTTAGTTCAAGTCGATGAATGTAGATTCAGAAATTGAATGGCTCTGTCGTCTACGTGGTAATTAATTTTCAATGAAGGTGATGAATAAAACTAGTACGTTTTTTACCACTTAACTAGTTTCGCCTAAACTAGGCATTTTTAAGTTGATGAGTGAAGGTACAAATGATGTTTGTATAAGATTACAGACACCATACACAAATAAACAGTATACAATTGAACAATTTAAACTTGAAAAAGCTTAGAGCTTAGGCGTAACTAGTTGTTTCAAACAATTAAATAAGTGGTAAAATACATAGTAGTTGGAAAGTTGCGAACTACCAAATTATTACATAATGTGAACAAACCGTGAATAAAACTAACCAAAGATCTTTGAATTCACGTTCAAAAGACCTACACCAACTAATCTACATTTAATGAAGGAGAAGATATTCATTTCCTTCATAGAACTACCAAATTGTTACATAATGGGAACAAATCGTGAAGAAAACTAACCAAAGATCTTTGAATTCACGTTCAAAAGACCTACACCAACTAATCTACATTTAATGAAGGAGAAGATATTCATCTCCTTCATAGAACTACCAAATTGTTACATAATGGGAACAAACCGTGAAGAAAACTAATCAAATATCTTTAAATTCACGCGCAAAAGACCTACACCAACTAATCCACATTCAATGAAGAAGATGGATATCTTCTCCATCTACATTCTATGCAGAAGCTGAATATCTTCACCTTCATTGAATGTAGATTAGTTGGTGTAGGTCTTTTGAACGTGAAGTCAAAGATATTTGGTTAGTTTTATTCATGGTTTGTACCCGTTATGTAATAATTTGGTAGTTCTATGAAACAGATGAATACCTTCTCCTTCATTAAATATAGATTAGTTGGTGTAGGTCTTTTAAACATGAATTCAACGATCACAAACATGAAAGTCCTTTAGAACGTGAATTGAATTCAACTAAATTGTATCAAATTTGGTTTGCCATCATATATTTTAATTCTTTTAACATATACAATAGCTACAATACAATTTACAGTAACTGTATGATGTGTTTAAAGCGAAATGGAGAGATTTTGCATTGCCACTAACTATAAATGTCACCCCTTGACAAAATAACCGGCATTTTGATTTAGTGCACCACGTAACAAATATCTCATCGGTTAGGCTGGCGAAATTAAAAGAAAACTGGATCTAATCTAAGAACTGGAAAACGGCCCGCAACGGGATGAGAGGGCGCCGCCCCAGTTACATATTGCACGGTGGTTACAAAGGGGCGTAATAGATATACGAAAATAAATATCACGTACCAGCCTATTCATGAGAAGCGAGAACTGCAATAAAATTCAAGCTACAATATTTATAGTGAAAACATTACGGGCAAAGGGGGTTGGATCCAGTTTGAAATAAAGGCATCAAGAAATAACCATGAATAATTGAAGGACATTTATTTTAGGAAAATTGATAATGAATTAGTATTTAGTAGAGATAATCTACATATGATCAGACATGGGGTATCAGGATATCAAGTTTTCTCCACATTAAAAATAAAATATGAACTACTTTTTAGTCATAAAGTATGAAATGAACTAAGGGCCGGTTCTACAATTACATTTAACTGGAGAATAAGACTATTCGTGGAATAGCCTTATTCTCCAGTTAAATTTCAATTGTAGACGGCCCTTAAGGTCGTTTTAGACAAAACAATTTCTTGGCTCAAAAGTTGTTTAAGAAATGAATTCATATATCCTCCTCCCATACAATTTGTCCTTGACAAATAGAACGCGTTATATTTTTCCATTCGATCCACCACTCAATTCAATAATTTTCTGTATGATGCGAGACAATTTAGATTGTCTCGCATCTTGACTAACTTTTGAGTCAAGAAATTATCTTGTCTAAAACGACCTTAAAGGTCGTTTTAGACAAGACAATTTCTTAGTTCAAAAATTGTTCAAGAAATGAATTCATATATCCTCCTCCCATACAATTTGTCCTTGACAAATAGAACGCGTTATATTTTTCCATTCGATCTACCACTCAATTCAATATTTCAAATAATTTTCGGTATGATGCAAGACAATTTAGATTGTCTCGCATCCTGACTAACTTTTGAGTCAAGAAATTGTCTTGTCTAAAACGACCTTAAGTCACGGAACAACGCTCACACCTTTTATATATCTATTTTGTATTATTTTATACTTTTATATACAACTATTTTGATATAAGGATATTAACCGCTGCGGCGGGGGAGCAGAACAACGATCAGCCACCTGCAACCACCCCAAAAACATAATAATATTTGATACTAATTCAACACAACAATATGCAAACCGTGATTTGTACTTATTTCATACGATACTTTAGATAGATACTTTATATAATGTGTTTGGTAAAGATTTCTTTTGCATGAGTATGGTGCTTAAATAATAAATAAAATAACTATTTAATTCATAAATGAATTAAAGTATTGTAATCGTCAAGGGGCGAATTCAAAGGGGGCGGGGTAGCAATTATCCTCCCTAACTTAGGTAATTTTTAAATTCATAGGGACGAAGAATTTAAAAATTACCGATATCTCATATTCCATTTATTTTTTCAATCACATACCCCCACACACCAGTTGGCTAGAAACACCCCTGGTAATCATGTATACTTTTGTTTTATTATGAAAAATAAAACTTCTATACTATAATGCAACTTTCTCCCTAGAGAGTAAATTTAACGTCATCTGATGAAACCATAAAATGAACATTGCACACACACCCAGATCACAAAATATTTCTTGCAAAACGCAGAGCAATATAGAGACTTGGAAAAGATATTGAGAGATAGACACAAAATTATGAAGGCGATAGAAAAGAGCTAGACATAAAATTATGAAGGCGATAGAAAACACCTGCTTTCTCATTACACACAGATGATACAAGAAGCCATCGAGGACAACATGAATATAAAAGTTCTTCGATCGAAAATAATTAAAAGTAAAGTCGCTCATTTACAATATCAAGAACAACAAGAAGAAATGATAGAGAGCGATCAGATTACATCCGCTATACCAGAAACTATACAACCAATCTGTACCAGCACCAAACCGTTTAGTCCTTTTTGCTCCTCATCTGTTTTAGTGCCATTCTTCACTCTGTAATCTCAATTTCCGGAATTCCTTCTGAGCCCGTATTGCTCAGAAGGAATCTCGGAAAGGCAAAAGGGAGTCAACATAGACGAGAGGTTCCCAATCATCTTCGCTTCGCCGACAAAATTGTGGTTCCACAGGGAAGAATTTGATAATATGTTATATGAACTGAAGGAAGCGTCATAGGTATAGCTAAAAACGAATCTCAAAAAATAAGAAAGATTATGAGCCCAGACAACATTCATACCACTCTCGATAAAATCTAAGAGATATATATTATCAATTGCCTTTTACCTTTCGGTGTAGGCTAAATCTAAGAGATAAATACACTAAATTTTTACATATAAACCATCTATATAGCAGTAGGACAAGAAATACTCTACATTTAACATATAAATTATCTTTCTAGGCTTTGAAATAGAGATGCCACAGAGTTGAAACTGGGATAAAACATGATTTTCATCATATAAACATATTTTCACCGCTACAGCGTGAAAACAGTAACAGTTACAGAAAAACATCTTGTCTCAATCTGTAGGTCTAGAAATACCGTACATTTTCATATAAACCATGTCTCTAGCTTTTGAAATAGAGACGCTACAAAGTTGAAACAATGACATGAAATTCATCATATTCATATTTCGCTACAACGCGAAAACGGTAAGAGTTCAGAAAAGCATCGAGCCTTAGTCTGTAGGGCTACAAATAATCCACATTTTGATATATAAACCATCTCTCTATCATTTGCAATAGAAACGCTATAGAGTTGAAACTGGGAAAAGCATGAAATTTCATCATATTCACATTTTCTCACTGCTACAGCGCCAAAACAGTAACACCTACAGATAAACGTCTTGTCTCAATCTGTAGGGCTAGAAATACCCTAATTTTGACATGTAAACCCTCTGTCTAGCGTTTGAAATAGTCACTACAAAGTTGAAACTGGGTAAAATCATGTAATTTCATCATATTCACATTTTCTGAGTGTTACAGCGCGAAAACGGTAAAGGCTAATGAAAAGCGTGGAGCCTCAATCTGTAGGGGTAGAAATATCTTTCTAGCATTTGAAATAGATACGCGACATAGTTGAAACTGGGGTAAACATGAATTTGATCATATTAAAATTTTCTGAGCGCTACAGCGCGAATACAGTAAGAACTATAGAAAAGCGTCTAGCACCAATCTGTAAGGCGGCTAGAAATACTGTACTTTTTGACATATAAACCATTTTTCATCATTTGAAATAGAGACGCTACAGAGTTGAAACTGGAGAAAAACATGAATTTCATCATATTCACATATTCTCACCGCTATAGCGCGAAAACGGTAACCGTTACAGAAACGCGTCGAGCCTCAATCTGTAGAATTAGAAATACTATAAACTACTACTACTAAAAAATTTTTGACATATAAATTATCTCTCTAGAATTTGAAATAGAGACGCTACAGAGTTGAAACTGGGGATAAAACTTGAATTTCATCATATTCACATTTTCCGAGCACTACAACGCGAAAACGGTAAGAGCTAGAGAAAAGCGTCTAGCATCAATATGTAAGGCTAGAAATACTCTATATTTTGACATATAAATCATCTCTCTAGAATTTCAAATAGAGCTAGAAATACTCTACATTTTGACATATAAACCATCTCTCATCATTTGTAATAAAGACGCTACAGAGTTGAAATTGGGGAAAAACATGAAATTTCATCATATTCACATTTTCTCAGTTCTATAGCGCGAAAACAGTAACAGCTACAGAAAAACGTCTAGTCTCTATCTATAGGGCTAGAAATACCCCACATTTTCATATATAAACCATCTCTCTAGCATTTGAAATAGAGACGCTACAGAGTCGAAACTGGGGAAAGCATGAATTTCATTTTATTCATCATATTCATATTTCCTCAGCGTTACAGCGCGAAAACAGTAAAGGCTACAAAAAAGCATCGAGCCTCAATCTGTAAGGCTAGAAATACTCTACATTTTGAGATATAAACCTTCTCTCTATCATTTGGAATAGAGACACTACAGAGTTGAAATTAAAGAAAGAAAGAAAATTTCATCATATTAATATTTTCTCACTGCTACACCGCAATGTTAGTCCATGTTAGGAATAAAACTACGAGACAAAATTCCAAACACTATAATACGACACAGAACTGGAGTCGCAGATGCTGTAGAGAGGATTGCCTGCCTGAAGTGCAATTGGGCAGGCCACGTATCACGAATGACTGGTGGACCAAACGAATTGTCGAATGGAGGCCTAGACAAGTGGCCTATAGAAGCAAAGACCGACCTCCTACGAGATGGAGCGACGATTTAAAACGTATCAAACCCAACTGGATACAAGCAGCGCAATAACGGGAAGAATGGAAGAAACTAAGAGAGGCTTATGTCCAGCAGTGGACGCTACAGACTGCTTGATGATGATGATGATAGCGCGATAACAGCATTTGAAATAGAGACGCTACAGAGTTGAAACTGGGAAAGTATGAAATTTCATCATATTCATGTTTCCTCAGCGCTACAGCGCGAAAACAGTAAGGACTACAGAAAAGCATCGAGCCTCAATCTGGAAGGCTAGAAATACTCTACATTTTGAGATATAAACCTTCTCTCTATCATTTGAAATAGAGACACTGCAAAGTTGAAACTAAGGAAAGAAATAAAATTTCATCATATTCACATTTTCTCACTGCTACAGCGCGATGTTAGTCCATGTTAGGAATAAAACTACGAGACAAAATACTATTATACGGCACAGAACTGGAGTCGCAGATGCTTTAGAGAGGATTACCTGCCTGAAGTGGAATTGGGCAGGCCACGTAGCACGAATGTCGGATGACAGGTGGACCAAACGAATTGTCGAATGGAGGCCTAGACAAGTGGCCTATAGAAGCAGAGGCCGACCTCCTACGAGATGGAGCGGCGATTTAAAACGTATCAAACCCAACTGGATACAAGCAGCGCAACAACGGGAAGAATGGAAGAAACTAAGAGAGGCTTATGTCGAGCAGTGGACGCTACAGGCTGCTTGATGATGATGATGATGATAGCGCGATAACAGGAACAGCTACAGAAAAACGTCTAGTCTCAATCTGTAGGGCTAGAAATGCTCTACATTTTAACATAAATCATTTCTCTAGCATTTGGAAGGTATATGATGTGTACTTACTACCAGTCATACTACCATTTACGATCTCGAGACAATCACCCTAACAAAGACAAGTGCACAACAACTACGAATCTGTCAACGTCATCAGGAATCAGTTTAAGGGATAGAGAAATGAGGATATCAGGGCGAAAACCAACGCCAGTGTCGTGGTGGAACAAACTACCAAAACTAAGTGGCGCTGTGTAGGATATATCGCGCGAAATTATGTGAAATCAATATGTAATGAAAATCCTGAAGAACGAAGAGAAGTACTGGTAGACACCAGTTAATAAAGTTATGAGACAATATACCGAGTTGAGCGAGAAAATTCTGGATGCTGGCAACACAAAACAAAGAAACATAAAGGCAAATGGAGGTCTATATATGGAGTGTATCAATACTGGCTGATGAAGATAAATAATTCACATTTGCTATCGTTATAGAGATACCAGAGGAGTTTAATCATGCGGTATTTACTTTAACTTCACAGCAAACCTCCTAAAAAAGGTGATAATTTGCTAGCTAACTTTCACTTCCCAATGCTCAGTACAAGACGCAGAGTCCGTCTTGTACTGAGCATTGGAAAGTGAAAGTTAGCTAGCAAATTATCACCTTTTTTATGAGGGTTGCTGTGAAGTTAAAGTAAATACTAGGCCATTGCGCTGGGTTTTGATTTAGAAATAAATCTTTTAAGATGTGTCTGATATCACGCACATATAATTTCTAAATCAAAATCCAGCGTAGTGACCTAGCGATTAGAGTCCGTCTCGTACTGAGCATTGGGAAAACCCATCGCTAACAAATTATAGCGAATTTTTTTGTATATATATTTTTTTCTTATGATCGATGAGAAAAGCGTGCTATTATTGCAATTTCAAAATAAACGATAAAATTGCTTGGTATAAGCCAAACGATATGCCAATATCATCAGTAAGTTCTGGTTGTCATCGTTTGTTGAGGTGCTGGGGTGTACAGGACGCTCGTCATCTTCAACGTCTTCACGGCCCTCTTAAAATCATGTGTACCACTTGGAACGAGTGTTTTATACATAGAAGACTCGTCAAAAGCAACAATCAATATTACCAATACGGATACTACACTTTCACTTTTCATTTTTAAAGCAAAATTTAAGACAAATTCTTGGTACCATTTTTTCCATAAGTAAAAAGCGCCAAGCACACAAAAACCTGCGTAACGTTTTCGGTAGACAACAATACAGCAATACAGTATGCATATAAGTTACCAATGTCAAGATATGTCAGGGAAAAGTGTGCTTGACAGTTAGGGCTTATACAGCCCCCGAAATTTAAAAATTCCGCGATTTTTTTAATCAAATCTCGTATAGATAATAGAACAGAAAATGGTACATTAAAAATACCATTCTTCTCGTTGGGTTTAATTTTAATTCTAGGTGCAAATGTGTTCTATATGATTAAATTGTCATAGTCCTCTATAGGGCAGTCGCGAGGCCTTTCCGCCGGTTAAGGGAGAAGCTTAGAGAAGTTTAATCACCCTGTAGTTAACTTAACTTCACAGAAAAGCTCTGAAAAACTGTAAAAGGTGATTCGCGAAAATTCGCCCCGATGGGGATCGAATTCAGGCTCCCCAATGCTCTGTACAGGACCTCTTGGCCACTGAGATGGGTTTATATTTCATATATACCGACTAAATTTAAATACTTGGGCAACTGGATCACCGAAGACACGGATCCAGATCTGGAAGTAAGAACACGAAATAGCCAGAACAATATTCCTTAAGATGAGAAAAGTATTTTGCGAGGGAAGCCTAAACCTGAAACTAAGATGCCGGTTCGTTAAGTGCTACATTCACGCTGTACTGTTGTATGGTGTTGAGGCTTGGACGTTGAAGATCAATACTATGAACAGAATAGAAGCGTTTGAGATGTGGATCTTTCGAAGAATGCAAAGAATATCTTGGGTGGAGCATATCACGAATAATGAGGTTCTTAGACGCATGAACAGAGACAGAGAGCTATTGACTACTGCGAAGAAACGTAAGACAGCGTACCTAGGACATATTTTCAGAAGTACAATATATAGCCTTCTAAAATTAATAATAGATGGCAAGATAGAGGGTTGCCGTGGTCCAGGACGAAGGAAATGCTTCTGGTTAAAGAACATAATGGATGGCATCTGGATATTAGACACAATGGATAGTAAATTTAGTATTTTCGTGTTCTCATGTTCTTTAGTCGTCACCAATAGTTTGGCAGCTTGCTCTGAAGGAGGTGGTTGTATTGCTATTGGTTGTCTAACTTCCTTTATTTCTTTGACTCACGAGTATGTGTTCTTTTAATTTTTGTTCTAATATTTTTAAATGTTTTATGGTTTTATATTTAATTCTAAATATCGGTTATATATGAAGAAATTACCATATTTTATATCCAATGGATTTATTAAAAATATCTACCGTTTAAATTAAACAAATATCTCTAATAAAATCAGTATGAGTATCGCCCATTGAATGTGAATACTGACCAAAACCAATCAAACCGTTAGATTATCTCTGCTTCCAAAGGTTGTATTTTGCGAAACAAGTCGTCGGCAACTGCTGGCTACTACTCCATTCACCTCGCCATCGGCGCTTCGCTGCGGACCGGTTTCGCGACCGATTTCGACAGGTCCGTGAAAGAAATCGGCAGCGATTTTCGAATGCGCTTTTAAGTGCTCATTGTTAATTATCGCCGCTCGCCGAAGGAATAGGAGCATTTGGTTAGAAAGGTCCCGACCAGCGAGCGAGCGAGAAAAATTAGACCAAGGTTTCTGTAATATGTAAATCGAACGCGGCTGGGATAACGGCACATCCAATTTTTCGATGGCCGCCAGGTCCGAAGCTCACACACAAAAAAATAAAAATAAAAATAAAGAACAACGAACTGGGCTCGCGTGTTATTAAGTAGCATCTTCCCGGCGATGGTGCCGAGCGTTTGTCTGGTAGCGCGCGCGCTTTCTTCTTTTCGGAATGAAAGGATTGAGTTGGAAGCGCTAATTTATCACTCACGAGTAAAGGATTGTTATAATTATACTTGCTCGGCGAAAGACTTAAAAAATATCATTATTAACTAGTTAATTATTAGATATACTTTGTTTTACCTTTAGGGCAAATTACAAAGTTACTTATGTTTATGTTATTTCAATATTTTTTGGATCCAAATGCAAATTATATTATATATAAATTTACCTGTAGATGAGGGTAATTTGTAATTTTTTGCGGAGTATTACTTTTATTTATATTTGTATTTTTATTTTATTTGTGTATATTTTTGTTGTGGTTTGTGATGTGGAACGGCAGTGAGGGAAATGCCAATAAAGGTCTTTTTTTGTATGACATAGATATATGTAATCTAAGACTACCTCTATAAACTACATTTTTCAATGTATGTACATTGGTCAGTGAGAAATTACAAGGGATTTCTGACATGATTTTAAAATATTATTTCATTTTATGAGGAATCTCTGTAAAGACTTAAGGCCCATAGTTTGTTCAAAATTACATTTAAAACAAAAACAAATTTATTTTACTACGAATATAGTTACGATATTATAGTTTGTCCATAAAATATATAAATTAGAGCACTGTATTGAATGTATCGATTTTTCTAGACATACACAATTTTGTTTGCCCATACGCTACCCCAAAAACACTAAAGGGCAATTTTAGTATAAAATATGTATAACTCTTTATCTCTCACTCTATTAATATAAACTGATATTGTTGAAATATAACTATAAATAAAAACATGATCACAAATGTTTAGCCTACTAATACAGTCAATAATTAACATTAAAATGAAACATGCGTTAATCAGCCATTTATATTCTTTCCTCTGTAGGTTTACGCGTACGGTTTTTTTTTTCGATGTAACGAATTCGTGAATAAAATTTTAGCCAATTAAAACGTGCATGCGTGCCAAATTTGGGTCAGCGGCCGATAAAGCGGCGGAGGCCACGTGTTGCAAGTTTCGAAACAGTCCCGCTGGGGCCATAAACATTGCGAACATTCGGCTCGTCGCGTATGCCATATTCGTCGTGAAAAAAAAAACGAGGCCACGCATACGGATTTCCATAATTTAGAAGCCTCTAACTCGTGTCATGGATTATAATTAGCTAGCGGTTTGGATGGTATAGTAAATATTGCGAAAATTGTTTGAATCAATATAATACTATCAAAAATACTTATTTTTCGGTAAATAGTATTAGCGAGAAACATTTCTCGGGTACAGATATGTGGGCAATTTGATTGTCACAGTTGGCCCATCACTGATTTCGATGTCAATTGATCATTTTTATGCCTACAAATGTTATTCACTATCAATTTGTAGGCATGAAAATTATCAATTGACATCGAAATCAGTGATGGGCCAACTGTGACAATCAAATTGCCCACATATCTGTACCCGAGAAATGTTTCTCGCTAATACTATTTACCGAAAAATTACACTCTCTAAAATCTAACTATTCTTAAAATTGTGAAATATTTTATTTGTACAAAAATATGTAGATTTATACGGTATTATATCCTGCCCAGCCGCAACCTACTAATGACCGTAAAGTTAACCTGACTGAGCTCATTCAAAAACTGGGTGTAAAACGATGTTTTGCACCACAATACGGATCATCATTATCACCGCGCCCTGCTTTCGGAGTCAACCAAAATATTTGCCGGCCGATTATGCGGCGCGATGGGGCGTCCTGGTAAGCCGCCCATTGTCGCCGATTTTCGCACTCGAAACCCAAAATAAATCCCTCACAGGTTATTTTTTTACGAGACGGGCAACATGAATTATTTATGCACCGAAAAGGGGTAGTTTCGGACCTTTTTTCGAATTTTTATAACCACTTTAATGCCCTAGAGAAAAATGCGCATTTTTATTACGTCCTTTGCGATGGGGGTTTTTGCCGCCCCATGAATTTCGCCGGCAGGGTTGAATAATAAAATTGGTTGGATTTTTGTTTAATAGGTGTATAAAAGAAAAACCAATTGGAATGTCTGGATAAAATGTGTATAACTAATGGGTCAGTGCACATTAGTTTTCATATGTACGATGGGTGCTATTTATGTATTGAGAATTGTCTACACTGGTGTTGCTAGGTGTGATCTGTATCGCAAATTTAGACATTTTTGATAGTATACGTAGTCGATAGGTCATGACGATCTTGCATTATCATTGTATGTATGACAAAGCGTACTTTATCATACACGTTAGGCATTTTTGACAGTATATTAATCTGTTTTTAAAACTTATAAGTAATACATTTTGAAACCCAAATTACCCGTAGAAAATACGTTTAAAGGTCGTTTTAGACAAGACAATTTCTTGACTCAAAAGTTAGTCAAGATGCGAGACAATCTAAATTGTCTCGTATCATATAGCAAATTATTATAAATATTAAATTGGATGGCAGATCGAATGGAAAAATATAACGCGTTCTATTTGTCAAGATAGTAGGATATATGAATTAATTTCTTGAACAACTTCTGAGCTAAGAAATTGTCTTGTCTAAAACGACCCTTAGACAAGATAATTTCTTAGCTCAAAAGTTGTTCGAAAAATGAATTCATATATCCTACTCCCATACAATTTGTTCATGACAAATAGAACGCGTTACATTTTTCCATTGGATCTACAATCCAATTCAATATTTCAAATAATTTGCTGTTTGATACGAGACAATTTAGATTGTCTCGCATCTTGACTAATTTTTGAGTCAAGAAATTGTCTTGTCTAAAACGATCTTTATGCTTAAATTGACTCTTTATATATTTTTTATATTATAATTGTAAATGTTCAATTTAGTTCTAATGTAATCATTTCGTAAAAAAATGTATAGTATTTCAACTATGCAAATGTACGCCCGCGGTTTTAATGTATGTATGTATGTGTATGCTTTTCGGGTGTGTTTCCAGACAGGAGATTTTCAGGTTTGTGAGTCATAGCACTGACGCACACGAGCGCGAAAATAATGCATGGGATTACAGAAAATACACACCGAGATATTGTAAAATAAGCAATAAGTCAAATGAACTTGACATAAGTTTGTTGTAATAAATCACGGTGATTAGTAGCAGGTTTATTTTTACTTTCCACCAGATTGCAGAGAAAGTTTTGTGTTATATTTCGGCATCGAATTTATATTTGCACAATTAATTATTGCAGGTTTTTTGATGCTTTTTTAAGTAATTTTATTCTATTATTTTGCCATTGTTGTCTTCTGAATCTCTCTTTTCCGCAATTTTGTCTCTAATGTTAATAGGACAGGTTTCTTTGTGTCTTTTTGTATATTCTTGTGTTGCATACCAAACTGATCTTTGTATGTGTTTTTTTGTAAGGTTAATCTATTTCTTAAGGTGTATTTAAGGATATTTTGAGATCTATTCATTCAGTTAGATTACTTATTAAGACATACCTTTTAATTTTACATTCTCTTCAATCAACATATAGAATAGAATAGAAATTCTATATGTTAATTGATTTTGCAATCAAATCTTTTAAGATTTTGCACAAGTAGGAAGTTATGTTTTGATTTTATTATTCTTATATATTGTAATAAATAAATAAATAAATAATGAATTATCACAAAGTAGATGCCGATTCAACTCAATATTTATATATTGTGTTTATGTTTATTTGCAAATGCGGATATTGTTTTCACGTTTTCGTACACTTGTTTATATATTTGTACCCCAGAAGTAAAATGTCGTAACTGCATTGCACAAAATTTTCCAGAAATGAAATTTAAAAAGTTTGGTCACCTGTTAAATTGTATATAACAAGAACATTTTGATGTTATCTTGACTGCAACTAAATTATTTTTTTGGTCCTTGAACCTAAAAAATAAAATAGCAGAATTTGGTAGTTACGACAGTTTACTTCTAAGGTACACAGATATGTTTATTGTATGTACACTTAGTTATTTTATTTTGTAGGTTGTAAGATTTTGTATTTTATATTTTGTAAGAATTTGTATGAAATGACGTTGCCGTATATAAAAAAAATATTATAATTATTACATTGTAAATAAATATAAAATTTAAATGTAAATAAATAAAGATTAATACCCGTATTCACCAACGTCCCAAAAATTGTATAGGTCCCATAAGCTATTGAACGTATAAATTGAAAATGTCATTATGACAGAAATGGTTAAAATAAATGTCAACACCTTAAATAGCTCTTGTGATTGGAGCTTTGATGACACATTTTTTTAAAATTTGCAGTGTTTCCAATCGAGCGAATCTAAAGTAATTACATTCCCTAGATAATTTATGTATTGTTGCTATTACAACGAATACTTATGGGTTCAATAGATATTGATAGATTTATAGAACGTTGGTGAATACGGGGGCTATAATACATATATTATTATTGGGCACTAAATACTCAAATTGTGGATGCACTATTCTTATATTATTTCATTATAACCATTGATTGACAAGTCTAATAAACTAAACTATTTAGTCAATGTTATAACACACTCGTATATAATAAAAGTGATATCATATATAATTATTTTAGTGCTAATTATGACTGAAAAACACTTGCATAATTTCTGTGAGGAAACCGAAAACCTACTACACTGTCTGTTTTGTTTTCGTGCCCGCTTTAATTAGCGTCTCGCTGGTTGCGAGGGGTTAACAAAATAGCAGCCCCTATGCGCGATAAAGGAGCGTCTGTTGACACCCCCTATATTCCAACATGCATGTGGCTTCGAAAAACTGCTGGGAATCGCACAAAAAACAACCACCGACTGTAACATATACGGCTTTTTCCCCGATCGCATATTTTTAACGGTCGACTTCAGAACCGTTTAAAATATTCTACATATGGTCGCAGCGAGCATCCCCAACACATACACAAACACATACACATATATATAGAGATATACAAAGATAAATGAATTTGCTAATGAAGGAATTGACAGATACTAGAAGAGACGTCTGGGTAGTTATTGAGCGAATAATGTAATTAATGATATACAAGAACGAAAACAAAGTCACTAAATTGAGAGAAGGATCACATATAAAATTAAATATATGACACCTCTCTCAAATTTAGTGATTTTTTTGACAAAAATAGACAAAATACGCTATAAAGTGAAAGAAGGATCACATATAAAATTATATATATGACACCTGTATCAAATTTAGTGATTTTTTGACAAAAATAGACAAAATACGCTATAAAGTGAGAGAAGGACAACATATAAAATTAAATATATGACACCTGTATCAAATTTAGTGATTTTTTGACAAAAATAGACAAAATACGCTATAAAGTGAGAGAAGGACAACATATAAAATTAAATATATGACACCTCTATCAAATTTAGTGAATTTTTGACAAAAATAGACAAAATACGCTATAAAGTGAGAGAAGGATCATATATAAAATTAAATATATGACCCTTCTCTCAAATTTAGTGATTTTTTTGACAAAATAGACAAAATACGCTATAAAGTGAAAGAAGGATCACATATAAAATTATATATATGACACCACTATCAAATTTAGTGATTTTTTTGACAAAATAGACAAAATACGCTATAAAGTGAAAGAAGGATCACATATAAAATTATATATATGACACCACTATCAAATTTAGTGTTTTTTTTGACAAAAATAGACAAAATACGCTCTAAAGTGAGAGAAGGATCATATATAAAATTAAATATATGACCCTTCTCTCAAATTTAGTGAATTTTTTGATACAAATAGACAAAATATGCTATAAAGTGAGAGAATGATAACATATAAAATTAAATATATGACACCTCTATCAAATTTAGTGAATTTTTGACAAAAATAGACAAAATACGCTATAAAGTGAAAGAAGGATCACATATAAAATTATATATATGACACCTCTATCAAATTTAGTGATTTTTTGACAAAAATAGACAAAATACGCTATAAAGTGAGAAAAGGATCACATATAAAATTAAATATATGACCCTTCTCTCAAATTTAGTGAATTTTTTGACACAAATAGACAAAATATGCTATAAATTGAGAGAAGAATCACATATAAAATTAAATATATGACACCTCTATCAAATTTAGTGATTTTTTGACAAAAATAGACAAAATACGCTATAAAGTGAGAGAAGGATCACATATAAAATTAAATATATGGCCATTCTCTCAAATTTAGTGATTTTTTTGACAAAAATAGACAAAATACGCTATAAAGTGAGAGAAGGACAACATATAAAATTAAATACATGACACCTCTATCAAATTTAGTGAATTTTGGACAAAAATAGACAAAATATGCTATAAAGTAAGAGAAGGATAACATATAAAATTAAATATATGACACCTCTATCAAATTTAGTGATTTGACAAAAATAGACAAAATACGCTATAAATTGAGAGAAGGATCACATATGAAATTAAATATATGACCCTTCTCTCAAATTTAGTGAATTTTTTGACAAAAATAGACAAAATACACTATAAAGTAAGAGAAGGATAACATATAAAATTAAATATATGACACCTCTATCAAATTTAGTGATTTTTTGACAAAAATAGACAAAATACGCTATAAATTGAGAGAAGGATCACATATAAAATTAAATATATGACCCTTCTCTCAAATTTAGTGAATTTTTTGACAAAAATAGACAAAATACGCTATAAAGTAAGAGAAGGATAACATATAAAATTAAATATATGACACCTCTATCAAATTTAGTGATTTTTTGACAAAAATAGACAAAATACGCTATAAAGTGAGAGAAGGATCACATATAAAATTAAACATATGACACCTCTCTCAAATTTAGTGATTTTTTTGACAAAAATAAAAAAATGCGCTATAAAGTGAGAGAAGGATCACATATAAAATTAAATATATGACCCTTCTCTCAAATTTAATGATTTTTTTGACAAAAATAAACAAAATACGCTATAAAGGGAGAGAAGGATCACATATAAAATTAAACATATGACACCTCTCTCAAATTTAGTGATTTTTTGACAAAAATAAACAAAATACGCTATAAAGTGAGAGAAGGATCACATATAAAATTAAATATATGACACCTCTCTCAAATTTAGTGATTTTTTTGACAAAAACAGACAAAATACACTATAAAGTGAGAGAAGTATCAATAATAAAATTAAATATATGACACCTCACTAAAATTTAGTGATTTTTTGACAAAAATAGACAAAATACGCTATAAAATGAGAGAAGGATCACATATAAAATTAAATACATGACATATCTCTCAAATTTAGTCATTATTTGATAAAAACAGACAAAATACACTATAAAGTGAGAGAAGTATCACATATAAAATTAAATATATGACACCTCTCTCAAATTTAGTGATATTTTTTAGACAAAAATAGACATAATACGCTATAAACATAGTATAACATCACTAAATTTGATATATCTCATATATAATTTGATATCACATATCAAATTATATATGAGATCCCTCTCTCGTATTTAGTGATTTTTAGATAAATATATATATATATATATATATATATATATATATATATATATAAAACACTATAAACATAATATGGCGTGAATTAATAAATACTCCATATTTTTTACACGTCGATTCGATTTTTTTTTTGTTGAAATTTTGTAGCGGAAGATACGGGCGATATGTTTGCGCAGCAGTATATCAGTTTCAGACACCGAAACAACATCCAAATACGGGCCTAAATCAACACGTCTGGCCTCCTGGGAGGAATTTCACGCCCCCACCTTCTTATCGTCCCGGCCCGGGGCGGCGTGAAACATTTCTAATTATTTGGCAACGCGAACATTAGCATGCGACACCTCGTTAAACGCCCCGAAGGATGATTACGAATACTCATCGGGACGCAAATGGGTTCTTAATGAGTCGTGGATTTTCGCGTAGTGATTGTTATTGTTATTGACGTGTCGGTTCAATGTCGACCACTATTCTCCGAAAATGTGCACGGTCATTTTGTTACGCTTCGAACAGAAATTCCATTGCACAACCTTTTCTAGCTGGAAGTCATTTGATGCGCAAAAATTGAAGTATATGAGTTATTTAATGAATTGCTTAATTACGGATTCATATTATAGGGCCAAATTTAGAAATTGCGTTTGATATAATGAACGATTTTCACGAAAATTGTGTGAAATTTTATTTGGTAGGTACGTACAACTTATATTTGAATAATTTTTTTGTATAATTAAAAATTAAATTGATTTTGAAAAAAATGCCTTGTGAATCATTTGATGAGGCATTGATTTTGAAAAAAAAAATGCCTTGTGAATCATTTGATGAGGCCCAATTCGGGTACTTATAACTTACATATAAATATATATTCTATATTTTTATTAAACAAGACATACCTTTTAATCTAAGAGATCAACAACAGGGTAGTAAAAACAATGAAGGTGTATCATGCTATGAACAAAAAATTCATAAGCAAAAATGAAATAAAAAGGGAAACGTAGATAAAAATATATAAAGCTATAAGACCTATATTAACATACGGATGCGAGACATGGACATTAAATAAAGCACAAAAGAGCAAAATACAAGCAGTTGAAATAAAGTATATATGAGGAGAGTTCGAGGAGTGACAAAAAAGGGCAAAATGAGGATATAAGAAGAGAACTAAATGTAACACTGACAATAAATTACATAGAGGAAAGACAATGGAATGGTAGGGATACATAATTAGGATGGCAGAGGCAGCACCAGTCAAAAGAATATGGAGAGCAAAAATAAAAAAAAAATTTGATTATTTTTTTTGAACAATTAAAAATTAAATTGATTTTGAAAAAAAATGCCTCAAATCAGATTTAGTTTTTGAAATATTCCTGTAGATACATATTAGTGGGTAAATTTTCAATTGAAAACATCTCAAAAATATATAAATTTGATATAAGTATCGCCCTTAAGTAAAGATATGTCCACGTAAACAGATACAGTAACTATATAAATTAATTTAGATAACTGTAACTCAAAAATCAGATTTACTTCTTGAAATATTCTTGTAGATTCATATTAGTGGGTAAATTTTGAATTGAAAGCATGTGCATCATTTTATGAGACTCAATTTGGGTACTTATAATTGCATCATTTTTTTGAATAATACAAAATTAAATTGATTTCGAACAAAAATGCCTTGCGAATCATTTGATGAGGTATTGATTTTAAAAAAAATGCCTTGTGAATCATTTTATGAGGCCCAATTTGGGTTCTTATAGTTGAATCATTTTTTTGAATAATTAAAAATTCAATTTATTTTGAAAAAAATGCCTTGTGAATCATTTGATGAGGCATTGATTTTGAAAAAAATAATGCCTTGTGAATCACTTTATGAGGCTCAATTTGGGTACTTATAATTGAATTTTTTTTTGAATAACTAAAAATTAAATTGATTTTGAAAAAATGCCTTGTGAATCATTTGATGACGCATTGATTTTGAAAAAAATATTGCCTTGTGAATCACTTTATGAGGCTCAATTTGGGTACTTATAATTGAATCAATTTTTTTGAATAATAAAAAATTAAATTTATTTTGAAAAAAATGCCGTGTGAATCATTTGATGGGGCATTGATTTTGAAAAAAAGCCTTGTAAAACATTTGATGAGGCACTGATTTTGAAAAAAAAAATGCCTTGTGAATCACTTTAAGAGGCTCAATTTGGGTACTTATAATTGAATTTTTCTTTTGAATAATTAAAAATTAAATTGATTTTGAAAAAAAATGCCTTGTGAATCTTTTGATGGGGCATTGATTTTGAAAAAAAGCCTTGTGAAACATTTAATGAGGCATTGATTTTGAAAAAAAAAAATAAATGTTGTGAATCAGTTTATGAGGCCCAATTTGGGTACTTATATATAATTGAATAATTTTTTGAATAATTAAAAATTAATTTGATTTTGAAAAAAAAATGCCTTGTGACTCATTTGATGAGGAATTGATTTTGAAAAAAAAAGCCTTGTGAATTATTTTATGAGGCTCAATTTGGGTACTTATAAATGAATCATTTTTTTGAATAATTAAAAATTAAATTGAATTTGAAAAAATGCTTTGTGAATCATTTGATGAGGCATTGATTTTGAAAGAAAAAAAATGCCGTGTAAAATCATTTTATGAGACTCAATTTGGGTACTTATATTTTTTTGAATAATTAAAAATTAATTTGATTTTTTTAAAAATGCCTTGTAAATCATTTGATGAGGCATTGATTTAAAAAAAAGCCTTGTGAATCATTTTATGAGGCCCAATTTGGGTACTTATAACTTATATTTGAATCATTTTTTGAATAATTAAAAATTAAATTGATTTTGAAAAAAATGCCTTGTGAATCATTTTATGAGGCCCAATTTGGGTTCTTATAATTGAATCATTTTTTTGAATAATTAAAAATTCAATTGATTTTGAAAAAATGCCTTGTGAATCATTTGATGAGGCATTAATTTGAAAAAAAATGCCTTGTGAATCATTTTATGAGGCCCGATAATTGAATAATTTTTTTGAATAATCAAAAATTAAATTGATTTTGAAGAAAATGCCTTGTAAATCATTTGATGAGGCCCGATAATTGAATAATTTTTTTGAATAATCAAAAATTAAATTGATTTTGAAGAAAATGCCTTGTAAATCATTTGATGAGGCATTGATTTTGAAAAAAAATGTGAATCATTTTATGAGGCCCAATTTGGGTACTTATAATTGAATTATTTTTTTGAATAACTAAAAATTAATTTGATTTTGAAAAAAATGCCTTGTGACTCATTTGATGAGGCATTGATTTTGAAAAAAAGCCTTGTGAATTATTTTATGAGGTTCAATTTGGGTACTTATAAATAAATCATTTTTTGGAATAATTAAAAATTAAATTGATTTTGAAAAAAATGTCACAAGGCATTTTATCAGGCCCAATTTGGGTACTTATAACTTATATTTGAATCATTTTTTTGAATAATCGCAAATTGATTTTGCAAAAAAAATGCCTTGTGAATCAATCCCAATTTGCTTCTTAGTAAGTACATAATTTAATAATGTGCTTTTATATCATTAATTTTGGCATAATAGAAAAACTATTTTTTTTTCTACGCATAATTTTATTACAAATGTAGTTTGTTGAGAGAAACTGTGAAAGGTGATTCGCAAAATTTCGCCCACAACAGGGTTTTAACTCTCGCTCTTCCCGATGCTCAGTACGAGATGGGCAACGCCTCCTCTAAGCACTGATCTGGGTTATTCGCCTTATTTATAAAAATAATAATATTGAAAACATATCCTTTGAAATTTAGATTCAATTAAAATTTAATGGTTACGACCTTTATACCATATAAAACACACTCAAGCCTCCCCCATTTCAACTACATTATTCACAAACCAATGCTCTCAATATTTGCCAAGCACGCCCCTCTCAGCCTGCACTCGTATTTGCATTGATACACAAAACACTGGATGTGTGACCCAATTTTTTCCAACCCCGTTAAAGAAAACGCTATTAAAATCACATGCTCGCCCACGCCGCGCCGCTCCGGGGGCGAATTCACATGGGTTGAAAAGGAAACGCGCCGAAAAGGGTTGCTAATGTACCTTAACATATCGGATTGTGCATCATCAACCCTTTCGAGGGGAGCGGCGATCGTAAAAAATGCATCCTTCGAGAGCTGTAGGCTTAATTATTTTAAAATGCAAGCAAGGAAGAAAAAAAATTGAAAGGGGTGATTCTTTCTTCTTTGGTTATTTAAAAACAGTTAAGGTTATTTTGTGAAATGATATAATAGCAATAATTAACAATATTTATATGCCTTAAGGCGCTTTTGTTTAGCATGGTTTAGCATTGCTAGTCGCCCCCGTGGCGTGCAGTATTGCTAAGGTCTTGCGGTCGTGCGGCCGACGTTTGTAAAGACCGAGGTAGATTGTGCGCATAGGAAGCGACAAATAGAACAAGAGACAATAAGTCTGTACCAGCGTATGAGTGATAAACCAAAACGGCTTTTATTGCTTCCTCGCGATCAATTTCATGATATTTTTTATAGTCGAGAAGGAAGTTTTACAACACACCACTTGATAATAGAGAGAATTAGTTTATACTGATCTCTGATATCTTTTAGCGCAATAGCCTCATGTGAGCTTTGGCTTTCCTAGATTGGTCCCTACTACGCTATAAGTATGCGTGGATACCTGGTCTTTAAAGCACTTGCTTAATTGCTAGCACGACGGCGTCAGCTACCGTGTGTTTAAAGACTTTTACATTAATATACTAGTATAGGCTCATCCAGCAAGAGGTGTCATTTTAAATCAATTTTTGGGGCTATGTTAAAGATGAAATCTACGCCAATGCTCCACCGATTCAAGCACCAAGAGAAAATATGAGAGCTGTTATTCGCGAAATACAGCTGCAAATATGCGAAAGCCTGATGAAAAATTCCATCAAAAGAATGACCATTTGTAGGCAGAGTAAAATATACATATTAATAAAATACATAAAAAAAATAATATATATATATATATATATATATATATATATTTGACAGATTATGTATTTCATTACTAACCTCAGAGTTTGTACATTAGATTAAAATAAAAATTTCACCACAATATTACGTTTTTCTGATTTGTTTCTTTAATTTATTTCTCATTACAAATTGATTTAAAAACTAGAAAAATGTTTGTAAGACATGTTTTTATTTTCAAAGCTATAATCATATCAATTAAAAACTTCAAATCCAGCATCAATTTAATGAGTTTTGATTTATAAAATTAAATTAGAAATAATGAGGTCTAACATCCTTTCATCCTGCACATTGTGGTTAGTTCTTCGCAGAACACCTGCCCGCCCGAAATTTGTGCAACCCTTTCCAATCTGAAAAGGGGTTAGTAGTTTTATATAAATCCGCCCGTCGCGATTAATACCGAAAAACTAGGTCAACCCGATTCGAAGCTCATCTGTTCAGGTAGTAATTTCATTGTCTCTGTCAGGTTTTTGATTTTTATAATTGCACCGCGGCCGCAAACTGTTCCCCCGGCATATTGTGAAAGCCCCACGCCAACTGGGTGTGAATGTTGTAAATTGTAATTACAGCCGCTGGTTGATTACGGTGATTACAGCCGCTGCGCGTCGAGGGGGTGCATTAAGAATACATGGGCACGTGAAGGATACCGTGTTATTACCAGTCGTGCTCAATTGTGCGAATATGCAAATGCCTGCTGGCGTTCAATGTGCCGTGTTGATATCGTTATTAGCAACGTGTGTCTTTTATGGTAAATCCGAGTTTGTTTGTTCGGTAATGACTATCCTTTATGGGGTGCAATGAATGGGTTGTTGTTGTTGGGCTACTGTTGAAATTTGGGAGTTTTATTGCATTACCTGAGTGGGGCGGGTTTTGCAAATTCCGGATTTGGGATGGTGAAGGGATTGAGTGTGGATGTGCTGGTTTTATTGGCACTTTTTTAGCAATAAAATTATTTAAGGGTTATTTTAGATACTAAAATAACCCTTAAATAATTTTATTGCTAAAAAAGTGCTAGTAAAAAATTGGGTAGTTTTTTTTAGCAATATAAACTTATAAAAATATCATAAATGTGAATAAGTTGGGGTTGTAGTTGCATTTCTTGCGTTATTTGCACTTTTTAACAATACAAAATATTTAAGGGTTATTTTATTATTATAAAACATAAAATACAGACTTTTTTTTTAGAAATATAAACTTATGAAGGTTTTTACTATTCAAAATATAAAAAAATAATAATAAATTCGGATTGTATTTACATTATTTTCACTTTTTAGCAATAAACAATATTTAAGGGGTATTTTATTATTATAAAATACTAGATATTTTAAAATTAAACATGTAAGTAAACGACGTGATAAAATATGGGCAGCATAAAGTATAATAAAAAATTTAAAAAAAATTCTTAATTTAAAAAAATGGAAAGACTTGATTGAGTCTTTGGAATCTTAACTATGAAATCGATAATGCATGAGATTTAATAAATTTTATAGTAAATTTATGTGATAATATTTATTAAATATTAATAATAATTTTAAATTTAAAGGTAAATATTGGTGGAATGATGAAATTAACGAAAACAGGAAAACATGTATAAAAATAAGGAGAAAAATTACAAGAGAACATAAAAAAATATATAAAACAAAAAATAATGAAATTTTAGATATAATAAATAATTATTATCTAGAATATAATACAAGTAAAAAAATTGTTTAAAATTAGATTTTTAAATCAAATGAGAAAATAACTGGAAAATTCTTTGTGATGATTTAGAAAACAATTTATGGGGAAAAGCATACAAAATAATTTGCAACAAATTTCAAAAGAAAAATATATTTATTGAATCTGATGAAGAATACAAAATTGCAAGAGATTTATTTCCTGAGCACCATACAACTATTTGCAAATCAGAAAATTTTGGAAAAAAATTAAATTTTGAAAATTTTGGCATAGTTGAATTAAAAAAATGCTAGTAGAGGGTTGAAAAATAAGAAAGCTCCAGGAAATGACAAAATTCCAAATGAAATAATAAAAATTTTAGTGGATGAAATTCCAGATATTTTCCTAAACGTTTTTAACAAAATTATTCATGATGGAATTTTTCCAATTATTTGGAAAAAAGCTGTATTAGTCTTAGTTCCAAAACCTGTAAAAAATGTAGGCGATCCTTTGAAATTTAGACCAATTTGTTTATTAGATAATTTAGCAAAACTTTTAGAAAGACTAATAGAAAAAAGACTGAGAGAGGAAGTTGAATATAAAAGAGGTATGTCAAAAAAATCAATTTGGCTTTAGAAAAAACTTATCAACTCTGAATTCTTTAGAAAACGTCATTAATAAAGTTAATTTGGCTAAAATTGGTTCATATAAAAAATTATGTATTATGTTATGTTTAGACGTTAAAAATGCATTTAATACAGCTCAATGGTATAAAATTGTTAACAAATTAAAAACATTAAAAATTTCAGATTATCTAATAAACATCATTAAAAGTTATTTCGAATATAGGGATATTATAGTGGGGAATAAAAATTATGAAAAAAAAATTAAAAATGAAGATGGGTGTTCCACAAGGATCCGTTCTTGATTCCCTTTTATGGAACATTTTTTATGATGGTGTATTAAATTTAAAGTTATCTTTAGGTGTTAAAATTATTGGTTATGCTGATGATATCGCAATATTGATATCTGGTAAAAATTAACTTGAGCTCAGAAGTTTGGCGATAGAAACTATAAATAAAATTGATCTATGGATGATTGATAATGGACTAAGTTTGGCAAGTGAAATAACTGAATTAATTATCCTTGAAGGTAGAAGAAAATTAAATAAGTTTAATTTAAAATTAGGTAACAATGTTATTAAAAGTAAAAATGAATTTAAATATTTAGGCTAGATAAAAGATTAAAATTTACAAACCATGTTAAATTTAAAAAAAATGTCGATTACTTCATTTTAAATTAGATAACAATGTTATTAAAAGTAAAAATGAAATAAAATATTTAGGCTAGATAAAGGATTCAAATTTACAAACCATGTTAAATTTTAAAAAAATGTCGATTACATCATTTTACATTCAAAAATGGTCGAAAAAAATTGTCATTTTTATTAAAAATTGGCAATTTTAAATTAAAAATCGACGTGTACGAGCAATTTTTGCAAAAATTATAAATAAAGGTTTTATCAAATTTATTCCATACTTTAGGGACACCCTATGTATGGTAAATGCTAATAAATTGAGATTTGTATTTTTTTAACAATAACAAATATTTAAGGACTATATTACTATTATAAAATAAAATATACTTGTATTGATGGCGACTTTTTCAGGAAAATAAAAGTTTAAAGGGTATTTTTAGTCCTTCCCAAAAAAGCATCCTCGAAAATTATGTGTTTGGGACATAATTTTGGGGGCCTTTTTGGCCATTTAGGAAAGTACACACTTGAAAATCGTACTATTCTATCTTTTATAGGGCCATGAGGCTTTTCCGCCGGTCAGTGGAAAAGCTCAGAGGAGCACCCTCGAAAATTATGTCATTGGGACATAGTTTTGGGGGCCTTTTTGGCCATTTAGGAAAGTACACACTTGAAAATCGTACTATCCTATCTTTTATAGGGCCGTGAGGCTTTTCCGCCGGTCAGGGGAGAAGCTCAGAGGAGTTTAATCACCCGGTATTTACCTTAACTTCACAGAAAATCTCTGAAAAACTGTGAAAGGTGATTCGCGAAAATTCGCTCCCTGCTGGGGATCGAACTCAGGTTCCCCTTACCCGCCGGTAAAGTCTCACGTTTGATAGCCCCATTTATATTTAATTTTTGAATTTTTGGTATATTTTAAACTGTTTTGGTGATATTTACAATTTTTATTACCGTAAAACCAATATATCTTTTTATTATTATTGTATTTTTATAGAATATCATAAGTATGTTTGGAAGCCACCAAAGTAACAGTAATTACAATTATGTAACTGGCTATCAAACCCTGCGTGCCCTTCTTCCGTATGTTAGTGTATGAGTATTAGGACTTGCTACTAAATCGTCGATTTTTCTAAAGAGTCGTTTATTGTATCCCAACGACAAATGGTACAGACTACTATTCGGGGCGGGTTCGAACCTGGGCCACCCGTTCCTTAAACAGGGGTGCTTACCACTACACTAAATCGGCATGTTCAATAAACTGTTTTTATGATCTTACTTAAATTGCATCCAGTGCCTTTGCAGGTTTCTTTGGATAACGACAGGGGATTAGTGTAATAATAGAATTTTTTTAATTTTTCTATGAGAAAGTGGGATCCTTGCGATACGATTTTTGAATCCATATAAGTTTTATCAATAATTTTCTACAGCTTCCTATGAATCAAAGCCAATTAATCAATGAAATTGAATGAATTTGAGATTTTTCTAAACGTTATGGTTCAATGAAATTGAATGAACCATAACGTTTAGAAAATTAAGATTATTATAAAATTATAAGATTATAAACTTATAATTTGTGCCATACATAAATGTATTGGCGTAATTCCACCTTTAATTCGATTTTGTGCACAAAATTTAGTCAATTGCTCAATGCTCATTTTCCTTTAAAAATTATTGTATAAATTTTTAAAGGAAAAGGAGCATTCAACAAAAGTTGTATACTGCTACTGCCCACAGAGGGTAAGTAAATCCCTAATATCCAATTAATTCGGTTGTCCAAACCAAATTTGATAAATTTAAAGTCACTAATTAAAAAACCAAATCACAGAACGAAATTTTTATTATCACTCTACTATTAATTTAGTAATCCTTTTTTTGGGGTATCCGCAGGAAATTGCACTTTAAACTTTAATAGCCGTAAATCGCGTGTAAATATTTTCACTGTTACACGATTGCCCGCATTCCTGTAGATCTGGCCAATTCGCGATCCGAATCGCGAATGGCGAAACAGTGCGAGGAGCTCGCGAATCAAGCCGCCCTCACGTCGGCTTCGGCTCTTGTTCGGGTTTTTGCACACGTCGCACTCGTGTGATATTCGCGCCCTGCGACAACTTTTGCAATGTTGCGCTGGTCAGGACGAAACTACATCACTGTCAATGTCCTTACGCCGGGTCGGGAACCCGCTGCTGCGGATTTGTGCGCGTGCAAAAATTCCTAACAAGGACGACCGGTGTGGCGGGTGTGTGCGTGTGTGTGTGTGTGCGAATTCGATTTCCCCACCCGAAACCGAGCGCTTCCACCAAAAAGATACAATAAGTGAGTGCGCCGCACAAAAAAAATAATAATGAAAAACACGGTGAGTTTTAAATAATCAACAATTTTATGCAATGCGTCTGGCGAATGGTATCAATGACTGATAAGCGAAGACTTCTGTTTGCATAGCGCTACGTCTTTATGTGTACAATGCATCGCTATTTTCAACCACACAAACAAACGCCCGAATGAGATACAACCGAATGTTTTATCGGGGCTGCGTTGTTGATACAACTTTTGACTTTTGAACTTAGGCCCGCGCGATAAAACGGCGAAACATTTTTATACACACATATACAATTAAATTTATTAATACACATTCAGCACGACGTAAAAATTGTCTGTTTCGATCAAAACACACCTTGAGACTTGAAAACAATGATTGTACATTTGCATATTATCGTGGTTTTGTATGTACGAAAATTGTAATATTCATGCTAGACATATGTAGCATCATATGTGAGAGATTATTGCGTTAGCAGTGCTATTATTCTAATGCTGTTGCGCATACAAAGGGTGAACTGGTATGACCCGGGATGATTAATAATAATAACTGGCGTTGTAGCTATAAAAAGAGGGTTTCAAACTTGGTGGGCTTAAGAATTAGTTTCCTAAATTCTTTGCTAGCTCTAATTTATCAGATATTATTTATTAGGGGATTACAAAGTTGTGATACTTTTTAATTTAAATATACTTAAGTTGTGATACTTTATTATTTAAACTTAAACTTAATAACTTTTATAAGGTATCTTATGTACAAACTAAAGTAATTCTACTAAGAAGTATTTCACTAATTGTTGTAATTGCTTATAAAATTAATTCCATGTTGCATACGATTCTGTAAGGAGTGCTGTCCGTGCAAGGATATTTTAATCGGTAGCTGCTTTCAAATATAATAGAAATCTGTTAAAACTAACGGTATAGATTTATATATATATATATATATATATATATATATATATATATATATATTATTTATAGAATAATTTCTCAATAATTTCTCAACAATTTCACTCTCAGGTGGGACTTGAACCCACGTCTTCGGCTATTGCGGCCGTCTCGCTACCACTCAGGGCTAAAGGTCGTTTCAGACAAGACAATTTGTTGACTCAAAAGTTAGTCGTATCATACAGCAAATTATTTGAAATATTGAATTGGATGATAGATCGAATGGAATTTATCTAGGACCAAATTTATGGGAGGAGGATATATGAATTCATTTCTTGAACAACTTTTGAGCTAAGAAATTGTCTTGTCTAAAACGACCTTACGTGTCTGTAGCTATGTTACCCTCCAGCCCACTATCCAGAGGAGGTGATAACCGCTGAACTACATCGTAGTGTACAAAATCGCATTCATACACATTATTGTATTGTTTAAGAGATTATTTCGATAAATTGAATTATAAATGTACATTATTCTACAATTGTACTTATTAATTTATAAACTCCCGTTCTAGAAAATCATTTTTTGCTCTGGTTGTACCATGCGTGGATATTGTGTTATAAATAATCGATTGGAAAACGTTCTAAATATCGTCGGGTAATTGCGAGGCGGATTTCTCGGAAGGCTGGGCCGTGCAATAAAACATTCCCCTCGGCTAATTGAATTCAATTGGGGAATAATTCGTTTTAAATTTTAACCAATTAATGCTGGTCGGGAATTATTTATATTTTTACACCATTCCAGTGTAGATAAGATAAACATTCAAATGAGCGGAGTGGAGTTTTGTTTGTCTGCCGGAGGGGAAGTGACAATTATCTAATCGCAAATGAAATATTTTTGCATGTAGTTATTATTTCGAATGTGGCAGTGTGCTGCATTTGTAATTTACTGCTGTCTGGGGTGTGTTGGCAATGTTAGTTATTTCTGTGTTTTCTTAGTGATATTTTTTAATTTAAATTAAAAAAAAGCGTAGCCAGAAAATATTGTAGTACGTATTAAATAATTACAAAGACAAAAATGGGACGAAACTATATCGGAACTATTAGAAAGAAAAGGAAAAAACTGGATGGAAGCAAAAGAACTGGCAATAAATAGAAGAGAATGGAAAAAATATATAAAAGAATGGAGGAAAATTAAAACCTTTACACCACACTGTGGTAGAAAAAGCCAGCGGATTTATATATATATATATATATATATATATATATATATATATATATATATATATATATATATTACATAATACACCATTTTATATCAGTTTGTAATTTATTTATATACTATATACCGCTTGTTAGGGAATCAATTAAATCACTTGAATCATTGAACATTACAGAAAAAAATGCAGTGCAAAGGTCAAGTCGCTTGTTGTAATCTTGAATATGTCCATTCATGATTTCAAGCGACTGCACTTTCTGTAATGTTCAATGATTGGTCAATGTTGGTCTTCATTCACTAGTCCTTCATACCTCTGCTCGCCTTTTATATGGATACAGATGTATTGCATTATTTCAACTATTAAAAGAATCATGTGCTCCCATGCAAAAAGATACTATGCGAAAAAGTGGGGTGGGTGAGTATTTCAAGACTAATCAAGCTATGCTTGTTGTGCACTGTATCAAACGACTTGAACTCCGCTTTACAATGTTATTCGCAACATTCTATTATACAATATATTCTATTGATTATTTATATTCTATTGATAATATAGACTTAATTCATAAGTAGTTGCGAATAAATATGTAGAACGGAGTTCAAGTCATTTGAAATAGTGACCGGACATAGTCAGGTTCAAGACTTTATACTATATATTCTATTGATAATTTAGACTTAATTCATAAGTAGCGAATAAAAACGTAGAACGGAGTTCAAGTCATTTATAATAGTGAACGGACATATTCATGTTCAAGACTTATATATATATATATATATATATATATATATATATATATATATATATATATATACATATATAAGAATAGTTATTTTTATATGAGTGTTTAGGTAGCCTTTTATTCACGCAAGAAGGTTTAACACCAATAACAATCGTTTAAGTTTCTTAAAAAAAGTCCAAATAAAATGTCGAAAACAGAAAATAAAAACCACTATGCTTCGAAATGAAGAAATAAGACAAAGTGACGAACATCAACGAAAATCAAATCATGCAACAAGTTATAGGCATCAATGTGGATGTGGATGAGACATGGGGCACCATAAAAAGAGCTCTGTGGGACCGCAGTAAGGATAAATGTATACAAAAAAACAACTTCCAATCCCCAAAAGAATAATGGATGACAGATGAAATTTTGGCAAGAATGGAAAAGAGAAAACAATACAAAGACAAGGATAGAAATAAGTACAAAGAAATCCAACAAGAAATACGAAAAAAATTATAGAAGCCAAAGAAACATTTATGAGAAACCATTGTGAGGAGATAGAATCGCTTGAGCCAAGGTATGATTCATTTAACTTACATAAAAGGATCAAAGAATTCACTGGCATGGGAAAGAAGAAACAGACTGGTATAATAAAAGATAACAACGGTAATATTATAGCGAGCATAGAGAAAAAGATCAAAAGATGGGTGAAATACATACAACAATTATTTAAAGACACCAGAAATGAAATAGAGATAAAAGAAACGTCGCAAGGACCAAGAATAACAGCCGAAGAAGTAATGTATGTTATCAAGAACTCAAAAGATAGAAAGGCAATAGTACCAGACGAAATACCAGTCGATATTGTTAAACTAATTGAGGAAGACAATATTAGCATCTTGGTAAATCTATATAATACCATCTATACGATGGAATCATACAACAAGAATGGTTAAAATCTACATTCCCTTCATTACAAAAAAAAAAACACAACGCAAGAAAGTGCTCAGATTTTAGAACAATAAGCGTGATGAGTCACACATTAAAGGTTCTTCTAAAAATCAATCACAGCCGCATTTACAAGAAATTAGAAACATATCAGTGAGACACAGTTCGGATTTCGAAATAATCTAGGCACAGAGAGGCTCTATTTGGAATGAATGTTATAATCCAACGATGTCTCGATATGAACGTAGATTTATTTATAGGCTCATCGATTACGAGAAAGCCTTCGATAAAGTTAAACATGATCGGTTAATGGACATAGTACAGCAGAAGGGCCTAGAATACAATGACGTCCGAATAATATAAACTTTGTACTGGAATCAGAAAGCACAAATAAATGTTGAAGGACATAACTCTGAAGAATTGTATATCCGACGGGGAGTCCGCCAAGGATGCATACTATCACCGGTCCTATTTAATATGTACTCAGAATGCTTATTCAAAGAAGCCATCAATGATGACTCGGGTGGAGTAATCATAAACGGTCAAGTTATCAATTACATACGATACGCAGACGACACTGCGATAATAGCAACATCCATCTGTCAGCTTCAGAAAATGATGCAAGACATAAATACGACTAGCACATCCTATGGGCTCAAAATGAATTTGAAGAAAACTAAATTTATGGTTGTAAATAAAACCAATGTTAATAATATATCAGCAATACTAGTAAACAACAGTGCAATCGAAAGAGTTAGAAGCTACCAATACTTAGGAACACGTATTGAAGACAACAACGACCAAACCATAAAAGTGAACAAACGTATAGAAATACAAAGAGCAATTTTCGTCAAAATGAAAATTCTTTTCTCAAATAGAAATCTCAATCTAGCCGTGAGAGTCCGAATAATTTGCTGTTAAATTTTTTCAACACTACTGTATGAGATGCAAGCATGGACATTACATTTGAGATGTGAATCTATCGCTGCATGCTGAAGATATCCTGGATGGAGCTAGTAAACAACGAAGAAGTCATGCGAAGAATGCATAAAGAAAAGTAACTGATCCTTACGATCAAAACACGAAAGCTACAGTACTTTGGATATATCACCCGGGGAGAGAGATACCCTATTCTCCAACTGATCATGCAAGGAAAAATATAAGGAAGAAGAAGCATGGGGCGTCACAGAACCTCATGGTTAAAGAACCTTAGAGAATGGTACGGACATAGGTCTATTCGGACTATTTAGAGCTGCAGCGTCAAATATTAGAATCGTCATGATGATAGGAGATGGCACCACAAGAAGAAAAAGTTTAGTAAGTGTATACAAATAACCTAAACCACAATTGCACAATCAATATAAATCAAGCCAAAATTATTCGAATTAAAAATTATAATCCGACGTTTAGATATCACATCTAATTTCGCCTAAAACAAACCAAGTGAAAACTGTGCCGCACTTGTTAAGGTTTATTTTTTATGGAGTCGAGTACACTTTTTAAAACTGCCAAAAATGTAAGAATACTTTAGCTAATTTAGGTGCTTTAATATCTGTATTATATTATATATAGTTATTTTTAACATTAAAATGAGTTTTGAATGATTTTAGCATTGAATAACTTTTACAGGTGATTTTTGTTTTATGATATATAAAAAATTAAAACATTTCCCGCAGACCAACTAATAATTTTAATATATATATATATATATATATATATATATATATATATATATATATATATATATATATATATATATATATACACAACACAACATTAGTTCGAAGGACTTAAAGATAGGTATTATAAAAATGACTTACCAAATTAATTTAGTTTATTTTATCCCTATGTAGTTTTGCCGGAATAGGATGATGTGAAATCTGAAACAAATTATAGAACTATAAAAATCTAAAAGCATATAGAAGTGTGACATATTTCAACATATTACACGCATAATGAAGGACATAAAATAATAATCAATTTTAAACTATTTGAAAATGCATCACAGAACAACAGATATATGTATACAATATGTTGTATACAATTAATCAATTATATATGTGTGTTGATACATAATGCTTATGCACGTCAGTTAAACATGATGATTCATAATTGAAGGACTAACCCTCGTATTCACCAACGTTCTATAAATCTATCAATAGCTTTTGAACCCATAAGTATTCGTTGTTATAGCAACAATAAATAAATTATCTATCTTACTTTAAAAGATAAATAAAACGATTTTTTACTTTGTTTTTTATCACACTTCAGTTACACTTTGCAACTAGTTTCGGCTAAGCTCTAGCCATTTTCGAGCTCCTCCGATGTCTCGAAAATGGCTAGAGCTTAGCCGAAACTAGTTGCGAAGTGTGATAAAAAACAAAGTAAAAAATCGTTTTATTTATCTTTTAAAGTAACTATATTCTCTAGATAATTTATTTATCTTTTAAAATGAATTATCACAAAGTAGACGCCTTAACAATCCAATAGTTACTTTAGATTCGCTCTATTGGAAACACTGAAAAAATAAAGAAAATGTGTCATTAAAGCTCCAATTACAAGCGCTATTCAAGGTGCTGACATTTATTTTGACTATTTCTGTCATAATGACATTTTCAATTTATACATTCCATAGCTTATGGGACCTATAAAGTTTATGGGATGTTAGTGAATACGGGCATTAGACATATATAAGTATGAAACCACCTCTTAGCAATCTACATATCTAGATCTCGATTTTATTAGATCTCCTCAGTGTAGCTCAGCTAGTGAGGATGAATTCACACAATATCTCGAGTGGTTATATATATATATATATATATATATATATATATATATATATATATATATATATATGTTATAACCACTCGAGATATTGTGTGAGATCAACCTCACTAGCTGAGCTACACTGATGACATCTATTAAGATCGATATCTAGATATGTAGATTGCTAAGAGGTGGATTCACACTTATATATGTTTTATGAGATTGGCCTTGTGCTGATATCTCAAGCACTCTGGTATACTATTCCATAGAGGGCACTACCCGGTGATCCTGATGGCATGAACATATTGACGGTTATTACCATGTGGGTGTGCATTACTAATTGATTTATGGATGTAGTGCCGCCAGATTTAAGCATTTAACTTTCCTCCTGGAAGGATTAAGGTGTATATGCCATTGGCATTGAAATGGCTTTGAATTCTAAGCTGAGAATTATTTTTATTATTATTTTAATCGTATGCCTTCTAGCGTAAGGCGTGTAGGCATAAAACGTAGGCGAGATATTACACTTTTTAAAACAGAAAAAAATCACAGAGGCTTCATAAGGCGAGCCTGTATGAATTTATATGGCGGTACCTCACGTCCGAGGTTTTCAAACATCGTCCTCAGTCCTTGGATCAACTAAAGGAAGCCATTCAAGAAAAAAAATCAAGGAATTTTGCCCGACATGCTAGTGAGAGTAATGGAAAACTTCCATGAACGTCAAATGTGTATTGGCCACCATTTGGACGGTATGATTTTTGAACCTTAAAGTGAAAAAAAACTTTTTTATATCTATATTTGAGAAATAAAAAGTTTTTCGTGATATTCTTTTTCAATCCCTCTTTTAAATATGGGAGTTATTTATATAGTGTCACCCATTAACAACACCACAACAAATATGAATTGAAAATTGTATTTCTAACTGCGTAAAGATTTTCTAATAGCCAAAAAATGAGTGATTTGGTTATTAGAAAATCCTTACGCAGTTAGAAATATAATTTTCAATTCAGAGTTGTTGTGGTGTTTTTAATAGGAGACACTACTTAAGGTCGTTTTAGACAAGACAATTTTTTAGCTCAAAAGTTGTTCAAGAAATGAATTCATATATCCTCCTCCCATACAATTTGTCCTTGACAAATAGAACGTGTTATATGTTTCCATTCGATCTACTATCCAATTCAATATTTCAAATAATTTGCTGTATGATACGAGACAATTTAGATTGTCTCGCATCTTGACTAAAGGTCGTTTTAGACAAGACAATTTCTTGACTCAAAAGTTAGTCAACAACATTTCAAGAGGCAATAATAAAAATAATTAAATAATATGCAGCGTAATCTTACTAATAATTATATATAAGTGTGAAGATCTTAGCAATCTACATATCTATATTTCGATCTTATTAGAGCTCATGAGTGTAGCTATTTAGGATGAATTCACACAATATCTCGAGTGGTTATAAACAAAAATTATACTACTAACCCCCTAGGAGGAAAGTTAAACGGCATAATTGATGTGGTGCCGCCAGATGACGTTTAACTTTCCTCCTAGGGGGTTAGTTGTATAATGTGGTGCCGCCAGGTGGCGTTTAACTTTCCTCCTAGTGGGTTAGTTGTATAATCACTAATAATTTGCGTCTTCATTCCTATAAAATACAACTCAACAACTCACAGACCATACACAGGAAAGAGAATTCGTCAGTTGGATTATTGAACAACAACCAGTGAACTGTGAGTTTTCCAACAAAATCATCTTTAATCATGAGGCCCATTTAAATATTGATGGCATCATAAACAAGAAAAATCGTCTCATTTGGAGTGACGAAAACCCACTCATGTGTTTCATAAGAAAGAAATTTATCCCAAACGTCTTACTCTATGGTATAGTTTTTGGGCTTGAATCATTTTTCTTCGAATATGCCGCCGGGAATGCACAAAGTCAAAAGCGAACAGTATCGGGGCAGTTTTTTGTGCCTCAAGTGTTATTTCTTATTTATGTTTGTATATTGTATGTAGTGGGAAAATTAATAAAGCATTTATGATTATAATTTAGTTATATTTAACCCATATTATTTCGATTTAATTGAACCATTAATATAATTTCAATAAAATGATCTGTTAACGATTGTACCTCGAACAACCACCGCCCGACAAAAACAATTTAGCGAAACACCGAACAATCAGTCCAGGCAATTACAACCCAAATTTTCCATTTATTTGTATTGTAACATATCGCATGCCCGCTACAATTTCGTGCATGTGAGCCACAGATAGCATTTTGGACATGTTAAAAATTCATGACTAATATCCCAAATATAACCGTTCAATAACAAGGTGGATTTCGCCCTGTTATTACAAAACAAATGGGGAAAGCAACCATTTTTTAAAACTATTATTTTACATTATGCTAATTGAAACCGCGTCGGTGTTTCTTTCTCTTTCGCAGCTCGTTGGCATCCGCGCCTCAAATCAAAAACATTTCGTAACACTGGAATGCATAATCGCGTAAAAAATTGATATATAAATAAACATAGATTACTGCCGGGTGAAGAAATCGAATCTAAAAAGTAATTGGAAGCGAGTGATAAATATTTTTTTGGTGTGTGTGCACATAAATGATAAAATATATTTACCGGGACTGCGGCGCGTTCGTTTATCAGCGATAAAAATGCGCCAGGGGTCTCCGAATGTGTTTTTCCCTTTCCAATTACTGTCTAACCGTAACCCCCTCGATTTTCCGAACTATTTAGAATGACCGATAAGGCTTTAAAATAATGAAAACGATCGCATTGACCATTCCGGCGAGATTTATTTAAGGTACCGTTTTGTCAAATGGAATGTCAGCGGCGATAAAGTATATCAAAATATATCGAAAATTAGTGCGTTGAACCTGCTTTTTATGTACACTTTTCGGGAGTATATATTGTGATTCATCTCGACGTGCGTGGATTTCCATTATTTGTGTTTATCACAATTGTGCTTGCATTGTGAAGCCACCGTACTTAACAGCGTGAATAATTAAGCGAAAATCTGTATGTACGTGTATCGGTTAAACGTTAAACTATGTATGTCCACAGCAATAATAGATGTAATTTCGCCGGAATTACGTGTACATAAAGCATGGGATATCCACGTGTCGCCCCGATATATAGTGCGTATTCCCTAGCTCATTATATCATTTATATCGATCTCGTGCAAGCAAAAATGACGCACACGTTGCGTGTCATTGTACCGGTACACCGAATATGGCATAAAACTGGGGGGCCCACGTGTAGTAATTGCCTCCTTAAAATTCTTTTGTGGCCGTTTTTAATATTAAAACTTATTTGGGAATTTTCAAGTTTGGCACGGCCCGTCCAAGTTAATTATAGGCCGACTACTTTTGTCGTACGAAATTATTCAATAACGACCGGACAAAGAACGACAGCAGGAAGTTTACGAACACATAAATATAATTGTATTATAATAGTAACGTAAATTTTATAAAAATCAACCTTTTATTTTTGAAAATATTGTATATTATTCGTAATTTTTATTCGCAAACAACAGTTGAATATATATTGTAAACAACATAACATTAATACTAACCGTCTGCAACTGTTCTTTGCGAATAAAAATTATTAATATTGCATTATAAAATACAATATTATACGATCACGTCAAATATGCTGCCGATATCTTAACGATTTTAAGGATAAATAAATATATTTTTGATATTTTATAATTCTTATATCTAAATTATAAATGTATTTCATAATTTAGATATAAGACTAACAAAGTCAGCCAACTGTTGACAACAAATGTATTTCATAATTTAGATATAAGACTAACATAGTCAGCCAACTGCTGAGAAGCTAGATGAAGAAGTAGGCCACAAGACACCAGGAAGTTCACGGTAATTTCCTGGTGTCTTGTGACCTACTTCTTCGCCTGGCTTGTCAGCAGTTGGCTGACTATGTTAGTCTTATATCTAAATTATGAAATACATTTGTAATGTAAGAATTATAAAATAGGAGATTTCAACTCCAAAGTTGGCCAAGGAAGTCCTAACCTTCCTTGGCCAACTTTGTAGTTGAAACCACAGAAGAAACCGACTGATCCAATTCTGCCAAGAACATCAATATATAATAACAAACATGTGGATCAAACTACTACCACGTCGATTATACATGTAGAGATCGCCAAGGTACAACCCAACCCATGTATCAGGAACCAGATCGACTATATTCTAATGCCCAAAAAGTTAAAAAACGCAGAAAATTGGGCAAAGAGATAGGATCAAACCAAAACTAACTTGTTGCAAATATAAAAATGCTAGTTGCATTAGGATACATAAAGCAAAACATCTAATATTCGAACATGAAAAACTCAAAGAGGAAGCATGCTAGTTTAATGTAGCCGAAAACCTTAATGAGAAACTTAACAGAGAGAACACATCTATAAGAAACAAGAAACAGAATGGCGGCATTAATGAGGCTTCCAGAAATAATCGTTAGAAGCAAGTGTTAGTAATTTAACAGACAATGAAATACGAAGCAAACATAAATGGATGGCAAACGAAATCTTGAATCCTTCCATTAGATTCAAAGTTCGTAAATATAAAGAAGGAAATCATTAGAAATATAAAGACTGCTCCAGGGCAATACAAAAAATGTACATCCAGAATGGAAGACAGCCACATTAACGCGGGAACTCGGAAAGTAGGACACCGACATTGCTGCACTGAGCTATGCAAGATTTTCGAACGAAGGACAGCCCATAGAAAATCAAAGCGGGTACAAATTCTACTGGAAAGGGCGTCCAAGTAGTGAAGTTTTAATTTGAGATTGGGTGGAGTTGTCTTTGTAATAAAAAATAGCATCGCCAGAAACCTCGCTAGTATACCTATTGGTATATTAACCTTATTATTACCATACGTGTCCCTATCGGCAAAGACAGAACACATCTATCAGAAGCAAGAAACAAAATGGCGGCATTAACGAGGCTTCCAGAAATAATCGTTAGAAGCACGTGTTGGTAATTTAACAGACAATGAAATACGAAGCAAACATAAATGGATGGCAAACGAAATCTTGAATCCTTCCATTATATTCAAAATTTCGTAAATACAAAGAAGAAAATCATCAGAAATATAAAGACTGCTCTAGGGCAATACAAAAGATGTACATCCAGAATGGAAGACAGCCATCTTAACGCGGGAACTCGGAAAGCACGACGCCGAAATTGCTGCACTGATCTATGCAAGATTTGCGGACGAAGGACAGCCCCTAGAAAATCAAAGCGGGTACAAATTCTACCGGAAAGGGCGTCCAAGTAGTGAAATTTGATTTTGAGATTGAGTGGAGTTGTCTTTGCAATAAAAAAATAGCATCGCCACAAATCTCGCTAGTGTACCTACTGGTATATTAGGCCCAATTCTCACATAAGCTGCGTCGGGCGGAGGCGCGGTGTAGACGAGGTGCAGGCACGATGTGGCACAGGCGATTGTGATGTCCATATGCAGTGAAGGAGTGGAAATTACACCATATGTCTACATAGGGGCGGCGTGGAAGAGTTTCGCCTCATCGCCTACTGGCGCGGCGAGAAGCACGAGGCATATGCCCGCGCCTCGTCACCCAAGTGGGCATATCACCACATGTTTATATAGATGGGTCGTGAAAGCGTCATGCCTCTCGCCGCGCCGGCACCGCGCCTTCGCCTCTTCGCCTGAGACACGGTAGGCGACGAGGCGAGAGGCATAACTCTTCCACGCCGCCTCTATGTAAACATACGGTGCAATGTTCCCCTTCACTGCATATGGACATCACAATCGCCTGTGCGACGTCGCGTCTGCACCTCGCCTACACCGCGCCTCCGCCCTACACCGCTTATGTGTGAATTGGGCCTTAGATCGTATTATTAAAATCCGTGTCCCTATCGGCAAAGACAACCATGACTATGACACTATCAACAACGATGTGAAAATCAAAGACAACTTTTATGTATATCGAAAAAACTTGGTTGGTACAACAAAAACCTTCCTGCAGACGACATTATTTTTGGATGAAAATTATCAAAAAACGGCTTATTTTGAGCCTAATTAAATATAGAATATAAAATAGTATTATACATTTAAATAACTTAAATATTTGATTTTTTATCATTTGTATAACTCGACGGATTAATTTAAAACCGTTCGTAAAATAAAAACCTTCCTGTAGACTTTACTTTTGTGTGAAAATGATTCAAAAATGGTTTATTTTGAGCAAAATTAAATATAGAATGTAAAATAATATCTTACATATAAATATCTTAAATTAAACCAAACTATCCCCCTTCAATATTTCAAATGACTTGAACTATGCACTACATTGTTTCTCACATTTTTTTTACGAATTAGTCTTAAATTAATAAATGAAATCAATTGGATCATAGAAAATAGCAGATAACAATGTAGTGCATAGTTCAAGTCGCTTGAAATAGTGGTCGGGGATAGTTTGGTTGGTAGGGGCCACCCGCCCACCCTACCTTTGTTCGCATAGTTTTTTTTATGGATACAGACGTTGTATCTTGTTTAAACCATTCCAAGAAGAGTGTTATCCTATGAAAGAACTATGCGAACAAAGGTGGGGTGGGCGGGTGGTCCCCATCAACCAAACTACCCCCCTCCACTATTTCAAATGACTTGAACTATGTACTACATTGTTTCTCACATTTTTTTTTACGAAGTAGTCTTAAATTAATAAATGAAATCAATTGAATCATAGAAAATAACGGATAACAATGTAGTGTATAGTTCAAGTCGCTTGAAATAGTGGTCGGGGATAGTTTGGTTGGTAGGGGCCTCCCGCCCACTCCACCTTTGTTCGCATAGTTTTTTTATGTATACAGACGTTGTATCTTGTTTAAACCATTCCAAGAAGAGTGTTATCCTATGAAAGAACTATGTGAACAAAGGTGGGGTGGGCGGGTGGTCCCCACCAACCAAACTACCCCCCTCCACTATTTCAAATGACTTGAACTATGTACTACATTGTTTCTTACATTTTTTTTAACGAATTAATCTTAAATTAATAAATGAAATCAATTGAATCATAGAAAATAACGGATAACAATGTAGTGTATAGTTCAAGTCGCTCGAAATAGTGGTCGGGGATAGTTTGGTTGGTAGGGGCCGGCTGATACTTCATCTAGTGGCAGGAAATGAACTACATGTAGTAGGGAATTTGTTTGCATAACATTTGTTTTTTCATCTTATACATGACTATAGAGCCAATGTTATACTATTCATACCATAAAAGTACATTAACAAGCACGCATTATTGTAGAAGTGAGTGAAATCATATGATTTTAATGCAAGCTGATCAAACAAAAACAAAGATCAAGTGATCGTACACCTTGAAGAAAACCGTTAACGTTTGAATCGCGAATTCTTAGATATCGGGCTATCTAGGAGTAAATAATTATACCATTGGGTGATTTCAACGCCCGCGTTTGTTCAGACTATAAAACCTGGCCTGGGATAATTGGAAGACATAGGTTTGGTCATGACAACTCAAACGGTCTACTGTTACTATGCCACAACATCTCTCTCTGCATCACTAACACACTGTTCAAGCAAAGAAGAGCTCAAAACAACATGGCAGCACCCCCGTTCTAAGTAACAGCACTTCCTCATGTTATCATACGACAGCAGAATATTGCAGATTTACATCTAGCAAGAGTCAAAAGAGGAGCAAACTGTTGAACCGACCACATAGTAGTTATGTCTAAAATACAACTCCATATTACTAAACCAAAGAAAGAAAATAAACCTCTAGCTAAGAAGCTACATACAAGGAAATTTATGAACCCTGATGTTTTAACTGTGCGTTGCCTGATGTTTTATTAAACTGTGCGTTGCCTGATGTTTTATTAAACTGTGCGTTGCCTGATGTTTTATTAAACTGTGCGTTGCTTCACCTGATAAGCCACCAGCTAACACTGTTTGGAAATATTTTGTAGTGTTATTCTAAGTACTGTAGGGATATCAGTGTGGCGGCATTGCGACTGGTTCTATAACAACAACGAACAACTTATAGCTTCAATTGACGCTCAAAAGACAATTCTGCGCAACTGGGAAAACAACAGACAAAATCCTAGGTTGAAGATGCAACTTCAAGCAGCATACTTGACCCTCAGGAATGTAAGCCGTATAGCCAACACTGCAGAACTACAGCTGTATGCTAACACTCACCAGATGGGACTCTCCTATGAAACGTTGAGGCAGATATATGGACCATCTACGCGAACAACAGTATCAATCAATACAACGGATGGAAGAAGTCTCACAGACAAGAAACAGATTCTGAATCACTACAATGCGCTTCTAAATATTGATAATACAGCAAACATTGATTATATCAACGTTCTACCTGTGAGAAGACTAATGTCCACACTTGACAACGAGTCCACAATAGACGGGGTGAAGCATACAAAATCCCAACTTAAAGACGGCAAGACGCCTGGCTGTGATGGAATTTTATCGTAAATATCCAAGGAAGATAGTAACTGTCTCGACGAGGAACTGCTTAACTTCATAAGTGTGGAGAACTGTACCCGTTGAGTTTAAAATATCTATCATATGCACCCTACACGGTCAATATTACTGTCATTCCCAGTACTGTAAAGGTCGTTTTAGACAAAACAATTTCTTAGCTCAAAAGTTGTTCAATAAAGGAATTCATATATCTTCCTCAAATGCAATTTTTTCTTGACAAATAGAACGCGTTATATTTTTCCATTCGATCTTCCATCCAATTCAATATTTCAAATAATTTGCTGTATGATACAAGATAATTTAGATTGTCTGGCATCTTGACTAACTTTTGAGTTAAGAAATTGTCTTGTCTAAAACGACCTTTAGTATTTGCTTCAATCCTCCCTCAATATTTACCAAGAAATCAATTATCCTGGTAAATATCAGTATTCTCTTCATTTCATCATTACTGTACCTTACACGATCAGTATTATACTGTCAATATTTTAGAATAATGAAAATTTTAAACAAGTAATACTGTCATTATTCTAAAATATTGAGAGTATTACTGACCGTGTAAGGTGCCTTTTAAATACCTAATCTGACGGCTATTTTGGACTTTGCAACCAAAAAATTTGATAGGAAAGTTTGTCTAACCGCAGGCAGCAAAATATCTAATAGTAATAATAGTACATTTGGTATGGTACTTAGTATCAAATTTGAAACAAATTATTAACATACATTTTTAGGGTTGATACTTCTAGTAGCTTTTATTGCACAAAAAGAATTTATAAATAGTCGGGCACTTAAGGTCGTTAAGACAATTTCTTAGCTCAAAAGTTGTTCAAGAAATGAATTCATATAACTTCCTCCCATACAATTTGACCTTATATTTTTCCATTCGATTTACCATCCAATTCAATATTTCAAATAATTTGCTGTATGATACAAGACAATTTAGATTGTCTCGTATCTTGACTAACTTTTGAGTCAAGAAATTGTCTTGTCTAAAACGACCTTTGGGTATTAAGTGCCCGGCTATTTATAGATTCTTTTTGTGTGCAAAAAAAGCTACTAGAAGTACCAACCTCAAAAATATATGTTAATAATTTGTTTCAAATTTGATACTAAGTAAACGTGACTATTATAGAAAACCTAATATAAAGGTGGTTTTAGACAAGACAATTTCTTGACTCAAAAGTTAGTCAAGATGCGAGACAATCTAAATTGTCTCGTATCATACAGCAAATTATTTGAAATATTGAATTGAATGGTAGATCGAATGGAAAAATATAAAGCTTTCTATTTGTCAAGGACAAATTGTATGGGAGGAGGATATATGAATTCATTTCTTGAACAACTTTTGAGCTAAGAAATTGTCTTGTCTAAAACGACCTTTACGTAATATTTCCACCGCACATTACGAAATTCAAATATTATTTATTATACAACTTTACAACGAAAAGTTTATTTATTTTCAATAAATTTGTTACCAGGTATAAATGAACATATAAAATGAAATGAATAGTTTTAAGCAGCTGTAATATCCAGCCTCAAACATTTAATTCAGCGTGCCATTTACGCCCCAGTAAAGTCTATTATATTAAAACAATGAAATAACTCACAAATACCGATATTACAATCCATTTTCTTAATTACCCCATTTCATTAAAGACACATTATAATTGCAGACAATGACTTATCGTAACGGAGAGAGCGCTTTTATAAATAATAGATAGGGGCCAGTTTGCATGGGCGGCGAAACTTTTCGAGGCACGCATCTCACGCAGCTCGCGGGAGGGCGATTTGCGTGCGCGATGCGATACGTGATAAGGGTAGGTGGTGGTAGCTTGCAGAATGCATAAGCTAAAACCACTATTTTTCATTAGCCTTTCCACCTCCCCCAAAATGGACACATTAAAATATCGCGAGAGATCGATAAATATATATAATAAAAAAAAAATAGGTACGGTTTGCGCGCATTTAATTCAGTGGGGGTGGCGTTTTTTGTCTCTCTTCCGCTACTCAATCGAATCGCCGGTGCGGAACGGGGAAATCGCGAATGACAGTGGGGCTGGAAAGTGCAATGTATGTGGAAGAGGGTGTGTTTTGCTGTGACAGGCGCATAAGTTACCCTATCAACCGGCGATAACTAATAATTCGCTCGACCATCCGCGCATGTTTCGAGTTTATTAATTCATGCTGGTTTAGAACGCGACTTGTTTCTCCTAGGGCGACATTTTTTTGGGTGTAAAGAACCCCACGAAATGTGTGGTTTGTGGCCAAGGCCAACCACTAGCTGCGTTTTATAGCGCTTCTTTCATACTTAAATATATTTTAAATTGCACCAAATTTTTTGGTTTAAATCTAAAGTTTGTTACATACAGCAAGTATGGGACATCAATTAAATCTGTTTAGGGGGGCTAACCGCGCGATGCGTTTGTTAAAAAAAGGCACGGCCGCGGGGGCCTAGCGCTTTCAGGGGGGGTGTAGCGGGGTACGTGCGCCGAAAAAAAAGAGAAAGACAACAACGTCGCGTCTATTTTTCTAGGACCTAGACACCTTACCCTGTGTGCGTATACTTGCCCCCACCACTAACAGAAATAGACGATATCCCGCTGCACCCCCGCTAGTTGCGTGATACAAACCCCCACTAAATGCGGGGTTTCGATAAACATTTTTCAGAATTCGTGCGGGCGTTTTGATGAAAAGTCGTGTTGCGTGTGTGTGCGTGTAAAAAGTGCGCGCACAGTGCGTGCATTTCGGAACAGTCAGTCGCATTTTAGATAGCAGTTCACTTGCATTGCCCAAAATTCCCTCCGCGGCCGTACTTAGATAATTCACAATTTTCACATGGACAATCATTAAAAAACAGTTTCGCGATTGTTATTGTTTGTTTGGTTTTTTTTTGCGAACTATAAACAGTGCTAATGTTTCATCACTAGTGCAAATATTTTCGCCAATTTTTGCGAAACTTCACGTAAGTGTATACAACCACATAATAATTATAATTTAATAATTTTAAATTTAATTTTTTTTTTGGTATATATTTTTTGTATGACTTTCTAAATAATAGTTGTAGAATACGACACGTCGACAGTTGCGGATGCATTTTGAAAGCGCCATTATGCGCGGATCGTGTGAAACTAGTTTTTTTTTGTTTCAATTTTTGGCACCCGAAGCAAAAAATCGCGCAACCCTTTTCTAAAAGGTACGCATCAAATTATGCAAATTCATACCGGAAGCACGCGCAAAAAACGCGCCCCTTTCATATATAACATTATTCATGTATTCAGAATTTAATTTTAACACACACACACATACTCACAAGGTAACAAAAAAAAACATCAGGTGCGCTTTTACTTTAATAATAAATAACAATAGCGCTCGCGCATAATTGGACGGGTTTTTCGATGGCCAAATTCACGCGTAATTATGTCGTTAATGCGCGCGCTAAGTGCACCAGTTCCAATAAGAAAATATATTGGCCGATCGATCCCCGTGTGGCCGGCTCTGTGTTTGTATCGGAAACCGATATAATTAGCGAGGTTTTTTTTACAACCCCGGGACGCCGCCGACGACGGCGGGGTTCAAAATTGGCCAATGGGAGTGCGGGTTCGCTTACGGGACGCACACGGGGTGAATTCAGCCCCCGACTTTCAAAACGATATTTTTATTTAGTAGGGCCGGGCACGCAGTACCGTGCAGAACCGCAACGCATTCATAAGGTGGTGTGAAATTTATTTTGATTCATTTTTGTTTGGCATTGCTAATTATTTGGGTAGTTTTTGAACTGTTTGCTGTGTGATTAAAAGTGGAGTTCGGTGCGATTAAGGTTATCGAGTGTGCTTTTATTTCACCGCCGTGCTGATTTCGTGGGCGAACTTTGGTGCTTGAATTTGATTTCAATATTTACAGTTTTTTTAGTTTTGATAACAGTTTTTTTTTTCGGATAATAGCGTCAGTTCAGACAAATTAATTGCGGAATGTGATGTTGTTGGAGGGCATTTGGTATATTAGTCATCGGTTCGTTGCGCTTCGGGGGTGTATTTTAGTGTTTCCTGTTATTTTGTTGGTAATTTTAATTTAAGGGGGTGCAACTAATTCAGCCACAGTTAATATGCCTATTCAATTTATAACTAACTAGACTCATTCAAATGAACCGTTGCAAATTTATATTCAAAACACTTTTTTTTCGAATGAACTGTTGCTTTTAGCTATCATAGTGTCTAAGTGTATTCGTATAGCTTTATATTGAGGTATAACTAGTTCATTTTGAGCAATTATAAGGTCACAGCGAGGAAAAGTTCAAGTACTCGCTACTTTCATGAGAATATTTCGAGTTTATTAATGCATGCTGGTTTAGAACGCGACTTGTTTTTCCTAGGGCGACTTTTTTGGGTGTAAAGTACTTTTAGCTATATCTAGTTCATTTTGAGCAATTATAAGGTCACAGCAAGGAAAAGTTCAAGTACTCGCTACTTTCATGAAAATATTTCGTGTTAAAATTCATAATAAGTCAAATTTTCTTTCTAAATCTTCAAATCATAAAAGTTTGAAGATTAAGAAGAAACATTTCAATTACTGTGATTTTTAGAAGCCGACATATTTTCATGAATGAACTTTTCATCGTTATGACCTTATAAAATTCATAATAATTCAAATTTTTCTTCTAAATCTTCAAATTTCAATAACTGTGATTTGTAGAAGCCGAAATATTTTCATGAATGAACAAATGTTGAACTTTTCATCGTTATGACCTTATAAATTTCACAAAATGAATAAATTATACCGCATTATAAAACTAGAAGAGTACAAAAAACTTTCATGAAAATATTTCGTGTTAAAATTCATAATAAGTCAAATTTTCCTTCTAAATCTTCAAATCATGAAAGACTGAAGATTAAGAAAGAACATTTCAATTTCTGTGATTTGTAGAAGCCGAAATATTTTCATGAACTTTTCATCGTTATGAGGATACAGTATACTGTTGAGACTTCAAAATTTCTAAAATTGAACAATTTGAATTATTGTATTTTGTAGAAGCCGAAATATGTTCATGAGTGTATGAAATATAGAACTTTTCATCGCTATGACCTTATAAATTCCACAAAACCAATCAATTATACCGCATTGTAAAAATAGAAGAGTATAAAAAACTTTTATATATTTTTTAGTTATTTCTAGCTTTATAATGCGGTATAATTTTTGTAGAATTTAGAAGCCCATAGCGATGAAAAGTTCTATATTTCATACACTCATGAAAATATTTCGGCTTCTACAAAATACAATCATTCAAATTGTTCAATTTTAGAAATATTGAAGTCTCAACAGTATACTGTATCCTTTTAGTTTTAAAATAATTTATTTCAAAATTTGCAAATTTAGAAAACATTTTAGTATTCTGTGTTTGCTACCTTTAATTTTATAATAAGGTAGAATTTGTTAATATTGTAGACTTTATAAGATCACACTGATGAAAATTACATACAAATAATAATTCTTGTTATAAAAATCACAGTAATTAAAAATTTTGTATTTTGAAAATTTACACTATTATCATTCCGTATTCTTTTATGTTTATAATAAGGTATGTTTATTTTCTGGTATTTATAACGTCATAGCGATGAAAACAAGATCTCTTACTATCGTAGTCATTGGACAATGCCTAGAGCTATAAAAATAATAATTCTTGTTGTAAAAATCACAGTAAATAATTTTGTATGTTGAAAATTTAGACTATTATCATTCCGTATTATTTTATGTTTATAATAAGGTATGTTTATTTTTTGGTATTTATAGCGATGAAAACAAGTTCTCTTACAATCGTAGTCATTGGCAACAATGCCTAGAGTTATGGCGAAACTAGTAGCTTTAAACAATAAATAAGGTGGTAAAAACATTGTAGTTTGATTAATCTCTTTTATTGAAAATGAATTACCACATTATAGACGTCACAACAATTCAATATCTTACTTTTTAAATGTTTTATGTTTTACTGTTTTATGCTCTAAAAATCACAATAATCAAAAAATTTGTAGTTTTAAAATTTAGAAGACTTCTGCCATGTTTTAGCTTTATTCTGAGGTATAATTTGTTTATTTTAAGGTTATATATTTATAAGGTTAGAGCGATAAAAAATTCAAGATATAGATTTATAATAATAATAGGTTTTATTGTCCTACGTAAAGAAAAATCCAATTACAGGACAATAATAATATGCAAAAAGTATAAATATATATATAGGTATAAATAAAAATAAATTAAAAAAAAAAATATAAGATATGAAAATAATTCGTGTTTTTAAAGCCACAGTAATTCAAAAATTTGGTTTTAGGAAATTTAGAGACATTACTAGTATTCTGCATTCTTTTAACTTCATAATCAGGTATAATTTGTTAATGATATGCAATTTATAAGATTCCAGCAATAAAAAGGTGAAGATCTCTTACTTTCATGAACATATTTCGCATTCTAAAAAGCTCAATAATTCAAAATATTTGATTTTGTAATACATTATAGTATTTACTATACATGTATCGTGGTATAATTAGGCATGATTTGTTCATTTAACGTATCTTAAAAATTCAATTTCTCTTAGCCAATATTTTATTCTAAAAAGCTCAATAATTCAAAAAAATTGATTTTGAAAATTTGTAATACATTATAGTATTCACTATACATGTATCGTGGTATAATTAGGCATGGTTTGTTCATTTATGGTATCTTAAAAATTCAATTTCTCTTAGAGAGCAAATAGTTCATTCTAAAAAGCCCAATAATTCAAAATATTTAATTTTGAAAATTTGTAATACATTATAGTATTCACTATACATGTATCGTGGTATAATTAGGTATGGTTTGTTCATTTAGTGTATCTTATAAGTTCAATCTCTCTTAGTGAGGCAATATTTCATTCTAAAAAGCTCAATAATTTAAAATATTTGATTTTGAAAATTTGTGATCCATTATAATATTCACTATACGTGTATCGTAGTATAATTAGGCATGATTTGTTCATTTAGTGTATCTTATAAGTTCAATCTCTCTTAGTGAGCCAATATTTCATTCTAAAAAGCTCAATAATTCAAAATATTTGATTTTGAAAATTTGTGATACATTATAGTATTTACTATACATGTATCGTGGTATAATTAGGCATGGTTTGTTCATTTAGCGTATCTTAAAAGTTCAATCTCTCTTAGAGAGCCAATATTTCATTCTAAAAAGCTCAATAATTCAAAATATTTGATTTTGAAAATTTGTAATACATTATAGTATTTACTATACATGTATCGTGCTATAATTAGGCATGGTTTGTTCATTTAGCGTATCTTAAAAGTTCAATCTCTCTTAGAGAGCCAATATTTCATTCTAAAAAGCTCAATAATTCAAAATATTTGATTTTGAAAATTTGTAATACATTATAGTATTTACTATACATGTATCGTGCTATAATTAGGCATGGTTTGTTCATTTAGCGTATCTTAAAAGTTCAATCTCTCTTAGAGAGCCAATATTTCATTCTAAAAAGCTCAATAATTCAAAATATTTGATTTTGAAAATTTGTGATACATTATAGTATTTACTATACATGTATCGTGGTATAATTAGGCATGGTTTGTTCATTTAGCGTATCTTAAAAGTTCAATCTCTCTTAGAGAGCCAATATTTCATTCTAAAAAGCTCAATAATTCAAAATATTTGATTTTGAAAATTTGTAATACATTATAGTATTTACTATACATTTATCGTGCTATAATTAGGCATGGTTTGTTCATTTAGCGTATCTTATAAGTTCAATCTCTCTTAGAGAGCCAATATTTCATTCTAAAAAGCTCAATAATTCAAAATATTTAATTTTGAAAATTTGTAATACATTATAGTATTCACTATACATATATCGTGGTATAATTAGGCATGGTTTGTTGATTTAGCGTATCTTAAAAGTTCAATCTCTCTTAGTGAGCCAATATTTCTTTCTAAAAAGCTCAATAATTCAAAATATTTGATTTTGAAAATTTGTAATACATTATAGTATTCACTATACATGTATCGTGCTATAATTAGGCATGGTTTGTTCATTTAGCGTATTTTATAAGTTCAACCTCTCTTAGAGTCAGCCTAAATTTCGTTTTCTAAAATTTACAATAATTAAAAAATTCATTGTTTTGAAATTTAGTAGATTTCATAATATTCTATAATTTTTTAATGAGGTATAATTTGTTAATTAGCAATATACAATGAAGGGAGACATGTGGTCACTATAATTAAAAAAATTTAATTTTGAAAATGTATAAGACTAAATAGTATTATATATTCTTTCAGCTTTATACTGAGGTAAATTATGTTAATTTTGTGCAAGTTATAAGATTATAATGATGAAAAGTTCATGACCTCTTACATCCAAACAAATATTTCGCGTTCCTAAAAGTAGTAGTAGTAGTAGTAGTAGTAGTTACAGTATTTGTTACAATTTGTAACTATCTATCGGTTCTTCCGCCGTGTGTTAGTGTATGTATACGAGGGTTGCTATTTATGTATTGAGAATTGGCAACATTGGAGTTACTAAGTGCGACCCGACTGCGCCATCGCAAAGTTTGACTTTTTTGTCAGTATAAATAATCCTTAAAGGGAGGTTTCACAATGGGCCCATTTTGAGGCCTAAGTGTCTGTAGCTATGCTACCCTCCAGCCAACTATCCAGAACTATTCAGAACTATCCAGTATAAATAATCAGAACGTTTTGTCATACAGACGCTATTTGTATTATTAACAGTTAATTAATATGTTTATTTCGGCCAAAAAAAAAGATTTGAATCATGAACATTTTCGTGCGATGATTTTTTAAGAAATTTCGACCGTGGACTACCTCAACAATAGTATACCGATCAACTTACTACGACTTTTGGCGATGGAACAGAACAGGCCACAATATATCAATGGTTTAGAGAAATAAGACGTGTCTGTACTTGGCTGGGCGACGAACTTAAAGAGGTTCGTCCATAATTGGACTAGCTACCCCTCCATCTCTTTGGTGGTCTGCCTGGGGGCCTTTTAGAGAATGAATTTCCGTCTCTGGCGATTTTTGCAATTCTGATGTCTTCCATTTTGTTAATGTGTTGGTTCCATTATCGTCGTCTCGTGCTTCATCCACCTTACTATATCCTGTACGTCGCACATTTATCTTATGTCTTGGTTGGGTATTCTGTCACGTAGTGTGGAAGCTGTTAATGTATTACAAAACCATGTTTTGGAAATACCTACTTCGGAAACTGCTATGGCAATTGATTTAATCGAATGCCGTCTTTTGAAAAACAATAAAGATGTTTCTACACCCCAATAATTTTTTTTGTTATTCATTCTCAACATAAATAGTACCCCTCGCATGTAAATGTTAGGACTGGCTACTTCACAAATTCGTGTCCGAGTTTTCGTTGTATCGCAATGACAAATGGTAGCGACTACCGGGGCGGTATTCGAACCCTAGCCCGTTCGTTCAGCGGGGGTGCTAACTACTGCGCTACATCGGCGTGTAAAAACGAGTTACAATTTGTTGCAGTTTATAGGGTTATAGGGTTATAGCAATGAAAAGATCAAAAACTTTAATTTTTATGAATATATGTCATATTCTAAAAATCGCTATAATTGAAATTTTCAAGTCCTCCCTTCTCGTATTCAAATTTTTCTCTCTTTGTCCAGTTCTATTTTTTTCCATTTCTCATCTTTTAATATTAAAAAACATGTGTCTAGCCGACGACCCATTAATATTTTTGTTATTGTAAATAGTTGAGAAATACATACATTTGAGCATTGGGGAGCGTGAGTTCAAACCCCATCAGGGCGAAGTTTACCTTACTTTCACAGAAAGCGTTTGAAAAACTGTGTTATCTTGCACAGTTTTTAGATGACGCTTTCTGTGAAAGTAAAATAAACTTCGCCCCGATGGGGTTTGAACTCACGCTCCCCAATGCTCAAATGTATGTATTTCTCAACTATTTACAACAAAAAAAATATTAATGACGCTTTCTGTGAAAGTAAGATAAATACCGGGTGATTAAACTCCTCTGAGCTTCTCCCTTTACCGTCTGAAAAGCCTAACGGCTGATAGCCCAATGCACATAGTTTTCAGAGCCAACAATTAAGTATTTGAATGAACTTGAAAAATTGTATGACATTTTTCTACATAGTTTTTGCTAAAACTTCAATATAATTTCATAGTTCGTGCCACAAGAGTATACATATGATCCTATTCCAAATTTTACTGTAATAATATTGCAATATACTTGAATACGTCATATTATTAATATTATTAATAATTTATAATAATAATTTTTAATTGTAATAATTTTTGTTGTTACAGTGAGCCTTCTGGTCAACCCCTAAAGCCATTCAAAATGGCTAGCAGCGCGCAGCAGTACTGCCTGCGCTGGAACAACCACCGCTCGAACCTGCTGACAGTGTTCGACGAGCTGCTCCAAAACGAAGCCTTCACAGACGTGACCCTGGTCTGCGAAGGCGGCAGCCCGATCAGGTGCCATCGAATGGTCCTAGCGGCCTGCTCGCCATATTTCCAGAACCTCTTCACCGATCTCCCCTGTAAGCACCCCGTTGTCGTGTTAAAGGACGTCAAATATATCGAAATCAAAGCCATACTAGAGTATATGTATAGGGGTGAAGTTAATGTTGCTCAAGACCAACTAGCCGCGCTACTGAAAGTAGCTGAGGCGCTCAAGGTGAAAGGTTTAGTGGAAGAGAATCGAGGTGGTAGTAGTAGCGAGAAACCGCCGAAAATGACTGAGGGCGAGCCCGAGGAGCTCTCCCCGGCAGGCACGAGCCCATCCAGCACGATCAACCAGTCCACAGTGCACAGCAGCAGCAATAATTCACCCCCGCATTCCACCAACGGCTCCATCTACAAAAATCCCTATAGTTTATACGGAAAAGCCCCCTCAATCGACCGCGGATCCCGAATGAACATCCCCATGTGGACAGTGCCCGGTTTGCCATTACCCCATCATCCAGCGCAAGTACCACCACCTAATCACCCCCATGCCGCCGCCACCGCCGCCGCAGCCATGCTCAACAGCTGCTACGAGGCCGGCAACGATATGAACCCGCTCAAGAGAAAGAAACTCTCCAGTTTACTCATTAACAGAGATACGCCAATTTTAAGAACCGTTTTGGGGCAAGCCGACTCATCGCAACCTGTTAGTTTGGTGTGCCATCCCGATAATAGTCCTGAGAATATCAACTCCAATGGTGTCGAGGAGAGGGAACGACATGAAAAGGTAATTATTTTACAAATCTAACTAAATAACGTCCTACAAGTTGAGTTTACACGAAAAAAAAATGTTGACCAATCATTAGAAGTTATGAGAATTATTTTATTTCAGATGATCAAAAACGAGCCTTCTGAGGACGCACAATCCCCCTACACAGACCTCGCGATGATGGAGGACGAAGAGAAGTCAAAACTCGGCGTGCCATCCTCTTCGCCGCACGCATACCCCGGTGAGATGCGTGGCATGTCCGGAATAGCAACCTACGTCCCCAGCAACCAAAAACCCGAATGGAAACGCTATAAACAGTACACGCGAAACGACATCATGTCCGCCATTGACGCAGTACGAAACGGAATGTCGGCCCTGCAAGCAGCCCGAAAATACGGAGTACCGTCGCGCACCCTTTACGATAAAGTCAAGAAGCTGGGCATTACAACAAGCAGACCGTTCAAACGCGGCTCTAACGGCTCCAGTGCGTGCTTCCCGTATGGCCTTAGTGGCACCAGCTCACCCTACGGCCATTTGGAGTCAGAAGACGGACATCCAATGAACAACAACAGCGCTCTTTTGGAAGCGAGCAGTATCCTACAACATGCACTAGACAGCCGTGGCGGTGATGAGCGTGAAGCCCTTGCAGCTATGGCTGCAGCAGCAGCAGCACACGCCGCGATCTCAGGCCACAACACGAGTCCTAACAATAACAGCCACGCACGCAGCCCCAGCCCCAGCCCGAACCTACTAAAATACATGCGATTGAACAGTTTAACCCCCTCGCCAGCGCCCGGAAGTGAGCACAACCATAGCGAAACAAACGGTAGCTCGGAGCGGGATCGCGAGGAGGATGACGACCAAGTGGAAGACTTATCAGTGAGCAGAAAACAGGAGTCTCGTGTGATCATGCCGCCCATGAGCATGTCCTCCATAATGAAAAAAGAGGAAATGCTAAAGGAGACCCTGCGAGAAGAGATGCGTCGGGAGGTAAGCGTGGAGAACGCCGAATAAATAGATCTCCCCATCTATTTTTATATACCGTCAAAAATATAAACAACTATTTTATAACTGCTGACGTAAAGTTTTAAAAACCAGTGTTAAGTTTTTCAATATATATATTTTATGTATTCGGTTGCATATGCCAGACTGAGATCAGTGCAATACGTATTTATCTGTGGTTATCATCCCACCCCGTACTCACGTTTTAGATATAGTAAGGATTTTATAAATAGCTGTAGAGAGTCTCAGAGTGCCTGTTTCTGTCCATATATAAATATATTTAAAAAATAAAAAGCACGGGACCATGTTTGCTACAAGTTCCTCTCATTGGAATAATTGTAACTAGTAAGACTGATAGTTTTTAACTTTTAAATAAAAAAAATCACTTTTTTTGTACATGAGACTGAAAATAAAGTTTGGAGCAAGCGCGGGTCTAAAGTGCTAAATTCTTAATGAAACCGGTGTTTGTTGGTCTTTAGCAGAATCTTTAAAAGAAAGATGTAAATAGTTCGTTGTTGTTATTAATTATTATTTCGCTGAGGTGCGTTCAAAAATAGGACCCAGCCCCTCATTAATTATTAATCATTTAATTTTGAATGTGATTACGACCTTCGTTCATTAAATTTATATTAAAATTTAAATTTAAAAAAAAAACAAATTATATTGTAGTTGGTTTTGGGTTTCGTAGGCTCGCTCGTATATAGAGGTTTAATTTTAGTCTTTGTAAGATAATCAATTAAGGATTTATTAATAATAGTATTGTTAATAAAAAATATTATATATAATTAGTAATATTGGAGTGTCTTTGTGTTGCACATAAGCACACACATACACTTTTTTTGAGGTACGTTTGAACAGTGGTATTTGCACACACAAAAAAAACTTGCAAGCCCTAATCATTTTATATAGTTTTCCCCATAGCTGTGATTTTCTAGACTGAACTAGCCTGTACACTTAATGTTTTTCATCACACAATCCGTTGTTATTATGACAAAGATTGACTCTGCCCTTAGACTGATAGTCTAGTCACTGATTCATTTTTGCAGCTCATCATTAGTGCAATTGCCCCTTGTTACAACTTGTATATTAAAACATTTTAGAAGACTGATTTGTTTATTAATGTTAATTATGTTTCCACTATATATGTTTTTATTGTACAGGGCGACGTGGCGCATGTTTGTGCCTATATTTAATAAAGCGCCGCTCGCCCTAAAAAATTATGATTATAGCGTGGACCAATATTACCATGAAATACATAGTTTCACACAACGTGCCTTTGTCTTTAATAAATTAAAGTGCAAGTACATTCCATTAGATGTATTACAAATACAATTTTTCGGAACACGAATAGCCACACCACCAATGTTTGGATTTTACTACTTCACCACCCTCCCTATTAGCAGTTGTGTTTAACTGATGTTGCCATTTTTATTTGAGACTGAATATGTTTTTTATGTTTTGTTATCCCAAAGTATTCATTAGGATGTTGTTAAAAAAAAACTGTATCGAATAATTATATAATACAGATCTCTTTGTGTAATGGAGCAACTTGATTGCTTTACTAACTACCTCATTACGATAAATAAATAAAACATAGTTTATTTACAAATGAAATAATTATATTCCTCTAAGAATGTGTACATAACAGATTTTTTATATATTAAAAGTATTTTTATCGTTCATGTGAATGCAGAAAATAATAATGTCGTGCTCATATTTTTTATTTTTATTTTTTACTGGACGCATTATTTCACCTGCGTAACGATTTTTATTTGATATAATTTAATTATACAATATTATTATTTTTTATGTAATGTTATATTGTTAGTTGTAATTGTATAATTGCACTGCACGTATGTAATGCATTATTATTATTAAGGATATAAATATAAAATATATATTCTACTCGTGTGTTCGTCCATTACTTTTCTTTGTTATATTTATTGGTGTATTCGCGTTTTCATAAGGTTTGCGTAAAAGCAATGGGTTATTGTTTGATCAGCTAATTGCATACAAATTACAAGGATTTTTATCGGTTTTGCAATAATACTGGATTGTTAATAAACTTATAAATATATAAACAAAATCTAGTATGAAAAGTAATATGATGGTATCATTGGAACGCCATATAGGCTATAATAATAAAAGAAAATGGGCAAGGAGGATTTATAGTGAAATGAAAGTAAATAGAAAAAAGGCAATGGTTAATATATTCTTCGGCGGCAAACACGAAGACCGCGACCTGTTCAAACCCCGGACTTAGAGTAGATACAATTTAAACTGGCAGGTTCAACTTTATGCGCAAAGCCGCAGCTGTAAATAAGAAAGTGAAACCTAAAAACATTATCTGTGTTATCCAGAGCGCTGAGGCAACACGTTGTCGTACGCATTTCGCCATTCACGTTACATTTTTGCGCTGTGTTGTCGCTATGTGTTTAGCATGAACAGTAATTAACAAACGCGACGTTTTTCATGGTCTGCGCATAGGAGGCGTAACCCTCACCATCCTCACTCTAAAATGTATCTACTCTACGCGGGACCAGAAAAAAGAAAGAAAATAGAAGATGCTGTTGCAGGGCAGGTAAAGAAAAAAGAGGGTCCTAAAAGAAATGTGAGATGGTTGAAGATGAGATGAAGAAATTCATAAAATAAAGACAGAGTTGGGTGGAAATATTAAAATCGGAAAGAGATGAATCAAAAAGAGGGCGAGAGGAGATGAGGGAAGAAAGAAATTAGTGGATACAGATGATGAATAGATGAACAGCTGAAACACGACAAGGGTATAAAGAACGAAATTAAAGGCTAGAGACCATCGCACTATAAACCTCATGAGCCACGTGCTGAAGATCTTTCTACGGATAATACACCAGAGAATTTATAGAAAAGTAGAAGAGCATATAGGTGAAACACAGTTCGGTTTTCGAAATGGTCTAGGAACTAGAGAAGCCTTATTCGGCATGCAAGTCCTGGTTCAAAGATGTGAATCGTGATGTCTACTTATATTTCATTGATTTTGAAAAGGCTTTTGACAAGGTGCAACATGGAAAAATGATAGAAGTACTAAAATCTACTGGCCTTGATGATAAAGACCTCCGAATTATTGCAAATCTATATTGGCAGCAGACAGCGAATATCAGAGTAGGAGATAAACTAACCGACAACGTGGCAATAGAAAGGGGTGTGAGGCAGGGTTGCATCTTGTCACCACTTATATTCAATAAATATTCTGAAAAGGCATTCAATGAAGCCCTGGAGGATATGGAAGAGGGCATCATTATAAACGGTACGCCTATAAATAACCTACGATATGCAGATGACACCGTCCTCATTGCAACGAGCCTTCACACTACAGGAACTAGTAGATCGAGTTTCTCATGTGTGTACGGAATATGACTTGAAACTACAACAAACACCAAAAAAACAAAATACATGATCACCGATGATTCAGAATGGCATTCAGGTTAACGGTCATCTCGAATATAGTACAAAATTCAAATACCTAGGATATACCTTAGACGATGACTGGGACCACTCGCTAGAAATACGATATCGCATCGCACAAGCCAGGGCTGCTTTTATCCGTCTGTGGAAAATCTTACGAGGAAATAATCTAACCTTGAAACTGCGAATGAGAATGGTGTGAATGTTATATTTTCCATGTTGATGTATAGTGTGGAAGCTTGGACGCTGACCGAGGCAACTACCAAAGGCTTGAGGCGTTCGAAATATGGTGTTATCGTCGCATGCTCCGTATTAGCTGGGTAGACAGGATTACAAATGATATCGTAATGGAACGAATGAAGACCAAAGAAGTCCTTCCAACCATCAAGGCACGGAAACTGGGCTATTTTACGCATGTTATGAAGCACCCGGATACATATAACACGCTATACCTTATCATTCAAGAAAAAATCCAGGGGCGTTCTGTCGGACGGCAGAGAAATTCGAAACAATAGGAGTGGACCTAACCACATGGCAGAACTGCGGTTTCCTGCCAAGTGGTTAGGTCCTGCCTTAGATGGAGACAAGTGGTGAAGGCAGCCAAAACCCACCCCGTGTTGTAGCGCTACAGAGAAAAAGAAGAAGAAGAAGAAAAAGAAGAAGAAGAAGAAGAAAAAGAAGGAGAAGAAGAAGAAGAAGAAAAAGAAGAAGAAAAAGAAGAAGAAAAAGAAGAAGAAGAAGAAGAAGAAGAAGAAGGTGTGTGTCGTGAATGTCAAAATGGAACATGACCTGAACGCGGTGAAGATGGACTACTTAAGAAGTGTCATAGAATTGAAAGGGTACCTAATGACTAAATAAGAAGGTGCATGCAAGTCACGGAATGTATTATATAACACATAGAAAAACGGGGACTGATTGAACAAAATTTACGGATGAAGTATAATCGGTGGCCCAAAAAATAATGTAAGTGGGTCCCTCCTGCGAAACGCAAGAGAGGAAGACGACGTAGTACCTGGAACGTGGGCATCAGAAGGGCAATGGCATCTCACGATTTGGAAGAAACACCTGCGTGGGTGTGTATAGTTGAAAAAAAGGCGATGACGATAGTAACGAGAGAGGAGACATATGGCTGAGAGAATGAATAATGTAGTGATATCTGGGATTGGAGGAAAGGGTGTGACACTGAGCAAGCTCTGTCTTTCCCCTGTTTCAAGTAGTAAGAGTATTTCTGGCGCCTACAAATAGAATCAGCGACGCTTTACTCTAGCTCTTACCGTTTTCGCGCTTAAGCGCTGAGAAAATGTGAAAATGATGAAATTTCAGGTTTTCATCTCTGTAGCCTCTCTATTTCAAATGATAGAGATATTTATATGTGAAAATTTAGAGTATTTCTAGCCCTACAGATTGAGTCTAGACGCTTTTCTGTAGCTCGTGCCATTTTCGCATTGCAGCGCTGATGACAACAAACAACATCCTTCACACCAGGTTTTCCAGATCAACTGAACGATTGGTGAAAGCACTACGAGGGAAACTCCTATTAATTTGTTAATTTAATGTAATTGAGACACGCAATGTATGATCATAAAATTAAAAATTAAAAAAATATTAAAACAACAAAAAATGTCATGTTTTCCCCCTTTATTTCAAATGCTACCACCACTGTTGGAGAGAAAGATAAGATGCAGCTGCGAAGGGTAGTTGAGCCGGGGAAACATGGCGACCGAGTCCTACTGAAATTGGCAATGAAAAGATGAGATTGATGCAGGCGAAGAGCAACTTAGGTGCACCAACATTTACATTTAAGACAACCTGACTATGGAGAAGCGAAGGGTCCAGAGGAATCTCAGTGAAAGTGCAAAGAAACAAAGATCCTTGGAAACAAGGGTTGGCTATCGGAAATTAACAATTGATGAGAGGAAGGAATGTATGGATGGGGCAAGGATATACCACGTGTGCATTGCGAAGCAAGGGGAGTGACATATGGTGGCATCTTAGTAACGAATGTGAGGGTGTGGAAGCCGAGTGAGTGGGGGATTTCAGAAAGATGAGTGAATGGTTAAGAGATGATGGAAATGGCGTGGAAATTTGCAAAAGGCTGGCGTATGAGATGAAATGGGTGAGACTGGCTTCGGGTATGGTGAAGAAAAAATAGGAGGTGTGGTAGGATGGTAACCTAGTAATAGCGTGTAAAATTTGGGATGCGTGTATTAAGCAAATATTGTTGTATGGAGTGGAAGTGTGGGGATTATGGAAGTGGGATGTAATCGATAGGGGGCAATGCTGGTTTCTGAAGAATCTGCTAGGACTCGAAAGATCGATGTCTATGACGGTGTTCCTGCAGGAAACTAATCGGATGAACATGTGGTGGTAGTCGTGTGGTAAAGTTCAATGAAAGATTCCAGGGGCTGGTGGAGGACTGACTGGTGAGTGAGGTGTGGTTGAAATGTAAGCGAGAGAATGAAGGATGTAGAAAAAAGTTGAGAAAAGTCTTGAACAGAATAAGGGATGTTGAGTGCCAAAAAAGGCAGGTGAGAATGACTGAGATATCGTACAACCCTGAGTGGCAAAACATGCAGGTGAGAATGACTGAGATATCGTACAACCCTGAGTGGCAAAAAAGGCAGGTGAGAATGACTGAGATATCGTACAACCCTGAGTGGCAAAAAATGCAGGTGAGAATGACTGAGATATCGTACAACCCTGAGTGGCAAAAAAGGCAGGTGAGAATGACTGCGATATCGTACAACCCTTAGTGGCAAAAAGGCAGGTGAGAATGACTGAGATATCGTACAACCCTGAGTGGCAAAAAAGGCTGGTGATAATGACTGAGATATCGTATAGCCTGGAGTGGCAAAAAAGGCAGGTGAGAATGACTGAGATATCGTACAACCCTAAGTGGCCAAAAAGGCAGGTGAGAATGACTGAGATATCGTACAATCTGGAGTGGCAAAAAAGGCAGGTGAGAATGACTGAGATATCGTACAACCCTGAGTGGCAAAAAAAACAGGTGAGAATGGCCGAGATATCCTACAACCCTGAGTGACAAAAAATGTAGGTGATAATGACTGAGATATCGTACAACTCTGAGTGGCAAAAAAGGCAGGTGAGAATGACTGAGATATCGTACAACCCTGAGTGGCAAAAAAGGCAGGTGAGAATGACTGAGATATCGTACAATCTGGAGTGGCAAAAAAGGCAGGTGAGAATGACTGAGATATCGTACAACCCTGAGTGGCAAAAAAAACAGGTGAGAATGACTGAGATATCGTACAACCCTGAGTGGCAAAAAAGGCAGGTGAGAATGACTGAGATATCGTACAACCCTGAGTGGCAAAAAAGGCAGGTGAGAATGACTGAGATATCGTATAGCCTGGAGTGGCAAAAAAGGCAGGTGAGAATGACTGAGATATCGTACAACCCTAAGTGGCCAAAAAGGCAGGTGAGAATGACTGAGATATCGTACAACCCTGAGTGGCAAAAAAAGACAGGTGAGAATGACTGAGATATCGTACAAGCCTGAGTGGCAAAAAAGGCAGGTGAGAATGACCGAGATATCCTACAACCCTGAGTGACAAAAAATGTAGGTGAGAATGACTGAGATATCGTACAACTCTGAGTGGCAAAAAAGGCAGGTGAGAATGACTGAGATGTCGTACAACCCTGAGTGGCAAAAAAGGCAGGTGAGAATGACTGAGATATCGTACAATCCTGAGTGGCAAAAAAGGCAGGTGAGAATGACTGAGATATCGTACAGCCCGGAGTGGCAAAAAAGGCAGGTGAGAATGACTGAGATATCGTACAACCCTGAGTGGCAAAAAAGACAGGTGAGAATGACTGAGATATCGTACAACCCTGAGTGGCAAAAAAGGCAGGTGAGAATGACCGAGATATCCTACAACCCTGAGTGGCAAAAAAGGCTGGTGATAATGACTGAGATATCGTACAACCCTGAGTGGCAAAAAAGGCAGGTAAGAATGACTGAGATATCGTACAATCTGGAGTGGCAAAAAAGGCAGGTAAGAATGACTGAGATATCGTACAACCCTGAGTGGCAAAAAAGGCAGGTGAGAATGGCCGAGATATCCTACAACCCTGAGTGACAAAAAATGTAGGTGAGAATGACTGAGATATCGTACAACTCTGAGTGGCAAAAAAGGCAGGTGAGAATGAATGAGATATCTTACAACTCTGAGTGGCAAAAAGGCAGGTGAGAATGAAGAAAATATCGTACAACCCTGAGTGGCAAAAAGGCAGGTGAGAATGACTGAGATATCGTACAACCCTGAGTGGCAAAAAAGACAGGTGAGAATGACTGAGATATCGTACAACCCTGAGTGGCAAAAAAGGCAGGTGAGAATGACTGAGATATCATACAACCCTGAGTGGCAAAAAAGGCAGGTGAGAATGACTGAGATATCGTACAACCCTGAGTGGCAAAAAAGGCAGGTGAGAATGACTGAGATATCGTACAACCCTGAGTGGCAACAAAGGCAGGTGAGAATGACCGAGATATCCTACAACCCTGAGTGACAAAAAATGTAGGTGAGAATGACTGAGATATCGTACAACTCTGAGTGGCAAAAAAGGCAGGTGAGAATGACTGAGATATCGTACAACCCTGAGTGGCAAAAAAGGCTGGCGAGAATGACTGAGATATCGTACAACCCTGAGTGGCAAAAAAAGACAGGTGAGAATGACTGAGATATCGTACAACCCTGAGTGGCAAAAAAGACAGGTGAGAATGACTGAGATATCGTACAACCCTGAGTGGCAAAAAAGGCAGGTGAGAATGACTGAGATATCGTACAACTCTGAGTGGCAAAAAAGGCAGGTGAGAATGACTGAGATATCGTACAACCCTGAGTGGCAAAAAAGGCAGGTGAGAATGACCAAGATATCCTACAACCCTGAGTGACAAAAAATGTAGGTGAGAATGACTGAGATATCGTACAACTCTGAGTGGCAAAAAAGGCAGGTGAGAATGACTGAGATATCGTACAACCCTGAGTGGACAAAAAGCAGGTGAGAATGACAGATATCGGACAACCCTGAGTGGCAAGTACGAGGGAAACCCGCAAACTACATAACCAGGGGACGGTGGAGCAGGAGGACAACGTATATATAGTAGGGGATTGCAGAAAGGTGTGTGAATTGGTAAGAGACGATGGAACGAGAGTGGAAATTTGCAAAAGGCTGGCATGGGAGAGGAAATGAGTAAGGTAACAGAGGGAATAGTACAAGGCATTTATATGCCATGTAAAGATAGTTGTCTATAGAGTGTCTACTTAAACACTTAATTTAAGGAACTGAAGGATATAACTTCTCATCAAAAAGCACTGTTCTGCATATTTTTATGTTTTCGGTTACATTTAATACTGAACAACTTGAAAATGGTAAGTTACCTACAAATATGTGGCCGGCAGGCAGAAGTAGATAAGTCAACTTATGTAGTTCTGCCTTTTTATTCTTTTGTCCGCATCATTATTGCTGTAGTATGCTCTCAATAAATCTCAAGGTCGTAGAGCAAACCGTTCCTTTGATAATATGTAGCCAAAAATATGTATACAACAGAATTTGACTGTAACCAACCTACAAAGTTTGACTGTCGCTAACTCAAATCGTAATTTTTCGACTAATGCAGTTTTGCCAGGTCACAGTCATATTCAGAGAGAATTGTATAACCGGAGAGGAGAGAAACTATTTTTATTATGTAGCTGGAAAAGATAACCTCTCATCGAATAGTACGGTTCATGTGTACTGCAGTTGCCGTACATTTGCTATTTGCACATACAGCGCACTAATTATTATAGCGAAAACACAATTCAATATAAACCAGGAGGCGGCATAATTAGAAACAATAATGGCCGACACCGCGGTAGAAATTCCGAATAAAATTATCGACTTACCTACAACAGCCACGTTTGTGCCCTCGCGGCCCCTGCCTCTTTTCATCCTCAGGAGTATTTGAAGACACTAATTAGGTATTGCACTACACTTTTTATCACTTAAAACTTTGTTTTGTTGGGAGCTTATGCGCGCTTGTCAAATGTCACTTTTCTAAAGGCCGTAGCCAACCTTACAAATGACAAGTAAATCAGAATGTTCTGGAAGGTTTAATTTCGGTAGATCTAATTATTTTTTAACAGTTTTTAGACGAACTAATCTGAATCTGAAGTGGCCAGTGCACTTAACATTATCATACGACTCATATTAATTAATATAAATTGTTGTATATTATAAAAATTATATTATAAAATATAAATAAAAAATAGTATACATACCTTGATTTGTATTATCATTTATTTATTATTTATTCAATACACGATATGTGAATTTCAAACTAAACTGATCCATAAAGAAGCTTCTGATCTGCCATATTGTAGAGTGTAAGTATATGCAACCAACTATACACCACGGCGAGAAACAATAGTTCCACCTATCGGTTTGTAAATGTCAGAAATTGATAGGAGTTTTGCTCTGTAGAGGTCACACCAGCTGTCATAATTATGTCATGACGTCAAATCACCAGATCCAAAGCAGCGATCTGATTCGCTGCCAGGTAGTGTTGTGATCTTGTGAAAAATTTCAATTTCCATACGCAGAAAAAGTGAAAAACTACGGCCGCAGCCGTGTCTCAAAATGGGTGAGAATAATGCCCATTATACCTCCGACGATGCGTTTAATATAAACGAACTAAGCGGAATCGATGGTGAGCTCGCAATCTTTAAATCCCCAACAAATTAACCAACAAATATCCAATTTCAGATCTCCTTACTAATTGCGAATCAGAATTATTAAAAAATGAGCTATTTTCGGATGACGTACTGTTATCCCAACTAGATGGTCAATTGCCCATGGATGACATATCTTTTGATATGTTAGACTTGCAAAATAATACATTTTTGGACCCACATACTTTATCACCTCCGAATGTTTATAGTAGTCCACAATTGTCACCCAATTTTCAACCGGTGTACACACAACCGACACCATCACCACCAGTGAGAGTTAAACAACCACAACAACAAACACCACCAGTAAAAATTAAACCAGTTGCTCACATACAACCAAATACACAAACTGTTATAATTTCATCAGCTAACATCCAACAAAATGCTGATCAAATAATTTACTCCCAGTTACCTACCAACCAAAGGATCATAGTACAACAAGCAAACAAAACAAACCCACTAGTAGTCCAACAACCAGTTATAGTCCAAACAAACATACTAAAAACAGAGCCACAAAACATACAACCCACTGTTATGTATACAACCTCATCCACCAATCAAGCTGTACACACATTAATCAACACGAATGGCCAAATTTTTGCAACAGGCATCCCATTAGTCTTAGACTCTGATAAAGTTGCAATCAATCGAATATCATCCAATTCTGTAAAAGAACCTAAAGTTAAAGAGGTCAAACGAAGTGCCCATAATGCTATTGAAAGAAAATACAGAACTAGTATAAATGACAAAATTATAGAGCTGAAAAACATCATAGTAGGAGTGGAAGCTAAATTAAACAAATCAGCCATTTTACGAAAAACTATTGACTACATACGATTCCTACAAAATAGCAACACTAAACTAAAACAGGAGAATATGGCTTTGAAAATGGCTGCCCGGAAAAATACTTTGAAGGATCTTTTGGTGACTGGTGGGGCTACTATTGAGGATATCAGTATGGCTGAATATGTGTCTCATAATACACCACCACCTTCAGATGTTTCTTCATTGTCGCCAGTGCATTCAATTCCATCAAGTCCTGAGTATGCTCAGCCTATTAAGGATGAGAGTGATGATGAACAAATGGGGATCACCAGGGGCATGTTGGATCATTCTAGGATTGCATTGTGCATGTTTATGTTGGCTGTTATTTCCTTTAATCCATTTGGGGTGGCTCTTAATAGTATTAGTGGGGGTGGGCAGGAGTTTACTAGTAGGAGGATATTGCATTGTAAGTACATATTACAAATTCTATTATTTTATATGTATATTTTTTGAAATTTTATGTTTAAATTTTGTTGAGGATGACAATTAAGACTAACAAATTATAATAATATTCTTTATTGTTTTAAGCATGGAGATATGGTAATAATTTATAACATGCCATTGACTTTTAGGTGATTCTGTTATACATATATATACATATTGATAGTCTGTATTATTTTTAGATGGTGATGGCTCTACAATTAGCATTGGCACATCTGTTTTTCTCTTATGGCTAATAAATGTATTCGTTTTGGGATTTTGTTTGGTAAAAATGTTTGTGTATGGGGATCCGATAATACCATCCAAATCAAAAGAGTCACAAACATTTTGGAGGCATAAGCGACAAGCTGACTTCTATTTGTCTGAGGTGAACTACTAATGTTCCTAGTTTATATCATTTGTTTTATGCTTGTGTTTGCTTTGCAGGGTGATAATATACGTGCTAAACAGGAATTGAAACGATGTTTGCAAACTTTCGGCATTACTTTACCGACTAGTCGGTTTGAGTTATATACGTCATTTTCGTGGCAGACTATTCGGCAAATATTTCACCGTTTGTGGATTGGCAGGTGGTTGTCGAGACATACTGGCGGATTTATGGCTGATGGGTGAGTTTATGTTTTTAATTTATTGAATCATCAACAAGAATCTTGTAACTGATTTTATTTGAATTTGTGTTTATGTATTTGTAGTGTAACTAGATATGAAGCATTGACATCCTGTAGAGAATTGGCTCTGGTGTTCCATGGATTAAATCAGATCCATCTTGTGGAAGAGACAGAGTCTGATAATCTAATGGGACTAGTGTTAGCTCTGAATTCAGTTAATTTGGCTGAAGCGGCTGGTTCAATGTTGCCACAAGTGCAATTAATTGATATTTATATTAGTGTTGCATTAAGGATCAAAGCAAGCTGTTATGGAATTATTAGAGGCATCCAAAAGTAAGTTTATACAATTGAATTCTATAAAAAATTTCAAGTAAAATTTAGAATATAAGTAACTATGTACTTTTACCAATATTTTTCATTGCACATGAATATATGAAACTAGAAACTTCTTCAAGTTTCTTGATGAATCTAGTACAATTTATTTATTTAATCATATGCCTTCTACCATAAGGTGTAGAATTCTAGTACAATAATTAGTAATTCAGGCTTAATGTAATTATATTGTTATGATAATTTATATTTCGCTCTTTAATTTATTGATTGTACAATGTCTATTTCAGGTACTACATCAATTTAGCTAAACAGGCTTCAACAAATGCCTGTGATCCAATACCCTCAAGACTTAGTTGGATTTTTACACCATATGGGTATAGATTCTTTACAACAAAACCAATTTCATATACCAGTGACAGTAAGGGCTTGCCATTTAGTATATTGGGGAATAAATCAGATCCAATGTCATTTGTTATCAAGGTAAAATTATTAAAATAATCTAATTTTCTTGTCTTAAGACAGTGTGTAATAATATACTACATAGTAGTAGTATTAGTATATTAGTAGTAGTATAAGTAGTTGTGTTATTTATTATCAATCTTAAAAAACATTGAATTTATAGATATGCAATGTAATGTAATTTATTTCAGCTCAATATATACATCTATTGTCAACAAAATAACACATTAAAATAATAATAACATAATAACTAAATAATACTAACTATTACATTTAATGGAACTATATTACTATATTATTAGTTTTTAAATATTTGCACTCACACACACACACACACACACACACACACACACACACACATATATATATATATATATATATATATATATATATATATATGTATTTATATATATATATATAAAATATATGTTAAGTAGGAGCATTTGAAAGTCTTCAATAGAATATATTATATATACACAAGCCATTAAAAATAATGTTTCTAGTCTTTTTACAGTATGGTTTTGTTTTATTATTCTAGCTATATCGAGAACATTTAATAGAAAAATCATTGCAAATTTTGGTAGCGCCAGGAACCAAACAAAATGAAGATGACTCTGTAAAAAAAACCAACACAGCAGATGTGTTAAATTACATACAATTGCTGTTTGAAAACTTGGATAAAGATGTTACAAGTATTTTTAATCCTACAATCAGGCAAAGTGAGTAAATTTATAGTAATTATTATGTGTAAGATGTTTAATATATAATAATAATAATTTTTATTATTGTATTGTAATTGTACTAAACATATTAGGTGTGGACACCACCTAATTTTCCAACCATGTGTGAAATGAGAATTTCAAATATTTCAAAAATTTTGAGTATTATACCGGGTGATTATTTTAACCTGAAATTTTGAAATATCTCAAAATCTGATTAATCTCCTCTCCCTTGACCGGCGGAAAAACCTCACAGCTGATAGCTCTATGAAGATAGAAGTTTTTTTATAAAACTTTCATCAGAAAACTTACTTTTTACTAGTTTTATCAAGCAGAGAGTTAAAAATATTGCATTTGTTTAATAAATATCTAATTAAAACTAATCTAACCAGCAATAATTATAAAGTTTTTTTGAAATCGTTGGTACAACTTTCAAATTAATATTTCTGCCAGCCTCACTTTGATTACTGTTAATTAATAGAATCTAGAAATAAAATTTAAAAATAACAACTCTCTAGAACTTTGCAAGTCTAATTTGTATTAAATCTATAAATATGATAAGTGTAAAATTAATAACATTAATTTCTTAAGAAAATTACACCCAATATTATTATTTGTTGCCAAAATGTATTTTTGGAAATTGGTATTACATGTAGCCATTACTTCATCTATACATTCTAGAATCTATTGATGAGGTGGCCACTTGGTGGACAAATATAATTGCATGTGGTTGTTATTGGTTGCTTGGTGAGGAGCATAATGCAGAAAGGCTTCACCCCAAAGTGGAAAAGATGCCGCATTTGTTGGAATCACTAGCTGATCCATTACCCAAAGCTGTATTGGCTGCTTATATTACCAGAAAAATATCTATAATGGACAAGGAAATTGGACCCAAGTTGATTTTAAGACAGTGTGACATAGCTGGACAATTAATTGAGGACAGTCTTACATTTAACAGCTGCAAGAAGCAAAACATCAAGGTTTTGGTAAGTGGAAATGTGCACTTTTTTATTTGGCAACAAAATCAAACTATTTATTAAATTGCAACAAGATGTATAGGTGATCCAAATGTGAACCAAGCTTTAGAGAATGTGTTAAGCAAAAAACAACTCTTGTAGAGTACAATAATTTTGAAGTGGTTGGTTCAAACTTCAAACGTTATGCGCAAAGACATAGCTGTATACAAGAAAGTGAAACCTAAAAAAAAATTACCTGTGTAATGCGGGCCCTTGAGGCGACACACATACATTTATTGTCGCTATGGCGCGCGTTTGGCTACTACTAGTGACTAGTAGTGACACCTGGTGACGTCACGCTCAACCTAATAGTATAGCGTGCATATATCACTACTAGTCACTAGTAACCAAACAGACATGGTCTATGTGTTTAGGATGAACAGTATTTCACAATTTCACGTTCTGCGCACAGGAGGCGTTACCGCCACTTCAGATTCATTTTGAAGTGGCCGTAACTCTACTACTATTTTATAAGTCAATGTTGTATTTTTTATGTTTTTTTTTAAAATTATTATTTAGCATGTGTATTGTTTGATTTATTTGGGTGCATTGTAGTTGCATTGCATGTATTTTTAAAACGGTGCAGTGTCTCTGCAGTGCAATCCAGATTTACAGACCTAGCAACGTTTTTGTAGTGTAGCAGGTAATGTAATTATCAGGTGTAAATACATATAGTCATGCATGGATCTACTTTATATTCCTAAAATCCTAAATTAGCTTTTATTTTTTACCTCTTTATACATGTAGTAATACATCATGTGGAAGATTATTTGTATGAAGAAATGACTATGACTATGACTATGACTATGACTATGACTATGACTATGACTATGACTATGACTATGACTATGACTATGACTATGATTATGACTATGACTATGACTATGACTATGACTATGACTACGATTATGACTATTACTATGACTATTTTCTTTGCAAAGCCAAATATTTTGAAAAAAAAAATGTTTTATTCTAGTTGACACAATTAATGGTATGCGACTGGTTGTTAGAAACACGCACTTCTGTATGGGAAGCGAGAGTTGAGGCGGACTCGAACGCCACCCCAGTGTCGAACAATTTCTTGACATCTTTCCAAAAGGATATTACGTCACTGCGCACTCTCACGCAACATATTCCGGTAAAAATGCATTCAATATTGTAAATTATTATCTAATGAAATGCTAATTCTTTAATGGAAGCAGTTAGTCTATATAATTTCTATGTTCTCTACCAATAACTGTACTAATTTCTGTTAAAATTGTAGTCCGCACTATCTAGGGTGTTCTTGTATGAGGCGACTTCACGTTTAATGGCCGGCGCTGCACCCGGAAAAACACAGCAACTGCTCGATAGAAGTTTAAGGCACAGGCAGTCGAAATCTTCTATCATATGTGGAAAGGGTGAGACTTATCCTTGTATATAAAAACCAAGTAAATATTTTGAACCAAACTATACCCTATCACGATTTCACGAGACCTGAATTCTACCCTAGACTATTATTACCGTTATCGTTTACAAAAAACTTTACGATGACCATTGTTCGACTTGGACTAAACGGATCTAGCTGAGATATTTTGTAATTTTTACTCGCCTTATATAAATGGCTAATTATATCTGTTTTATTGCAAGCAAATAAAACATTATATTTCTTGATATTACATAGATAAAAATCAGCATGATCTTGGAGGGGAAAGACAACATGCTGCCGCCCTCTACCTAGCCTGCAAACATCTACCAGGCCAGTTGATAACATCACCTGGTGAAAGGGCGGGAATGTTAACAGAAGCAGCAAAAACATTGGAACGAATTGGGGACAAGAAGAGGCTGCAGGATTGTTATAAACTTATGAAGACCCTAGGTCCAAACTCTGTTAGTGTAACTAACTGAATTTATATTTGAGATTACTATTTATTTTTAATGTAGAGTAGAATAGAAGTACTACTCTCTAAGTTTATATATATTTTTTATATAGTGAGAATAAGATTTAATTTAGTTTTTTTTTATATATATAGAAATTAATAATAAAAATATTATATTTGTTTAAAAAATTTATGTTTTGCATTGTAATTAATAAAAACGTTTAGTCTTTTTGCATTCCAGTTGGCTCAAATTTTATGCCGTCTCAGCACGATCATTTTAAAAACATATCCAGCTGTGATTAGAGCTATAGTTCGTCACGTATCGGGTAGCGATAGTTGGGGTTCAAACTATCGCTACGTGACGAACTATAGATCTAATCACAGCTGGATATGTTTTTAAAATGATTGTGCTCAGGGATGAATTAAAGAACAAATCCAAATGGTTTGGTTTTTGTGTAGTTTATTTGGGGAAGTCCATGTGGATTGGTTTTTGTATAGTTCATTTGGATTGGTTTTTCATAGTTTATTTGAGAATGTATGTGGATTGGGTTTCGTATAGTTTATTTGGGGAAGCCCATGTGGATTGGTTTTTGTATAGTTTATTTGAGAAAGTCCATGTGGATTGGTTTTTATATAGTTCATTTGGGGAAGTCCATGTGGATTGGTTTTTGGAGAAGTCCATGTGGATTGGCTTTTGTATAGTTTGTTTGGGGAATTCCATTCGGATTGGTTTTTGTATACTTTATTCTGAGAATTCTATATGGATTGGTTTTTCATAGTTTATTTGAGAAAGTCTATGTGGATTGGGTTTCGTATAGTTTATTTTGGGAAGTACATGTGGATTGGTTTTTATATAGTTAATTTGGAGAAGTCTATGTGGATTGGTTTTTGTATAGTTTATCTGAGGAAGTCCATGTGGATTGGTTTTTGTATAGTTTATTTGGGGAAGTCCATGTGGATTGGTTTTTGTATAGTTTATTTGGGGAAGTCCATGTGGATTGGCTTTTGTATTGTTTGTTTGGGGAATTCCATTCGGATTGGTTTTTATATAGTTTATTCTGAGAATTCCATATGGATTGGTTTTTCATAGTTTATTTGAGAAAGTCTGTGTGGATTGGGTTTCGTATAGTTTATTTTGGGAAGTACATGTGGATTGGTTTTTGTATAGTTTATTTGGAGAAGTCCATGTGGATTGGTTTTTGTATAGTTTATCTGGGGAAGTCCATGTGGATTGGTTTTTGTATAGTTTATTTGGGGAAGTCCATGTGGATTGGCTTTTGTATAGTTTGTTTGGGGAATTCCATTCGGATTAGTTTTTGTATAGTTTATTCTGAGAATTCCATATGGATTGGTTTTTGTATAGTTTATTTGGGGAAGTCCATGTGGATTTGTTTTTGCATAGTTTATTTGGGGAAGTCCATGTGGATTGGTTTTTGTATAGTTTATTTTGGGGAATTCCATGAGGATTGGTTTTGTATAGTTTATATGGGGAATTCCATATGGATTGGTTTTTGTATAGTTTATTTGGGGAATTCCATGTGGATTGGTTTTGTATAGTTTATTTAAAAAAATGTAAATAATTACTAAACCGAGTTATTAAGGTTTTAAACTAACAATAAAAACGACCCATACTTATTATTAAGCAAGAAACTTTGTGCACAATAGAAGGACGCTGGTGTAGCATTCTGAAACACCACTTGCCCTGTGCTGCAATTCAAATAGAACTCATGAATTCTGAATGCACAATTAAAATCGAATCGGGCAAAAAAAAACTAAACCCCGATATTCATAACGAATTCCGTGACCGCGCCCGATCACCCGATGAAATTTACATTCCTCCCGACAATCTTGTAATCACGCGTCCTCATTAAACTCGCGCGCCGGGGAAACAAAGGGTGATTTTTCCGTCTTCCGTTGAATTAATCTCCGCCACATTATCATTTCCATCGCCGCATCCGTAACTAACACGCGCCTGATCTTTAAAAGATCGTCTCCCCGACGGCGGCGGCCGCAATAAAGCAGGCTGTCGAACAAAAAACGGGCGGCGATCATTGCGCCGGAACGGAAATGGGGCTGTAAATTTCCGGCCACTTACAACAAAGGCATTTTATATATTTTTTTCAGCCTAGACATTGTTTTTATAGCTTGTCAAAGCAATGTTTGCGGGAAAGAGGATTATCATACAACTCATAGACAAGATCATATACACTAATCATTATACTAATTGTACGTCCTATATGCTATATATTTTTCAGGATATTATTGCCAAGTAGTAATATGTAATAGTAAATTTTTGTGGAGTGTTTCAGTTAATGACGCTTTTGTAACATTAAAGTATGAACTGAGTAACTCGCCAGTATCCGATCACTATATATCAGATTATACCGTACCCGGCGCCTCCACCAATATGTCGCGGTTACAGGGGTGTCGACTCTAAGAGCTTGAGGTATCGGTGTATTTATTAATAAAAAGCTAGCTATATAAAATTATAAGCTTAGTGACTTCAGTGGGTAGAAGACATGAAATTTCATCATAAATATGATGAAATTTCATGTCTTCTACCCACTGAAGTCACTAAGCTTATAATTTTATATATTTATATTTTCTCAGTGCTACAGCATGAAAACGATAACAGCTAGAAAAAAGCGCCTAGTCTCTGTAGTGCTAGAAATACTCTTAATACATTTTCACATTAAAACCATCTATCTGGAATTTGAAATAGAGACGCTACATAGTTGCAACTGACGAAAAACATGAAATTTCATCATGTTCACATTTTCTCGGTACGGGTAGAGAACAAAGTTTAGACTGAGTCTTTAGGGGTAGAAACACTCTACATTTTCTCATATAAACCATCTCTCTAGCGCTGGAAATGGATACGCTGCAGAGTTGACACTGGGGAAAACATGAAATAGCATCATGTCCATATTTTCTCAGCAGCAATGCAGCGCGAAAATGGTAAAAGCTAAAGAGAAACGTCTAGTTAATCTGTAGTGCTAGAAATACTGTACACTTTCACATATAAACCAACTTTCTTGCGTTTTAAATAAATCTCTCTAACTCGAGTTATATTGGTTGAAAAATATTGAAAATTAATAGGTTTGTTAAGAACAAGTTAAGTAATTAATAAACGAAATTTCATATTGATATTTTAAAAATTAAATATTTGACGAATTTTCAAAGTGCGACTTACTTAGATTTGATAAACTACTTTACTAAAACTAATCTAACTCGAGATATACCGGTTGAAAAACAATGAAAATTAATAAGTTTGTTAAAAACAAGTTAAGTATTCACTAATCAAAATTTGATATGTATATTTTAAATATTAAATTTTTGACGAATTTTCAAAACTGCGACTTAATTATATTTAATAAACAACTTTACTAAAACCACTTTAACTCGAGTTATATTGGTTGAAAACTGATGAAAATTAATACGTTTGTTGAAAACAAGTTAAGTAACCACTAAACAAAATTTGATATTGATATTTTAAATATTAAATTTTTGACGAATTTTCAAAGTGCGACTTACTTAGATTTGATAAACTACTTTACTAAAACTAATCTAACTCGAGATATACCGGTTGAAAAACAATGAAAATTAATAAGATTCTTAAAAAGAAGTTAAGTATTCACTAAACAAAATTTGATATTGATATTTTAAATATTAAATTTTTGACAAATTTTCAAAACTGCGACTTAATTAGATTAATAAACAACTTTACTAAAACCACTTTAACTCGAGTTATATTGGTTGAAAACTGATGAAAATTAATACGTTTGTTGAAAACAAGTCAAGTAACCACTAAACAAAATTTGATATTGATATTTTAAATATTAAATTTTTGACGAATTTTCAAAGTGCGACTTACTTAGATTTGATAAACTACTTTACTAAAACTAATCTAACTCGAGATATACCGGTTGAAAAACAATGAAAATTAATAAATTTGTTAAAAACAAGTTAGTATTCACTAAACAGAATTTGATATGGATATTTTAAATATTAAATTTTTGACAAATTTTCAAAACTGCGACTTAATTATATTTAAAAAAACAACTTTACTAAAACCACCCTAACTCGAGTTATATTGGTTGAAAACTGATAAAAATTAATACGTTGGATAAAAACAAGTTAAGTAACCACTAAACAAAATTTGATATTGATATTTTAAATATTAAATTTTTGACGAATTTTCAAAGTGCGACTTACTTAGATTTGATAAACTACTTTACTAAAACTAATCTAACTCGAGATATACCGGTTGAAAAACAATGAAAATTAATAAGTTTGTTAAAAACAAGTTAAGTATTCACTAAAAAAAAATTTGATATGGATATTTTAAATATTAAATTTTTGACGAATTTTCAAAACTGCGACTTAATTATATTTAATAAACAACTTTACTAAAACCACTTTAACTCGAGTTATATTGGTTGAAAACTGATGAAAATTAATACGTTTGTTGAAAACAAGTTAAGTAACCACTAAACGAAATTTCATATTGATATTTTAAAAATTAAATTTTTGACGAATTTTCAAAGTGCGACTTACTTAGATTTGATAAACTACTTTACTAAAACTAATCTAACTCGAGATATACCGGTTGAAAAACAATGAAAATTAATAAATTTGTTAAAAACAAGTTAAGTATTCACTAAACAGAATTTGATATGGATATTTTTAATATTAAATTTTTGACAAATTTTCAAAACTGCGACTTAATTATATTTAAAAAAACAACTTTACTAAAACCACCCTAACTCGAGTTATATTGGTTGAAAACTGATGAAAATTAATACGTTTGTTGAAAACAAGCTAAGTAACTACTAAATGTAATTTGATATTGATATTTTAAATATTAAATTTTTGACGAATTTTCAAAGTGCGACTTACTTAGATTTAATAAACTACTTTACTAAAACTACTCTAACTCGAGTTATAGTGGATGAAAACTAAAACTGGAGTAATCATCCATCTCACTTGAAAAATAAGTCTTTTGGTTAAGGTGTTATTGGCCAGGTTGTGAGGAGGAGGCTGGCCAGAGTGACCTTGACATGAATGAGGTGTTACCCCTTTAGAAGGCGAGATTGCATGAACCCACAGAAACCCACAGAAACCCAAAAAATCTATATGAAAATAAGCTTATAATTTTATATAATCAGGCTAAATTAACTCAGTCAATTTAGCCTGATTATATAAAATTATAAGCTTATTTTCTTATGGATTTCTTTTGGGTTTCTGTGGGTTTCTGTGGGTTTCTGTGGGTTTCTGTGGGTTCATCCAATCTCATTTAGATTATAAGTCAATGCGTTCTTAGTAAAGATGACGCTGACACGTTTTGGAAGTAGTGGAGGAGATTCTTAAAACTCCCCCACTTCTGCAAAATATTCCTTTATAAGCGGTTGAATTTGGGGTTCAAAATGGGGTGGTGCATGCGTACCACACGACAATCGCACAGCTAGAGATTGTCGCATAGCCTCTCCCACCCAATTGCGACTCTCACCTCCACGAAGCCTCATCTGATGAGGCGGGTGAACCCTGGAAACCTGAGCAACCTCGCCAGAGATGCGGTAACCAATCCGTGTGGAGGGCGAGGTCAGGGCAAACGAGAGCGGGAGAAATGGCCACCCCAATTATTAGGGGGTTGGGCGTGAAGCTACAAACTGTACCCCACAAAACAAAACTCTCTACGAAATCTGCAAAAGAAGCTAAATGGGACTCCGACCACTATTTGGTGAGGTATAGAAGCTGTATAAGAAATATAAAAAAAGGAAGAGGTAATAAGTAACGGACAGTGGAATCTAGGAAAGATACAAGAGGACAACCAAGTGCTTTTTCACCAAAATGTCGACACGCTGCTACACATTAACAGAAACCCGCTAAGGTCGACATAGAAGAATAGTGGCAAATTATAAAGAAGTCTGTGACTTTGGCAGCTAAAACCAGAAAGGAGAGGAATCAAAACATAAGAACAGCTGGTTTGACACAGACTACAAAGCAAAATTCGATTCAAAATATAAAACAAGGGCCAAGACGTTGCAAAGGCGAACTAGAGCCTCAGAACAATAATACGAAGCATACAGGAAGGAGTGTAGCAAATTTCTACGAGGCCAAATAAATGAGCGAACTAGGGCAAGCAAATGACCGAAATGAAGCTCGAAAATTCTACAAGTATATTGCCAGTGTCAAGAAAGGGTTTCAGCCAAGAAACAATAGCTGTATGGATAGTGAGGGCAAACAAAACATAGTAAATTCTGAGTCGGTGGGCGGAATATATTATCGAGATAGTTAAGAGACCAAACAATGCGTGAGTGGTGATCGAAAGCATCACCCAGCTAGTAGAACTGAACAAAACAAAACCGAAAACGCAATTATCAATTTTAAAAACAATGAATCCTCTGAGGAAGGTAATATACCAGCGGAGCGTTTAAAATACAGGTTGTAAAAACTGTCGTAAAATATATCAATTGTTGGTCGAAGTCTGGAAACAAGATCTAAAATTTCCATTATCTACAGTTACACTATTCAAGAAGAGGAATATATGCATATAATTTGAAAAAGCAAAAGATTATGAAGATTACTAGCGCCAGTAACGTAATTTCAGAACAAAAGTAGATGTACTGTAGAGTACTCGTTCGTAATGCAATGTGGGTGGCAAGTATAAGTAAGATTTTATTATATTATACATTCAAATCGATGTTACTGAGTTATCTCAGATGTAATGTATGTATCATGAATACTAAATAATTAGTTCACCAACTGCAATCCGTAATATAGTGTTAATCGCAGCTAAAGGTACAAAAGTCAATAAATCCAAATTCTAGAGCGCGATTACTCAACTAATTCGGCGGAGATTAGCGTTACAATTTGTAAGGGTAGTTAAGGCCCATTGAAAAGCTCACTTCCTCCGGCGGCGGCGCCGGGCGCTGCATGTGTACGGCGCAGCTAGTAATATGTAGTAAATTGTTGAACCTCAGGTAATTTCCGCCCCGTAATAGGCGTAAGCACACACCAACTATGCGGCAAATTCGGGCGACACTGATTGCGCACTTATTCATCCCCGAAGTGACTCGGATTGGTTTTAATTAAGCCTGGCGATGTCGCTAAACCTGCCTCCCGCTCTCACCGTGTTTGGCTGCGTGAAATAGCAACCGCCGTCGGAAGTATTTATTTTCGGATTTATTTTTCATAAAGCTCGCTAGAACGGAGATTTATATCGGCCCTCAAAACCAATAAACGTGTTGACAAGACGTCTCAATCGCCTACCGTGTGTTTGAGGATGGTGGGGTGGCGGGGCCCTTTATATAGATTGCTATGCTATGATATCAGGAAAACACTTCGAGTGTCGCCGTTTCTTCCAGGGCCTTTTCAATTTCCGTTTATCTCTTACCTCGTAACCGTCGCGCATCCATCGGTGGGTTATGAAATTTAAATTTCCTCGTTGAATATTGCGAGATACTCTGGTTTGATCGCTTAAAATTCATACACAACTCATTCGAAAACAACTTGAGCTTAGATTTACTTGTTTTTTTTTATCACATATATTTCCATAACGTTGTTATTATTTACAATATCTAGTATATAACCCACGAGTATTCTCATAAAATTACATCATGATTAAAATTATACCTTTTACAATACATATACAATACATAGGAAGGTGATATCTTATCTATGGTAGGTATAATTTTAATCATGATGTGTTCTTGTACCCGCGAAAAACCCGTATAAAAATTGAAGTTTTTATTTTATCAAGTTATTACTACATGATACATCTAATGAGAAAATTTAATGAAGAAGAAATCTTTCTAATTAAACCGCTGATAATAAATTTGACACTTTTAACACACCTAATAATAATTAAAACGGCACTTAATGAATCCAGCAAAATCCCCGCCATTAGATCATAATCGACTAAGCGGCTCCAATTAAAACGCGCAAATAAATAAGGATTGCTACCCTCTAGCGCCAATAAAAGCGGGGCTATCAAAACTCGTAGGTAAATTAGCATTAGCCGACGTAAACTGCTTAAGACGCTTTTGTTTATTTCGGTTACGTTGCGCCCGTGGGGTAATTCTATTAAACCGTGTTGTTTGATTAATGGGAAAGCGACGCCGGCGCTATATATGGCGAGAAGACAATTATCTTTAACTGCAAGGGGGGAAGGGCGCGAAAAAAGCGCGAAATAAATGGTTCAACTCAAGTCGCAATTTGAATATATGTTTCGAGAAGCCGTAAATTCTCGTAATACTCTTTATACTAGTCCGCATTCTTTTAGTTGGAATTATTGCTACTTCATCATGTAATGCACGGGGGCGGCCGTAATGGGTTGGACCGTTTTTATACATACGTCAGTTTAAATTGATGCTATTTAGGAAAGACGAAAATTTGTAAAGCCATTTCAATCCTTTTTAGTATAATATAAAATAATATACAGCGTATTAGGGCAATCCATTAAATTGTGGCAGAGTTGAGTTAATCTAGCAATTATATATATATATATATATATATATATATATATATATATATATATATATATATATATAAATAATGTCGCAAATAAGTATATATGCCGTATGTGGCAACTGCGCTCCCATTCACTCCACCGGGCCAACTGGGCATACCATCCTAGATGACTACTATATACCATGCTCGAGTTATGCATAAATACCCGTGCTCCAGGCAGAAACCTCGGCCAGGCAGACAAAGAAAACAAGAGACAGGTTTTCTTCGTCTGCCTGGCTGAGTAGAGTAACTCGACTATGGCAGTGCCCGGGTTTGGTTTAAGTTATTGTATTAGTAAGTAAGTAACATGTTGCGGGAAGATACCCATTTTATATGAATAAACCCGATACCTCATAGCTCTTAGAGTTTATTTATTTCGGTATAATTTTGTGCTGATTGCTATTTGAATTTAATGGTGAAATTTTGCTTATATAGGCGAAATAAAAAAGAATCTAAATTTTTGCTTTAATACAAAACTGCATGCATTAATACTTATTTATGCGTTTGATATGTAAATTTCACGTTCCTTCCCCAGCGCATGTTTCCCGCTGCGATCATTAAGCTCCCATAGCAAGGTTTCTTTATTAGCAGCTTTAATACCCCACGCAAATTGGTCTGCTTATTTAGTAAAGTTACTTCTGGATACACTTAAAATTTAATCGATACTTTTATCAACTAAAATATATACCTGTATACTGTAGATTTTTAAGTAAATCTTTTTACTACTGTAATTAGAGTCATTTAAAATGAAATATACATGTGTAAACACTGGCAAAGGCCGTATCCGTTTGGCTACCACTAGTAGTGACAGATGCTGACATCACGCTCATACTAACAGTATAGCGTAACGTCAGTCACTACTAGTCACTAGTAGTAAACAAACGGACAGGACCTTTAGATAAGTAAAGAATGATCTATAGCGCTACGTGTTGTTTTAGTTAATTAGAATCTTTGTGTATGTCCTTCCTTCCTTCCTTTAGTTATCAATAGAAAAATTGTGGCTGGAATGTGTGTAAAAGGGAAGGGTTGGGCTGATATGCCAAATAAAGGTCTTTTTTTTTTAGAAAAATTGTGCGTTGGTTATGTGTGCTAGCCTTACTACACAGGCAGTCGTGTTTGCATTTTCACCGAACATAGTTTAATAGCAGCAGTATTGTGTTTTAATTATTTGGACCCACCACCTACAGATTACAAAAAATATATAAGAAGAGTCTGAGACTCCACATCACTAAGAATATAACAAAAATAATACTTCATCCATCTCAAACTAGAAAAATAAATCCTCTAACCTCTAACTATACCTGTTCAGTTTTTAGGCGACATTTTTCCCATATGGCACACGTTGTGCTATTTTTAAATATAAGAGACTACCTGCGAAGGGTGTAGCTACGAAACCACTCTCGCAGGCCAGTCTAAAGGTCGTTTTAGACAAGACAATTTCTTGACTCAAAAATTAGTCAAGATGCGAGACAATATAAATTGTCTCGTGTCGCGTGGTGTCTCATCGCAAAAACAATATTTCTTTGGTAGAACCATTGCACACTAAACAGATTTAACAGACCCCCTCTGTTAAATCTGTTTAGTGTTTTGATGTATGGTAAGAGCTAGCATGTGCATCAAATAAAAATTAGAAAGAAAAATTAACTTCAATAAAACTAAGTATATGGCAACAAATGAAGATGAATAGGAAGAAGAAACAGTGACGTAGCCAGCTTAACTCGCGCCCGGGGCACAATACCTTTTTAGCGACCACCACCCCCTCCCCACCCATTCGAAAACTATAATATAACCATTTGGCGCCCCTTTAGACTTTCGTCTTTTCCCTGGTCCAAGTATTTGTTTTACGATCCTTTATGTTCATTCATTATGTCCAAGTTTATGATCCCACCACCTTTGGATCAGAAACTTGGACATCCACAAAAACGATTCCAGAAAAGCTAAAAATAGAATCGCAAAACAAACATTTGGATCAGGAGACGAAAGTCCAAGACTATACAACCAACGCATCCTGTATAGTTCGGTTTTTAATATGAGGGGGATGCCCATATATATGGATAAATGGAGCGCTAAGCTGATTAAATAGCGCCCATGGAAGAAAAAAAAGACGTGCCGGTCGGCCCCAGATGAGGTGAAGCAATTATCTGAAATGTACCGCAGGGCTAAAACCTGTGTGAAGATATCCATCTCCGATAATTCCGGCGGCCGCGCGGGTTATGATTCTCCAGTAGTGGAACATTTAAAAAATTTGATTCTTGGTACAATTGTTTACTCATGTTTTGGTAACCATAATATAACAATAAAAAAATTAAGTTGAGTTAGTTAGTTGTTATTGAATAATATTTGCAAGAAAACATTTTGCAATTTTTATCAACTTAGCCCAGGAAATTTTTTTTAAAAATTTTCATGTTTTGTTTAGAATTTAATAGTAATAATCAAATATATTTTTTTTAAAGTAGCACTGGCTTTAGTATTTTTTTTTAAATTAATTTTTGACTTAAACTTGTTAGTATACGGCGTGGTAAAAAATGAATAAAATCGATTAGAAACTAGGTAATGTGTTTATATTTTCTGTAATGATTAACACTTACAAGGTCAGCATAGGTTGGAATAAAAAATTTAAAAATTACGCCCTACTATTTTTTAGCAGCAGTCAAATTCAAAATTATTTAATTTTCCATTATTGCCCACGGAGATTTTTTTTAAATTTTCACCATTTGTTGCTAACCCAATAGTGGTTACAAAAATATTTTTTTAGATATTTTTTTAAATCGATTTTTAATTAATTAAACCATATACGTGGATGGTTAATTACAGATTGATGTGAATACAAACCTTTGTTTAAATCAAACCACATTGTTGCTAAAACATGGCTTTAGTGGTTTCTAAAAAGTCCTATTGTAAAAAATGATAGCAAGTATTTTTTTAGAAGCTGTCAAAGTTGACCCGAAATCTATGGTTGGACTTTGTTGCTGAAGGAATTACGAATTATTTAGCAATATTATTTTTATTTAAATTATTGTATATAGTTTATACTACCCAGCTCAGTGGCCGAGTGGTTAGAGGCGTCGTCCGTCTCGTACTGAGCATTGGGGAGCCTGAGTTCGATCCCCAGCGGGGAATGAATTTGCGCGAATCACCATTCACAGTTTTTCAGAGGTTTTCTGTGAAGTTAAGGTAAATACCGGGTGATTAAACTCCTCTGAGCTTCTCCATTGACCGGCGGAAAAGCCTCACGGCTAATAGCCTTATAAAGATAGAAGTTTTTTAGTTTATACTACATTAGGTCAACATAGGGTAAAATCAAAAATTCTAAAAATGACGCTCAATAAGTTTTTGACGGTGGTCAAAGTTAAAATTATTTAATTTTCCATCATTGCCCACGGAGTTTTTTTTTTCAAATTTAAATTCAAAAAATATGTTTGTTGATTACTATTAAATTCTAAACAAAACATGAACATTTTGAAAAAAACTTCGTGGGCTAAGTTGATAAAAATTGCAAAATGTTTTCTTGCAAATATTATTCAATAACAACTAACTAAATCAACTTAATTTTTTTTTATTCTTATATTATGGTTACCAAGACATGAGTAAACAATTATACCAAAAATAAAATTTTTTAAAGCTCCACGACAACTTAACACCAGTAGGGCTAAATTGGTATCAACTGGGCCAAAACTGAGATAGGTGGAATGACTTTAAGGGAGGTCTATATCCGTAGAAAAAAGTAGAAAATAGCGTTTTATTGCTGCATCACCCCAAACAGATAAAAACTATGTTTTCCAATTGATCCATGAGCCGTTTTCGTTTATCACTAGAGGCTGGTACGGACTTATTGTCTCTCAACACAAGAGGAGGAAATACCCGTTATTCCTGATTAGTTTTTTTCATTTGGTTAGTTCCATGTTAGCCGTAAGAACAAATAGTCGAACTTGTTGTAAATGTGAATTTGTTGCCATTTATAATAACGAAAAATAAAAAACGAAAAATATGCCTGCTAATCCAATTTTGAATATAAAATTCAGCCTACAAAATACTGTACAATAATATACAATTTGAAAAATTAAGCTCGAAAATATATCAATATTTCAATGTCACCTCAATTTTATATATATATATATATATATATATATATATATATATATATATATATATAATAATTTCTCAAAAATTTCACTCTCCGGTGGGACTTGAACCCACGTCTCCGGCTATCGCGGCCGTCGCGCTACCAACTGCGCCACTATCCACTACCACCCTCCGTGGCGCAGTTGGTAGCGCGACGGCCGCGATAACCGGAGACGTGGGTTCAAGTCCCACCGGAGAGTGAAATTTTTGAGAAATTATTAATTAACATTGATACATCTGGTGATTCTTCATTCAGATAGCCGAAAATGGCAAGAAGTACTTCACTATATATATATATATATATATATATATATATATATATGTATATATATATATATATATATATATATATATATATATATATGCACACACGCGTTTTCTTCCAAAGCAGTCCTCCTTCTTACCATGCCCACTCCCTGCTCCACCCACTAGCCTCTCCTCATGAGCAGGGTTGTACGAGCTCTCAGCTATTCAATCTCAACTGTCATTCTTGCCACTCCACATCCTCCATTCTTTCGATTTCTAATCCTCTCGGCTTTTTATCCATCTACCTCCTTTTTTCCCCCTGAAGGGTCTGGTTTCGCTGTAGCATCCCACTGCACTGCGGCCACGGTTGGCCTATTGTGCTCCCTCATAACTATTCCTCATTCATGCACTCTGTATCTTCAATAAAGTCCAGAAGTCTCGGGAATGGGCGAGCTTGGAGCTCTTTTAGGTTCATTCGCGTTGAACCAAAGAGTTTTTTTCTGCCTGAGTTGAATACCTCGCAGCTAGTTATTACATGTAGTGGGGTTTCTTCTTCTTCTCCACAGCCTCTGCACGTTGGTGATTTGTCTATTCTCGTAGTGTGCAGGTATTTATTTAATGTGCAGGTATTTATTTAATGTGCAGTATCCTGTTCTGGATAGTTCTGGATAGTTGGCTGGAGGGTAGCATAGCTACAAACACTTAGGCCTCAAGATGGGCCCATTGTGAAACCTCCCTTTAAAGGCTGCTCACTCGTCCCACCAGTCAATTTTGCGTGCAAGCCGCAAAACCCTGGCGGGTGAGGAGCTGCCAATGCTGACCATACTAGGCCAGCACTCCCCTAGTATTTGATGCCTGGTGTTTACTAGAGCTGGGCAGAGGCATATTACATGCTCTGCTGTTTCTAGTTCTTCATTACACCCTCTACATAACGGGCTGTTCACCAGGCCCATCGTGTGTAGGTGTTTGTTTAGCCGGCAGTGGCCGGTTAGGATGTTAGTCAATAATTTCAGACTGGTTCTAGATAAGTTAAGGCGGGCCGTGGCTGCAATTTTACAAGGCTGCCTGATTGCAACCTTTGATTGTTTGCAGCCCGGCGTTTCTCGCCATCTTACCTTGTGTAGAGCATGTGTCCTATGCTCTATTATTTTTTTCAGAGTACCTGCGGAAAGTATTTCATCCTCTTGGGTTATTAGAGGATGTGAGGATCCCTTCCTGGCAAGTTCGTCTGCTATTTCGTTCCCCTTGATGCCACTATGTCCTTTTATCCAGCAGAGTTCTAGTTTGTTATATTTAGCTAGCTCCTCCAGGCTGTGTAGACATGAATATAACTCTTTCGACACAAATGTGTTGGCATTTAGTGCATTTAGAGCTGCTTTGCTGTCGGTGAGTATTTGGATATGTTTATCCTTAATATTCCGTTCAGCTAAAATTTGAACACATTTTAGTATTCCTGTTAATTCCGCTTGGAAGACTGTCGTGAGTCTTCCAAGTGGTGCACTTATCTTGAGATCGAGTTCTGGTGAGAAAATTCCATAGCCAGCTCTCGTCTTAGTTTTGGATCCATCAGTATACATGGTTATGTTGGCGCCTTGTGGGGTACCATCCATTGTGATGATGGTCTGAAAGTGTTTGACAAAACTGTATTTGGGTAGAATTCTGTCGCACTTACCTTCTATGAGGGGGTCTAGTTTGATAGCTTCACTCAGTATGCTCCTGTGTCCAATGATTCTACCTTTATCATGCCACAGGTTGAGTGAAGATAGCCTTAATGCTGTTTTTACTGCAGTCTCCCTTATTAGAAGGTCGAGTGGTTGTAGACATAACAGTGCTTCAAGAGCTGCTGTGGGCGTTGTTCTCATAGCGCCGGTGATGGCAAGACACGCCATCCGCTGGATGTGTGATAGCTTTGAGATTGTTGTAACTTGTTTGGTTTTCGACCACCAGACTATTGCACCATATGCGATAGTTGGTCTAATGATCGCGGTATATATCCATTGGGTGATCTTGGGAGACAGACCCCATGTTTTACCAACCGCCCTGCGGCATTGCCAGAATGAGATGCAAGCTTTTTGCAGCTTGGATGTTATATGCTCATTCCAGTTCAGTTTTGTATCCATGATTAATCCTAGATATTTTACTTTATCTGTGAGAGTCAGAGGGACCTTAAAAAGAGTTGGCATGTTCATGAGTTCGAGTTTCCTCTTCCTCGTAAACAATATCAGCTCTGTCTTTTTTGGGTTAACTGTTAGCGAATGGTTATCGCACCAGTTCTCAACAATCTGTAGGGCACTCTGCATGAGATTACAGAGTACACCTTCAAAACTGCCATTTATCATGATCACTATGTCGTCGGCATAGCCAACGGCATAGTATCCTGAGTTGTTTAATTCCAGGAGGAGGCTATCAACTACAAGGTCCCATAAGAGGGGTGAGAGGACTCCACCTTGAGGACAGCCTCTTCCTGCAACTTTTTTTGATGTTACGTCATCTAGTGTTACTTGGATTGTTCTTAGACCAAGCATATTTTTTATCCAGCCCCTAATAGTGGGGTGAATCCCGTGAGATGTTAGAGCATTATCGATACTCTTAAATGTTGTTTTGTCGAAAGCACCTTCAATATCAATGAAGGTGGCAAGCAACGAACCTTTATGCTCTAGTGTTTCCTCTATCTTTGAGGTCACCAGATGTAGGGCTGATTCTGTTGAGCGTCCTGGTTGGTAGGCATGCTGTTTCGGATGTATGGGGTACGTTCTCAGCGGCCCGTCCCTGATTTCACGATCACAGAGCCTTTCCAGCGTCTTCAATAGAAATGAGGTTAGGCTTATGGGCCTGAATGACTTGGCAAGTGTGTAATCTACTTTGCCTGGTTTGGGTATAAAGGTCACTTTGACCTCTCTCCATGTATTGGGTATGTACCTAAAAGCAATGCAACCTTTAAATATGTACACCAATGTGTTTATAATGTAGGTTAACCCCCATTGTAGTAGTGCTGGGAATATTCCATCTAGTCCTGGGGACTTAAAAGATGAAAAGCTTGATATTGCCCATTCTATTTTAGTTATACTTATCATTTGGTCAGCTTGCAGCCAATCTTCCTCATCAGGTAGATGAGGATCAGTTGCCAAGTTGAGACCTCTAGGTTGGTTGCCAGGAAAGTGGGTGTCTAGAAGTACCTCGATAGTTTGGGAGGGTGTTACCGTGAAGGTGCCATCTTCCCGTTTTATCGAGTTAAGTTGTTGTACAGGGTCTTTTGAGATTACTCTCTTCAGACGAGCAGCTGCTGCTGTGGATTCAATGCCATTGCAGTAGGCTCTCCATGTATTTCTTTGTCGCTTCCTGACTTCACTTTTGAATTGTCTACGGGCTTCCCTAAAAGCTTCCCATAGAACAATATCATTTCTATTTTTGGCCTTGTTGAAAGTTTTCCTGGCCTTAGATCGGAGACAGTTGATCTCTGCGCTCCACCAAGGAGGTGCAGAGGCTCTCAAGCCCGCCTTTCTTATGGGACAGGAGTCCTCATATGATGAAATCAGTGATTTTTGGAGGTGTTTCACACAGGCCTCCAAGTCGTCCACTGATTCTGGAATTTTGTCTGCTGCTTGATACTCCATCCTATCCGATAGGTATCTGCAAAATAGTTGTTTATTAGTTTTTTGTGGATTTCTGTAGGACGGTAGTTCACGTGGTACGAAATCTAGGTCGTAGCGTATCAGTCGGTGATCGGACATGGATACCTGACTTGATACGTGCCAGTTTTTTATTTTGCTTGAGATATTGCCCAGTGTCAGACTGATGTCTATCACCTCGGCTCGTTTTTGTGTTACGAACGTTGGTTCGCACCCTCTGTTTAATATCTCTATTTTTGTACTGGTTAAGTACTCAATTAGAGCCTTTCCTCTGCTGTTGATGTTGCTGCTGCCCCACACCACATGGTGAGCATTGGCATCACATCCGATGATGAGGTCAATCTTTAGTTTTTCACAGTGTTCCACCAAGTTTGCCAGTTCTGGGCTGGGAGGTGGTTGAGCTGCGTCGTACGGTAGATACGCAGAGGCTATATAGATCTCTGCGTCATCGTCTGTTTTCAGTCTGACAACTGTGAGGTCTGCAGAGCTGAATTGGTGTAGGAGTGTACCTGTAACTTTAGAAGATGTTAAGATGCATGTCCTAGGTTTGTTTCCAGCAGCGCTGTAAAGCAGGTTGCTGTTATTGTTGCCGAGTCCGCATACCCTGTTTTTAACAATCCAGGGTTCTTGGATCAGTGCTATGCTATATTGCATATTCTGTAGATGGCAACTTAAATTAGCAGTTGCCACCTTAGAATGCTGCAAATTTATTTGGGTGATTTGTAAAACCAGGCCCATTTTATTCTGTTGGCAATGGAGGAGATGGATCTGTATCCGGGTTAGCATTGCCTGTCTCAGCTGTCGCTTCAACAGAATCTGCCAGCCCAGAGATTTCCTCTCCGCCATGGGTTTTTACCTTGAGGGTGGCAAATCTATAATAGATTTTGCCGTCCCTCTTTTTTATTTCTGCGATGTCACTTGAGGGTGCACCGAAGACGAGCAGAACGCCATCTTCTTTGGTCTCCCTATGGAATTCGCACCAATGTTTGACAGACAGTATTGTGTTCTGAGCTGCCAGACGTTGTAGTATGACCTGGGGCTCGGCTGGTTTCCCTGGTACCCACACTGAAATTTTAGTTAGTTTAGGCAGTTGGTCTGCCCTAACAACTGCAAGTTTTGCACCTTCCCATAGGGCAGGTGCAGCCTTTATATGGTTTGTCAGCCAGTCCAAAGACTCCTGATTCCCACATGTGATTCGCAGAATCTCTCCTGCATGTTGCCACTTTTCAAAAGTGGGGGTGAATATTGATGAGCTGGTGATTGTTTTATCCAGCTCCTCAGTTAGCCAACCCTCCACTTTGGTGGCTTGTTCACTCGTCATTTTCCCCAAAAGGTGAAGCGAGTCAATTATAGCTACTCTGAGGTGGCTATTCACCACCGCTACGTAGCTAATCTTTGAATTGGTTGGCTGGTCGTACCTTCTCTTGGGATTGCTCCCTGGAGAAGGTGCCGATCCATCCGACCTCATCCGTTTTTTGGGTGGGTTATTGACAGGTGGCTTCACCGGGGAAGCGCTGGTCCTGACTGTACCCTCCCTTAGTTTTAGCTCCGCTCGACGGACTCTTCGTCGTCGACGGGATTCTGAGCCACATATTCTGTGGCGTTTGGGCCGCACAAACTCATCCGCCGCTTGTGGGTTGACGTTGTCGTCAGCCCTCAGCATTGGGGACGTGTGTGCTACCTGCGAGAGGGTGTCCTGAGAGGACGGTCCCTCTGTTATCGCAGTGCCAGTGGCCTCACTCATGTCCTACACGTGGGTACATAAAGTGAGGTTATGTTCTACAGAGTAAACGCTAGGGTGCTCAAGTACTTACCCAGGGGTAGCACGAGCAGCCACTAAAACACTTTAACACTCTCGGTTTTTTAAATTTACGTATTTACGTTAAATTTAATTATAAGTTTGGGAGCGACACTTATAACGTCTTGTACGTTGGGTTGCCAACCCATCATCATCAGTATCCTGTTAGGAGTCCTACAACATTTCTTGATTGGTTCCATTTTGTTTTAGGATTTTTTCCATCGCCTCCGTACTGGGAGCCTTAATGAACCTCTTCCAGTGTTTCATTCCAGTTTGGTCTTCCCAGTATCGGCTGTGGTGGTTTCTTTGATGCTTTCTCAGGCTATTCCTTGCGGTGCTATATGGTATCCCGCAGGTTGGTTCGGGACCAATGAATTTTAATTCACTGGCCTCTTTTGCCAGTTTATACGTTTTTTCTTTGCCTTTGATTCCCTGATGTCCCGGTGCCCACACAAGTGTTACTTTCTTTCGGGCTCCTAGTATCATCAGGTCTTCAATGCATTCTAAGACAACTCTAGAGTCATTCACGCTGGAGTCTAGAGCTCTCAACACTGCATTACTGTCTGTCACAATATTGATTTCCTTCTTAATATAGTTTCTTCCCAATAGAGTTTTAACGCAGCGATAATTTCTGCTTGGAACACGAAAGTATGCACGCCAAGCTGGAGTCTGGTGCCTCCTGCTGAGTTGCTCTCATACACTTCTATTGCTGTTCCTTTGTTAGATTTATATCCATCGGTAAACCAGATTGATCCTTTAAGTTTTTGCATATAGCCGCTTTTTCCCCCATTCTGCCCTATCTGGTATTACTACCTTGTAAGGTTTCATCATGTGAAGTGTATTTATTGTCCTGTCGGGACACATTCTTAGAATGTATTCTTCGGTTTTCCCTAATGCTAGATGGGTCTGGTCTGTCGATGAGTCGTATGACTTCCCCATGGCGTTAGTTCTGTAGATTACTATCTTGGCCTCTGTCGCCACTACACTCCTATTCCTGTTCCCTTGTTAGATTTAGATCCATCGGTAAACCAGATTGATTCTTTAAGTTTTTGCATATAGCCGCTTTTTTCTCCATGCTTCCCTATCTGGTATTACTACCTTGTAAGGTTTCATCATGTGAAGTGTATTTATTGTCCTGTCGGGACACATTCTTAGAATGTATTCTTCGGTTTTCCCTAACGCTAGATGGGTGTGGTCTATGGATGAGTCGTATGACTTCCCCATGGCGTTAGTTCTGTAGATTGCTATCTTGGCCTCTGTCTTCACTTTGATGTGAAGTGTTGCCATTGCACCTGTTATTCCTATACAGGCCATTCTTTGCACTTTGCCTAGTATTCTCCTGCTTACCCCGTCTGAGGCTTTATGCCACCAGATTGTTGGTGCGTAAGTCATAATGGTGCTTATAACCCGAGTATAGAGCCAATACACCATTTTTGGTGTTAGTCCCCAGTTTTTCCGCCGGCATGCCCAGAACACAATCGTTGTTCGTAATCTTTGTCATATGTGGCTTGAAGGTCAGTTTAGAGTCGAAGGTTACACCTAGATATTTAACTTGTCCCTCCATTTGTATTTCTCTGCTGAACAGCGTCGGTATTTTTATCTTATTTAAGTTCCTTGTAAATGGTAAATGGTACAAAAGAGGGTTTTTCGGGTTTTTTTTTTCTGCTGCACACCACCGTTCTACGTGTTGAGTGCACCTTGCAGAAGTTCTGATGTGATGCCGCCAAATTTACCGAGCGCGAGTATTGCTACGTCGTCGGCGTAGCCTTGTACGTAGAATCCTTTCTGGTCCAGTTGATCTAATAAATCGTCTATGACTAGGCACCACATAAGAGGGGATAGTACGCCGCCTTTCGGGCAGCCCCTGCCAACCGATACTTCCATAGTTATTCCATTTAGTGATGTTTTTATTCTCCGCCGATTACCAATCCAGCCAACTACGGTTGGCTGTATACCTCTTGCTTGTATGGTTCTTGTAATTGATTCAAACTAGACGGTTTCAGAGGCGCTCTTTATATCCAAGAACACTGCAAGAGCAGTCTGCTTGTTCTTGATTGCTTTTTCAGCTCTTATGGTTATTTCGTGTACTGAGGTTTCGCACAACTTTCCTGATTGATAAGCATATTGGTGTCTGTGCAGTAGTTTTAGTATCATTGCTCCATTCCTGATGTGTTTATCAATTAGTTGTTCAATTGTTTTCAGTAGGAACGAGGTCAGACTGATTTGCCTGTAGAATTTTGCCAGTTGGTATGCTTCCCGTCCTGGATTTGGTATAAATACCACCCTAACATTTGCCCACTTATTCGGTATATGCCCTAGAGCTATACTCGCCCGCATAATGGTACACGGTGCTGATTTTAATTCCTCCATTCCTCTTAGACAAACTTACTCTTTCATACGAAGAGTGTATCCTTTCTAGACACTGCACTCATTAACTCAATACCTTGTAGTTTTTCAGCTCTGAGGCTATTCCCCCTTTATGAACTGTAACAATCACACGCACCACTCTTCCGGCACCTCCACCGTCCCACTCCACACCTTATTTATGCTATGTAATAACTTTTTTCCTTCCCTCCACCGGCATCCTCTTGTATGTCTGCCTTACTTCCGATACCTTTCTTTTATTTAAATGACTCTGTGCCACTGCCAGCTCGTTCTAAAAGAAATCTTTACGTTCTATCACCTGTCTCGGACTCAGTTCTTCAGTTCCCATTATCTCTTCTCCTTTATATTGTTAATCCATACGTAGAAATAGTTAGTTTTGTTTTATTTTTTTGTAGAAACAATTTTTCTACGTTAAGTATTTGGTTCTATATTAAATAACTCAATTTATTTTGATAATAAACGTATTGTTTTTTTTTTCGGGATACGTATCTATGAGCTAGAATCCAGAATTGTCCTGAAAAATCCTGGTTGAATGATCACCCTACCGTTATATATTTAATTTGCTTGATAGAAATATCTTCGGTGGATGTGGATGACGGGTATAAATCCAAATGGGGAATACTGGAAACCAAGGGCCAGGTGAAAAAATTAAAGCCAAGATCTTGTGTGGCTCCGGTGTATTATGTATATATATATATATATATATATATATATATATATATATATATATATATGTGTGTGCGTGTGTGTGTGTGTGTGTGTGTGTGATAGAAAAATCTTCGATATTAAATAATTAAAAAGTCTGAAAACTATAACGTAATTTAATCAACGCATGTGACGCAATTTAATTTTTCACATTTATATCCCCAGCGATAAATTTAACATCTCTGAGAGCACCTGAATTTTATTACTCAATGTTTTATGGCTAGGATCAGCGTTTTTAAAGCACGGTTACGTAAGGATCCTCTCATACTAAAATTGTAACTCGTATATCAGACATACATCAGCGCGGATCTGTTTTACAATGTAAATCATTCGGTTTATCTATTTATGCATACATTTACATCAATATTAAAATCGATATAATCATGTAAAATATTTATTCCGAAATTGTTTTTTATCTAAAATTCAAAACAGTTCTAACAATTTTTACAGTTAAACTCTAACGCTCACTGATGTTAGATTTGGTAGATTTAATATGAAAAAATACTACACAAACACTAGGCACCATCGAATTATTATACCATATTACCGATATTATTTATATATAGGTGTCGAACTATTGAAGAAAAACTATTATTTATTTATTAACCATTTATTCTTTTATTATTTATTATTATCGGGGGTATGTACATAAGACTTTTTATCGGCTCATAATTTTTTTACGTTTTTTACATGCTTGTTAAGGTCGTTTTAGACAAGACATTTTCTTAGCTCAAAAGTTGTTCAAGAAATGAATTCATATATCCTCCTCCCATACAATTTGTCCTTGAGAAATAGAACGCGTTATATTTTTCCATTCAATCTACAATCCAATATTTCAAACAATTTGCTGTATGATACGAGACAATTTAGATTGTGTCACATTTTGACTAACTTTTGAGCCAATAAATTGTCTTATCTAAAACGACCTTTAATCAACAATATAATACATTCGCGAGACCTTACATATGGTACGGTATCGTGAAAAATGTTAGTAAGTAAATATTATTAAAACACGTCGCATCATATCTGAAAAATAATTACACACTATACAGCAATATTCATATGATCCCATTTAATGCTTAATTCAGTAGAAAATCCTCCATAAACTATATCTTTATTGCAGATTTTATGTCGCCGACACCTCGTATATTTTTTATCGTGCATAGGAGGTAAAGTACATCAAGTGCAGTAACATAAAATTTAAATTTGATAATAAACGTTTATTTATAACTATATATTACAAGTTTTGGCAATATACATGAATATTGTGCTACCTCAAGCATATCAAATATTTTATATTATACTGCTCAGACCTAAAGAACGGTCCGGGTGTAACACCGTCGTCTAATTGCGCAAAACATTTGAATGAAATGCCCTAAATCATCCACTAAATAGGTTTAGCATTCACTAATGCTACTTTTATGGCAGTTGCCAGTTTTGGGACGTTTGTTTACCAAAACATTAAAACGGATGGCCCAAATGCATGGATGATTATTTTATAATTTACAACCTGTGTGACTTACAATTGTTTTCATTAAGTAACAGCTGATGACGGATTAATCCCGGAGCGTTAGGCCCGCGCCAAGCGGACAAAGACAGGGCTGAAACGAGTTGTTTGCGTTTTGAACCACAGACGTTTTACAAAACATAAATTTTTATTACACTCACTATGTTACAGCATTTTATTACACGTATGCAAATTTTTTTGATTATTCCGTTTATACATAAAACATCCAACTACCGTTAAATGCCGCGTTAGCACGCAAGTTTAGTATTTGATTTTTTTTTATAACTCTGCTGGGATGGCGAGGGGAATGCGAGAGAATATTCTACAACGACGTTAAATCTATGGTTCAGAAGCAATTTCACCCTTACTAGCAAAATTAAAATGTAAATTATTCTAATGTTTATCCCACCTGTTTGAATCCCCTGGACATTATTTAGTTTTTATTATTAATTGTTATACAGAGTGATATATAAAAATACGAATAGCAACTATATTAGCAAAATTAGTATGCATTTTTTTTTAATATAAGATATAATTATATTTCAGTCTGTATAACAAATAAAATAAATTTAAAAAATATTAATACATTAAAGCACCAAATTACAAAAAAACAAACAACACATGAAAACATAATGTATGAAAATGAAACCAAAAGAAATATTTAATGTAATTCGATTGGAGACTATCACGTATATGTTTTTGTAGTAATTTGTTTTTTTTTATTAATATATACAGTACATTACTTTTTTTTTCTGTTGATAACTATGTTGAATATAAAATTTCTAATAAGCTCATCCGCTATAACATTAAATATTCCTTTACACAAATTTTATACAGCAATATCTCTTTTACAACCGAACTCTTAAAAATATATATCATTTGATTTTTATCTTCCCCCATATAATATTAAATTTATATTCGAACATGAAAGGAATTATTATTATTAGTATTTTACTGTCGCAATAACGTGTGTTGTATGCTGGAAATTGATAATAGCGCGTCCCGTTTGACGTGACAATAACGATAACGTTCTGTGTTTCAAGAAAAATAATAACATGAAAAAAAAAACCAACCCTTTGTGTGTTCTTGCTTTTGTTATTCATTTTAAAAGAGCACGATCATTACTGTATAAAATCTTTTGTCAATAATAGAAGTCTATACCATGAAAACACTTCACTTGGTCGTTATTGCATTCTTATCACAAAAAAACTGCGTCTCTCTTGTGTATTACTTTTTGCTTTGATATATACATAGTTTATTATTAGCTTTGTGCAGCATCGCTTTGTTGTATCTTCCCGCGTCCGATTTAATGATGGGATTAATTAAGAAACTCGAGCGCGCGCGCGTAATGACCACCCCAAAAAACCACTTACCTTTGCATTTACAAATACATTCCGCTAGTCTTAATTACAAATTTATTATTTTAAGATTCGTTGCGCTTGAATTGTGTTTTAATTGTGGGCGCGCGCTCACTGTTGCTTAAAATTTGCACGGTTATTGACTATTAAGTTGCGACGGGAGAGAGAGGGGTGTTCTGCGGTGTGTTGGCTCCTCAATGGAGAGAATGCTGCAGGGCATGGAATGGATGGTCTTTGACATCTGGACTCCATTTATTAGCTGTAACAACATAGCTCCATTAGTGGCTGAGAGCGCGAGTGCCTCACCGGCGTGTAGTTAGTTACCTTTGTAATACATCTCCTTATACATACTGGGACAACTATTCTGTAACAAGAAATTTGAAAGTTTAGTTCGACGTTCAGAAAGTTTTATTGAGTTGGTTAAATAGTTGCAAGTGTTTATTGATGTTGTTTGTTATAGTTTTATCGGAATAAACGCGTGCTTTTTATCTGAAAATTTTATTCAGCAACTAAGTACATATTTAAACAAGTTTTCAGAATTGAATACATAAATACGTTTAATGGGGTATTGTAATAATAAGAGACGGTCCGTGGTGCAATCTGAAGCCATTGCGGATGGTGGTTTAAAACCACCGCTAGTCAGGAACATTTTCCACAAAGAATTAACCCATGGTAGCCATGGATTTTAGGTCAATTTTTTGAAATTTTCCGGTGAATATACCAATATAAAAACTATTATGATAATTAGTTGAAGTAATTGCTCAACTATTTCAATGATTTTTATACAAATGCTATAAGACATTTACATTTAATGATAGCTTAAAATCTGCAGGGAGATTTTTGCTGAAGAAAAAAATGTTGACATTTAGATATCAAAAAGTTAGTTTCATTTTATATATATATATAACTCACTAATAATTACAGATTTAAAAACACAATTCCATTTTATGCTCATACTAGGTGAAACTCCCGTCGACCGACTCTGAAATACATGTTCACATAAAAAATAATATAAAAATATAGATGCCGCAGAGACGAAACTAGGGAAAAACATGCAATTTCATTTCCATATTCACTTTTTCTCAGCGCTACAGCGCGAAAACGGCAACAGCTAGAAAAAACTTTACATTTTCACATATAAACCATTTGAAATAGAGACGCTACATAGTTGCAACTGACGAAAAACATGAAATTTCATCATGTTCACATTTTCTCGGTACGACTAGAGAAAAAAGTCTAGACTGAGCCTTTAGGGGTAGAAACACTCCACATTTTTTCATATAAACCATCTCTCTAGCGTTTGAAATGGAGACACTGCAGAGTTGACACTGGGGAAAAACATGAAATAGCATGATGTTCATATTTTCTCAGCAGCGATGCAGCGCGAAAATGGTAAAAGCTAAAGAGAAACGTCTAGCTTGAATATTTAGGGCTAGAAATACTGTACATTTTCACATATAAACCATCTTTCTTGCGTTTGAAATAAAACTACTCTAAAACGAGTTATAGTAGTTGAAAAATAATGAAAATTAATGCAGTTGTTAAAAACAAGTTAAGTAACCGCTAAACAAAATTTGATATTGATATTTTGAAAATTAAATTTTTGACAAATTTTCAAAGTGCGACGTACTTAGATTTAATAAACTACTTTACTAAAACCACTCTAACTCGAGTTATACAGGTTGAAAAATTATGAAAATTAATGAGTTTGTTAAGAACAAGTTAAGTAACCACTAAACAAAATTTTATATTGATATTTTAAATATTATATTTTTGACGAATTTTCAAAATGCGACTTAGTTAGATTTAATAAACTACTTTACTAAAACCACTCTAACTCGAGTTATATTGGTTGACAACTGATAAAAATTAATTCGTTTGGTAAAAACAAGTGAAGTAATCACTAAACAAAATTTAATATTGATATTTTAAAAATTAAATTTTTGACAAATTTTCAAATTGTGACTTACTTACATTTAATAAACTAGTTTACTAAAACCAGTCTAACTCGAGTTATAGTGGCTGAAAAATAATGAAAATTAATGCTTTTGTTAAAAACAAGTTATGTAACCACTCTAAAAAATTTTATATTGATATTTTTAATATTAAATTTTTGACGAATTTTCAAAGTGCGACTTACTTAGATATAATAAACAACTTTACTAAAACCACTCTAACTCGAGTTATAGTGGTTGAAAAATACTGAAAATTAATGCGTTTGTTAAAAACAAGCTAAGTAACCACAAAACAAAATTTGATATTAATATTTTATCTTTAAATTTTTGACGAATTTTCAAAGTGCGGCTTATTTAGATTTAATATACAACTTTACTAAAACCACTGTAACTCGAGTTATGGTGGTTGAAAAATAATGAAAATTAATATGTTTGTTAAGAGCAAGTTAAGTAACCGCTAAACAAAATTTCATATTGATACTTTAAAAATTAAATTTTTGACAAATTTTCAAAGTGCGATTTACGTAGATTTAATAAACAACTTTACTAAAACTACTGTAACTCGAGTTATATTGATTGATAACTGATGAAAATTAATACGCTCGTTAAAAACAAGTAAAGTAAGCACTAACCAAAATGTGATATTGATATTTTAAAAATTAAATTTTTGACGAATTTTGAAGTGCGACTTACTTAGATTTAATAAACAACTTTACTAAAACCACTGTAACTCGAGTTATATTGGTTGAAAACTGATGAAAATTAATAAGTTCGTTAAAAACAAGTAAAGTAAGCACTAACCAAAATGTGATATTGATATTTTCAAAATTAAATTTTTGACAAATTTTCAAAATGCGACGTACTTAGATTTAATAACCTACTTTACTAATACCACTCTAACTCAAGTTATGGTGGTTGAAAAATGATGAAAATTAAGAAGTTTGTTAAGAACATGTTAAGTAAACACTAAACAAAATTTGATATTGATATTTTAAAAATTAAATTTTTGACGAATTTTCAAAATGCGACTTACTTAGATTTAATAAACAGCTTTACTAAAACCACTGTAACTCGAGTTATATTGGTTGAAAACTGATGAAAATTAATACGTTCGTTAAAAACAAGTAAAGCAAGCACTAACCAAAATGTAATATTGATATTTTCAAAATTAAATTTTTGACAAATTTTCAAAATGCGACGTACTTAGATTTAATAACCTACTTTACTAATACCACTGTAACTCGAGTTATGGTGGTTGAAAAATGATGAAAATTAAGACGTTTGTTAAGAGCATGTTAAGTAACCACTAAACGAAATTTGATAATGATATTTTAAAAATTAAATTTTTGATGAATTTTCAAAGTGCGACTTACTTAGATTTAATAAACAACTTTACTAAAACCACTGTAACTCGAATTATATTGGTTGAAAACTGATGAAAATTAATACGTTCGTTAAAAACAAGTAAAGCAAGCACTAACCAAAATATGATATTGATATTTTCAAAATTAAATTTTTGACAAATTTTCAAAATGCGACGTACTTAGATTTAATAACCTACTTTACTAATACCACTCTAACTCGAGTTATGGTGGTTGAAAAATGATGAAAATTAAGAGGTTTGTTAAGAGCATGTTAATTAACCACTAAACGAAATTTCATATTGATATATTAAAAATTAAATTTTTGACGAATTTTCAAAATGCGACTTACTTAGATTTAATAAACAACTTTACTAATACCACTCTAACTCGAGTTATGGTGGTTGAAAAATGATGAAAATTAAGACGTTTGTTAAGAACATGTTAAGTAACCACTAAACGAAATTTGATATTGATATTTTGAAAATAAAATTTTTGACGAATTTTCAAAATGCGACTTACTTAGATTTAATAAACAACTTTACTAAAACCACTGTAACTCGAGTTATATTGGTTGAAAACTGATGAAAATTAATACGTTCGTTAAAAACAAGTAAAGTAAGCACTAACCAAAATGTGATATTGATATTTTCAAAATTAAATTTTTGACAAATTTTCAAAATGCGACGTACTTAGATTTAATAACCTACTTTACTAATACCACTCTAACTCGAGTTATGGTGGTTGAAAAATGATGAAAATTAAGACGTTTGTTAAGAACATGTTAAGTAACCACTAAACAAAATTTGATATTGATATTTTAAAACTTAAATTTTTGACGAATTTTCAAAGTGCGACTTACTTAGATTTAATAAACAACTTTACTAAAACCACTGTAACTCGAGTTATATTGGTTTAAAACTGATGAAAGTTAATACGTTCGTTAAAAACAAGTAAAGTAAGCACTAACCAAAATGTGATATTGATATTTTCAAAATTAAATTTTTGACAAATTTTCAAAATGCGACGTACTTAGATTTAATAACCTACTTTACTAATACCACTCTAACTCGAGTTATGGTGGTTGAAAAATTATGAAAATTAAGACGTTTATTAAGAACATGTTAAGTAACCACTAAACGAAATTTGATATTGATATTTTAAAAACTAAATTTTTGACGAATTTTCAAAGTGCGACTTACTTAGATTTAATAACCTACTTTACTAATACCACTCTAACTCGTGTTATGGTGGTTGAAAAATGATGAAAATTAAGACGTTTGTTAAGAACATGTTAAGTAACCACTAAACAAAATATGATATTGATATTTTAAAAATTAAATTTTTGACTAATTTTCAAAATGCGACTTATTTAGATTTAATAAACAACTTTACTAAAACCACTGTAACTCGAGTTATATTGGCTGAAAACTGATGAAAATTAATTGTTAAAAGCAAGTTAAGTAACCACTAAACAAAATTTGATATTCATATTTTAAAAATTAATTTTTTGACGAATTTTCAAAGTGCAACTTAGATTTAATAAACTACTTTACTAAAACCACTCTAACTCGAGTTATGGTGGTTGAAAAATAATGAATATTAATACGTTTGTTAAGAATAAGTTAATTAACCACTAAACCAAATTTGATATTGATATTTTAAAAATTAAATTTTTGACGAATTTTCAAAGAGCAACTTACTTAGATTTAATAAACTACTTTACTAAAATCACTCTAACTCGAGTTATATTGGTTGAAAACTGATGAAAATTAATTCGTTTGTTAAAAACAAGTCAAGTAACTACTGAACAAAATTTGATACTGATATTTTAAATATTCTTTTTAAATTTCAAAATGCGACATACTTAGATTTAATAAACTACTTTACTAAAATCACTCTAACTCGAGTTATATTGGTTGAAAATTGATAAAAATTAATATGTGTGATAAAAGCTAGTTATGTACCCACTAAACAAAGTTTGGTATTGATATTTAAAAAATTAAATATTTGACGAATTTTCAAAGTGTGACTTACTTAGATTTAATAAACTACTTTACTAAAACCACTCTAATTCGAGTTATACAGCTTGAAAAATAATGAAAATTTATAAGTTTGTTAAGAACAAGTTAAGTAACCACCAAACGGAATTTTATATTGATATTGATATTTAAAAAATTAAATTTTTGACGAATTTTCAATATGCGATTTACTTAGATTTAATAAACTACTTTACTAAAACCACTCTAACTCGAGTTATAGTGGTTGAAAACTAATTAAAAATAAACCGTTTGTTAAAAACAAGTTAAGTAACCACTAAATAAAATTTGATATTGATATTTTAAAAAATCAATTTTTGACGAATTTTCAAAGTGAGACTCTCTTAGATTTAATAAACAACTAAAACAACTCTAACTCGAGTTATATTAGTTGAAAACTGATGAAAATTAATACATTTGTTAAGTTAAGTAACCACTAAGCTAAAGAAGCTACACACTATGCTGTATAACTAACCCCTTTGAGGCTATCTGACAGTATACTTTTCCTCTGAGAACATTATCAAACATAATATTGTGCGCAGTGTATCTTCTAATTTCTCTAACGATGCAGTTGCAATTTCTAAGATAAGAATAGCCGTAACTAACCTACTAACGTGGTGTCTTTGTCCCTATTTGACGAACAAAGCTGTCAGTAATAAAAATATATGTCACAACATGCACTGACAGCACAAAAATCATAAATGACAGCTCGGTTGGTTTCAAAAAATTGTCTTTGTTTTTATATTATAAGAATGAACTCAGCAGCGTTATTAATACCTGCATTCTTAAACACATAAGAATTTGAATGATCATAGATATATAGTACTCACTATTATAGATTTAAAAAAGCCTACTGGTCATGAGCATACGAGAACGATGTTCCTAGTAAACTTATAAAGTTTAAATGTTGCTATTATTATTATTATCACAGAGTTGCTGGTCATGAGTATAAGAGAACGATGTTGCCAGTAAACTTATAAAGTTTCAATGACCTGTTATTATTATCACAGAGTTATACATTATAAATTTTATCGGTAGCAGCTCAGTTTCAATTACCGATTCCGCTACGGAACTCGCATTAAGTAAGCCTTTCTCGCGGGACTAAGAAAGTCATCTATCACCACCCGCCCTTAGGAAGGCATGCAAAGTGCACATTAGCGCCGCGCACTCACCCCGCCATGTATAAGCGGCGATTTGCAGTTGCTACGATCTCAAGACGTCCAACACATCACCATTATTCATCCCCAATTGTTTACGCTAACTATCGCGGGGGCCTCGGGGATTTTTATTACGCGCCGACATGCTAAACTTTATCGCCCACGGTGAATCTTTTTATTTGCCCCCCCCCGATTTAAAGCAAAGCACACACGCTAGACATTTAGAATGAATTTGGGGGGCGGCGGCTGGCGAAACAATCGCGAGCGAAAAGTCAATTGCCGCTCTCCGCCGCTGCTGTTGCGTTGGGGATTTATTTTTATTGGCGTCGTTTTATGAAATATCAAATGGCCGTAATGGAGTCATATTGTGAACTTTATTCCCATCGTTAAGTTTAATCTAACATACGGTTTTGTTTTATGCTGTTAATCTTAGGGCGGGCGGTACGATAACGGGCAACAAATTTATAAAATGTAACAGTTTATAATGAGTTAAAGGAGTTTTAGTAACGAGTTTATTTGAAAAAAAAGTGTAGACTATTATTTATTATATTATATTTATATTAAGATTTGGCATATAGATATTCATCAATATTTCGGAGCTTTTGGGGATTTTATAAATTGTATATTAATAAAGCTCCTACTCAACAAATTCAATATGCATCAGAAATTTACCTACCCTGAGCAAAAGGGCGGGCGTGTCTATCTTTTGTTTTCTACAAATACTTCTGATATTTATTAGTATCAGAAGTATTTGTAGAAAACAAAATATAGAGGTTAGTGAGTACTTTCTTAAACAAACAAATACCGAAGATAAAAAAAAGTTATATTTCAGATATTTGAATGAGAACACACATGTGTATACAATTTCCCAGATATATTAAAGATAGGATTGTTGAATAGATATTTTATATTTTGAGAGAATGATATAGTCATAGTCGTAGTCATAGTCATACAAATAAACATCTTCAGATGTACTAATACATGTTTAAAGAGATAAAATTATCTATGACTATATCATTCACTGAAAATATAATTGCTGAATGATTAGCATGATCGTTGATTATTATTAATATATGTATAGTACATTTGAAAGATGGCTGTTATATTATATGTATAAAAACTAGGATAATTAAATATGATTACTTAATACTCAGTTTTTGCTCACTATTATTATTAAATATGCATGTAATTATAGCAGGAGTTACATCCTGACATCACCTAATTTTAAATTTACTTTGAACCATACCGAATTACCCGTGGCCATTATTATTCCATAGGGGGCTTTCTTTATATGGCGGCGCTTGCCTTTTACACGTGAATTTTGCACACACACACACACATCCACACGCGCGCACGTTTAACCCGCAACATCCCTAATAAGACAAGAGGTTTAAATTAATAAAATAGTAATAAGTACCGTCGGGCTGGAGCGAGTGGGAATGATAATCCACGTACATATGCCTCCCCTTTGTAGCGTTAAATCACTTCGAGGAAGGAGGACAGCTTTGATGTGCCGCATAAAGGGGGAGTGCACATTGTTAATGTTGTTGGAGCTTGTTAAAAGTGGAGGATTTTAATAATATTAGCATTGGAAGACTGGCTAGTTAAATTTTGTAACAGAGAAAATTATATTGCTCGTGTTTCTGCGACTCGCTCTTTGCAAGTTTAAAACTGTGTATTTATAAATTGCTAATTGTATTCTTTTATAGTCGAAACTAAAATAGGAGAGCCTTATTATAGCTTTCTTCATTTAAATGATTTGTAATACTTTTGTTATCTAATTCTTATTACTAAATATTCATTCAGATATTACTATTATTAAAAGCTATCTATTCAAGTATTAATTTGTATTTTTGCTGATTTTTTATTTTCATGTATTTTTTTTTTGGTCTTTCTGTTATGAGCATTGTTTATTGAGGGAACTATTTTGGAGGATTTATGCCAAATAAAGGTCTTTTTTTAAATTCGAGTATGTATGCTCAAATATTATGACAACATTTTAATTTAAAGCGACTAAATTCTAGCACATTTTATTTATTTATTATTGAAGATAAAACGTTCATAAAAAGTTCTTTTTATAATATTTAATACTATTTTTACGATTCAAAAATAATAAATGTTATTTATATTAAATTTTGCAATTAAATAACAAATATCTTTATATGTAAAGTTGTAACATATGTAAATCGGTTAGTTTTCATCGTTATAGTTTTTAGAGGGCTACAATATGATTGTCTATCACTGTAAATATATTTGGGGAGCCATAAAGCTTTCGAGATTATTATAATATAACGTTGCTTCCGCTCTGCAGCCCCCGCACATTATGAAGTGCGATAATCAATCATCGCCGCCCTTCCGACGGAATAAAACTCACGCCGCGATAATGGAAAGGCGATCCAATTTTATATAGATACCATTTATTATATTATTAATATCGAACTTATTTCATTTATAAATTGGGGCGTCAACTCATCTCAAATTGACTCCAACAGTGTTATACGCGATTAGCAGGGTTTATAATGAAAATATTTTTTTTTAATGCAAGCTACATATATATAATATTCACAATAGCAACAATGCAGCGATTTATCTATATTAAACGTAAAGGTGAATTAATGGAAATAAACAAATTCGCGCATTGAAAACTTCCCCGGCGCCTTCACCATTAATTATCCGGCTATAAAGGCCCGCGAATTCAATGGTAGTTCCTGCTGCTAGAAGGTGCGCCCCCCGTTTTAATTTCCTCGCCTTAAATATGAAAGCTGTGTATCTGGGGGGTGGTGCAAATATAAAAATACAGCAAGCATTTAGCGCCAGCAACGGTGGGGGGATAGGGCTGTAGTTTATATACGGGCAATTATACCGGCGTAATCGTTGCATTTTAATGCGGACGCGCTAATGGAGCGGGCGCTATACGTGCCGGGAATGCGACCGGGCCAAGAATGAAAATTTAGGACCGGAAACTGGATCGGTAAAGTATAACTGCGCGGAAATGAGAAACACACACCGGTGAGGAAAACAAGCCGCGCGCGCGCGCTCGCCGGCCTAAATATTCCAAAACGCGCGCGAACGCCGGAAATTGGAAACCGTGTATGTGTTTGTGTGCTGCCCCTGATGCATTTGCGGTACCTTTTTCCACCCCGCGCCGTAAATGTTTTGTTCCAGCACCGCTGCAATTGTGTTTTTATTTAAATTGAAGCTACGTGTGGCTACCGCGCGTTTTCGATGCAATATAATAAATAATTTTATTAACGTCCACAATATCAATCGATTTTAAATTTTTAAATGTATCACACAGTGTACAAATAGAGTTAGTAATGTATATGTTTTTTTATTTAGTTAGTACAGTAACTATTTAATTACATCCCTAATATTCATGCAAATTGTAAGTATTTTAGTGTGCCTCCGGATCCAATGGGGTGCCCTCTGAAATTATTAGAAAAATTATAGAGGAGTTCCCTGTAGCTACTATGTCAGTGATTCTGAATCTTTTTGAAATACGAACTGATGCCACAAAATATTCCGATGGGTAACGCTATACCCCTAATTAAGGGTTAACAAGAACCTTAAATGACATGAACACATTGATGTTGAACTTGAATTACGTTGTTTTGAAACAGTTATAAAGATTACACAGCAATTACGTTTTCTCATTGGCTGTCAAAATACTAATCCGAATTCCAATACGGCAAGTTCGCGCGGAATGCAATTCGTAGCGCTCCCCAAGTGCCACTTGGCAGGACCGGAGAACAAATAGTATTGTCCTTCAGCACGGACGCGTTTAGCAGTGAAAGAAGATTGAGATTTTCCAACGAGAACGATATATTTAGCAATCTTGTTGGTGGGTTTATCGCTTATTTTAACCCGAATTTCTAATACTAGATTATTATTATGTATTATTTATCGCTATTTTAAATACTCTAGTATTAGAAATTCGGGTTAAAATTGCGATATACAATAAAGCTGTTAGAAATTATGTTTAAAATAGCAATAAATAATACCGTTGATTGAAGTTTTGGGTGTCTAATATTTCAATCAACGATAGTATTATTGTTATTTAGATAGATTAGATAGATTATGTATATAATAAGTTTTATATTTTCCCTCCCATTTTCGGTCTTGAAAGGATTGCGCCTTATGCAAATAACCTGCCAAACTTGTTGCCGCGCGTCATGCGCGAATCGAATTAAACTTTTCCTCATAAATCGGCCGTCATTTACCTGTTGGTTCTGGAAATTAATATTCGTGCGAATGGTCCGGTGGTAGAGTGGCTGCAGCGGCCGCGCGTTGTTCCCCAGCGGCGCCTTGGGGGCGTCCTCCGACCCCTGCATCAGCTTACGCAGCGCGTACAACTGCAACAAAGTACAAACAGGAACTGTATTATAAAGACAAACAGGCTATATATGTGTGGTTGTGTACGAAAGTTCTCAAAATTTCATTACGCCACCCATAAAGGTCCGCGTAATGGCGGGAATAACAGTAAAGCGGATAAAGAATTACGCGCGCGCGACGGTCGTTTCCGTGGGGGGCGGTTGAGGTACAATAAACGGACGGAGGTCTTTAATAGCAATAACAGAACAGAATATGAATTGACTTTACTGGACTATAGGTGACAATTATGTGGATAATTGTGACTTGCACATGATAATTATTATTTAGTTTGCATGAGTTCGATCCCCAGCGGGGAGCGAATTTTCACGAATCACCTTTCACAGTTTTTTCAGAGGTTTTCTCTGAAGTTAAGGTAAATACCGAGTGATTAAACTCCTATGAGCTTCTCCCTTGACCGGCGGAAAAGCCTCACGGTTGAAGATATATTTTTTCTCCAAATTTATACAGGTATTGAATAAAATTTATTATTTATAACAACTAATATTCTATAAAAAATAATTTGCGCTCCCAGCAAATAATTTTGTTCGCATCTTATCGTCGCCCCTCTCGTGACAAATTCCCGTCATTACCGCGTGCTTCAATTCAAGTGAGCCGTCACCCTCGTGTATCGACGGGCGGCGGGCAGGGATGAAATGTTACCGACCACCGCCGCCGCCGCCGCCGTCCCCCCTGGGGGCTCGTTTGCAGCGTCCCCGTGCGGATTGATAAATGCGGAAATGGCCGTCCGGTGTTAACCAGATTACTTCGATTAATTGTGGCGCCCTACACTCGCATAAATTGATTACAATTTGATTACGCCGAATTTTTATTATTACCAATCCCCCAGCCCCCCGATAACACCCCCAAACCGTCGGTGCGATCGGAACGTATTAAGTTCCCGCAATTCATTTTCATTACCGCCATGCTAGTGATTTATCGCCCGAGCGGATAATTGCCCGAATTAAATACCTTCTTTAATTACGGACACGGCCGGTTTATTGTTATTGATGCGCGCGGGGCCTTTCACCTTCCATTATGAGGGGATTATTGGACTGACATTTATTGGAGAGATATACTGGGGGAATTGATTATCGTAATATCAACTCAAAAGAATTTTCGTTTAATTTGTATTCTATCTATATGTAGAAATACTAGCACAAATATATTTATTTTTTATTATTATAAACAGAATTAAGTCACTAGTTTCCTAGGAGAACGGTCGCTTTAAAGCGGCTGCTTTAGATGTCATTTGACAAAAATAATTTTACGTATATATAAACGAATAGACCTGAACGTACTGCAAAAACGCAATGCTTTACGATAAAATCTTGTAGCTTTTCCGCTTCAATTTTCCATAATCTCGACATTTTTCCCATCATCTATACTATATTTCCAATCAAATGACTTAGTTTCATTTATTTGTCACTGTTAGGACGACCCCTGCTTTCACGCATCGAAGGATAGTTTTGTGACGCTTACAGATTTTTTTTTGAAATTTAGAATTTTTGCTTTTTCTGTAACTTTAGGGCCATTATAATTTAACTTGCATGGTTCAGTTTTCGATTATCTATCCAATGAGCATAAACTCGATTTTTTCGGAAAATGTTCATTAAAACCCAGCTCAGTGGCCGAGTGGTTAGAGGCGTCGTCTGCCTCGTACTGAGCATTGGGGAGCCTTAGTTCGATCCCCAGCGGGGAGAGAATTTTCGCGAATCACCTTTCACAGTTTTTCAGAGGTTTTTCTGTGAAGTTAAGGTAAATACCGGGTGATTAAACTTCTCCCTTGACCGGCGGAAAAGCCTCACGGCTAATAGCCCTATAAAAGATAGAAGTTTTTTTTTTGTTCATTAAAAAAGCGGCCGCTTTAGATGTCTTTTGACAAAAATAATTGTACGTGTATACAAACGAATATACCTGAACGTACTGCAAAAACGCAATGCTTTACGATAAAATCTTGCGAGATATTCAATTACATATACTTAAAACTATTTTTGTGATGCTTAAATGACGTCAAAAGCGGTCGCTTTAAAGCTCTCCTAGGAAACTAGCTTTACACATTTTTGTCCTGTTTTATATCTCGATTATCATTCATTATTATGAGGTATGTTCAACAAACAAAAACAACATTTAAAACCGTTTTAGCAGTTCTTGTGCATTTATATTCTTTCAAAGCTAAACCAGATTAATACTAACCTGTTAACACTTATCGCACACTACAAACTTTTCCTCGGCCGACTGTTTAATTGGTTGCTTAATCAGTATGAAGACTTACGTGAGTATACAAACTCAAGGGACTCTAGTCGACCGATAGATCGACCGAGAAATAGTTGAATAGTCTTCCTGATTCCATATCAATTAGTTGCTTAATCAGTATGAAGCCATACGTGAGTATACAAACTCAAGGGACTCTAGTCGGCAGAAAGATCAACCGAGAAATAGTTGAATAGTCTTCTTGATTCCCATATTGTGGGAATTTATCCTTAATAGCTGAGCTACACTGACGAGATCTAACAAGATCGAAATCTAGATATGTATCTACATATCTATCTCAGTTAAAAAAACATCTAAATAAATAAAAGGACAAGAGGTTAAGACGTTGTCCACTATCTTAGCAATCTTGCTAAGAGGTGGACAACGTCTCTAACCTCTCGTCCTTTTATTTATTTAGATGTTTTTTAACTGTTTTTCGCATATTCGTATAAATATTAATGAACTTTTTAGTGCTATTCCATCGTGTTAAATACTATTTAAAATTGATTAACCTATACATCAAATCTAGATGTATATCATAGGTCAATCAATATCAAATAGTATTTAAGAGGATGTAATAGCACTAAAAATTTCATTAGTATTTATACGAAAACATTCTCGCCCGTAATTCATCTTACTCTATAAACGTCAACTTATTTATTACAGAACAAACACTCCAGCAATAATAATTAGCTAAGTGAACCGTCCTCCTGTCCGGCCATCCATTACAACAAATAAAACACACACATACACATTCCCGCATTTCCATCCCTATAATTAAAAAGAATATAAATTACCCTCGCGAAAAAAAAAGCAGGGACTTAAAACACACATACACGTGTGGACCTAATAGCACGCCACTCTAATCGAAACGTATATTTTAATTCGGCACAATAATTACGGTAATTACACCATAATGACACCCACTCACAGTAGTAACAGTGTTCTTTCCTTGATGGCCCTCCCCCTTAATATACATCAGTAAAAAAAACTCCGACAGGGTAATTATCATTTTGTGAGTGTGATTTAATGTCATGTGTTTGAATGTTGAATGAGGGCTGTGTTTAGCATACTGTAGATTTTTATGGTGATATAAATATGGAATGTACGTTTAGTAAAATAGTATTCTATTTATTTACATATTAAATTATTATGCTAAACTAATGGTTTAACAATTGTAGTAATTATGGGGATTAAAATTTATTACCACTTTTTAATTAGAGTACAAAAATATTAGTTATAAACGAAAATATTTAGAAAAATAAACAACAATTTCGATTAATATATTTTATAATCTGACTAACACACTCCACTATCTTTGCATCATTCTGATGGTATTAATATTCTTTTGTACTATCGATATTCTGTAATATATTTTTAAATCGTCAGCGTAAACTACCACATTACAATCTAGTGACTCTAGGAGATCATCTATAAAAATTGTAAAAAGAAGTGGTCCTAGGTTCGATCCCTGTTGCACATCTGTAGACGTTATAATGCTATTAGATTTATGGCCATTATAGAATACATAATTTGCTTTTTCACTTATGTAAGATTTCATCAAGAGCAGAAAACTTGGTGGAAATCCAAACATACTTAATTTGCTTATCAGTATATTATGATTGATGCTATCAATCGCACTGGAGAAATCAGTGTAAATGGTATCTACTTGACCTTGCTGATCTAGGATTTTACTTATATATTGCGTTATTGTGGTCAAGTTTGTTATAGTTGACCTTCCCGGTAGAAATTCATGCTGATGTGATAAAAATGGCCGAACATGATTTAGTATGAATGACTTGTTCAAATACCTTGGCAAAGTTTGATAAAATTGTTATTGGTCTGTAGTCTTTTATATCTTCATTGTCGCCTTTCTTGTGGATAGGACTTATCCTTCCTCGTTTCCAGAACTCAGGAAAAGTCGATGTTTTAACAGCCAAATTTATTTGTAAGCACAGAGGATTATCAAAGATAAGCCGACAATCTCTAACCAGAAAACTAGGAATTATCTCCTGTCGTCCTTTTATTCGAAAGCTTGGTCATTATTTGAGTGAGTCCTTCCTCTGAAACTTTTGGCAAGTTAAAACCGGTAGACTTTTTGATTTATATGAATTATCGGGTAGGTTGACATCCCGTGTGTTTGAAATTATCTTTGCTGAGAAAAAGGATGTGAATGCTTCTACAATTTTTTGAGGTTCTTCAAATTGATTGTTCTCATATTTCAATTTACCAGGAATTATTGTGATTCCTTTTTTCGAACTATTATAGTTCCAGAAGTCTTTTGGGTTCGATTTTATAGATTGCTCAGCTTTTCTGGTATAGTTCTGATACTCTATTTGAATTTGACTTTTTGTTTTGACTTTTAAACTCATTAAGATAAATAAAAATAAATTCCATTATTGAAATTACTAAGTAAATGATGATATTAATTTTAGTTCTTATTTACTTAGTTTGGTTGAGGCCTTGTTTAATTTGGTCAATAATAAACGTCTTTATGTAGAAAATTTCCAAGACACGTAACTTGTCCATAAAAAGTCTTATTACAAAAAGTACTCCAAAATTAAGAGCGTATTACTATTCCAGAGGCTTGAAAATATGTTGCTGTTGATAATGCAAGACACATTTTTACACGTCGGTAATTTTTTTCAAACACACGTTTCCCGGACAGTTATTAATTAACATACCCCGCCGTCGTGTCGCAGCTTTCGTCCTTTGTTTAATGGGCGTGAAGTGCTTTTTCAAAATCATAACCGTTATTAATAGTTTTAGAGGGGACAAATGGCCACTATTGTTTTTGTGGTCGCAAACATTGTCCGCAATTATTAATCGCAGAGAAATTTAGTACTTTTTCACGCGTGACAAATATATTAATGCTGATAGGGTGTATATATTAGATTTTAAATATGCATAGTAATTCTCATAACCATTTTAGTAAAATATTCAAGAGTTTAAAATTATTACGAGTTCCATTTAGTAGTTTTTTTCTTCTAAAAAAATTAACATAACGGCATTATTTTTGGCATTTTCCTCACACAAAAAAACTGTTCTTCAATATTACCAACCACAACAAAAATATATAAAAATAAAAATACAAATAGAAATACAAATAGAAATAAAAGTAACACTCCACAGACTTCTACTTAATCCGATTTGAATTTGATAACAATACAAGAAAAAAATGCTTAAAATGGAGTTCGTATAAAGAATCGCGTATTAAAATAAATTGAATCATTTGGGGTGAATTTTTGAGATTGAATTAAATGTAAATAAAAGATGATAAACATCTGTATACCAAAGTAGAACGTATTACCCTTGTATGACATTTTTTAATTACTTTAATTCTTAATTTATTGGTGCTAAACGATTGTTATTTACACAAGTCACATTTAAATAATAAAAATTTATAAATTGAAATATACACAAATTTACAAATACACTTTAAAATACAATTAGAAATGAAATATAGAATGCAAAAGGACAGTACAGGAGACAGATAGATTCCAATCTATATTAAAGAAATTTACAACTTTAGCACAAACTATAGACATTAGAGTCTTGTATTCAATAATATATTTATAAAAATCACGTGATTGGTTTATTTCAAATGTGTCTTTACCTAGTGTAAAGTATATATAAGTGTGAATCCACCTCTTAGCAATCTACATATCTAGATTTCGATCTTATTAGATCTCATCAGTGTGGCTCAGCTAGTGAGGATGAATTCACACAATATCTCGAGTGGTTATATACAAAAGTGATACAACTAACCCCTTAGGAGGAAAGTTAAACACCATCTGGCGGCACCACATCAATTAGAAATGCACATCCATATGGTAATAACCGTCAACATGCTCAGGCGGTGATCCTGATGGCATGAGCATGTTGACTTCTTCTTGTAGTGCCGTCTCCTATCAGAGGGTGGCAATCATCATGGCGGTTCTACTCTTTGACGCTGCAGCTCTAAATAGTCTGACCGATGTTCGTCCGTACCATTTTCTAAGGTTCTTTAACCATGAGGTTCTGCGACGCCCAATGCTTCTTCTTCCTTGTATTTTTCCTTGCATGATCAGTTGGAGAATAGAGTATCTCTCTCCCCGGGTGATGTGTCCCAAGTACTCTAGCTTTCGTGTTTTGATAGTAAGGATCAGTTCCTTTTCTTTATGCATTCTTCGCATGACTTCTTCGTTGTTTACTAGGTTCGTCCAGGATATCTTGAGCATGCGGCGATAAATCCACATCTCAAATGACTCTAGTTTTTTATGTTATTTTTCTTTAATGTCCATGCTTCCATTCTATACAGTAGTATTGAAAAAATGTAACAGCGAATTATTCGGACTCTCAAGGCTACATTGAGATTTCTATTTAAGAAAAGATTTTTCATATTGACGAAACTGATCTTGCTATTTCTATACGTTTGTTCACTTCCATGGTTTGATCGTTGTTGTCTTCAATACGTATTCCTAAGTATTGATAGCTTCTAACACTTTCGATTGTGGTGTTGTTTACTAGTATTGCTGGTATATTATTAACATTGGTTTTATTATTACAACTATAAATTTAGTTTTCTTCAAATTCATTTTGAGCACATAGGATTGGCTAGTTGTATTTATGTCTTGCATCATTTTCTGAAGCTGGCAGATGGATGTTGCTATTATCGCAGTGTCGTCTGCGTATCGTATGCTATTGATAACTTGACCCTTTATGATTACTCCACCCGAGTCATCACTGATGGCTTCTTTGAATAAGTATTCTGAGTACATATTAAATAGGACCGGCGATAGTATGCATCCTTGGCGGACTCCCCGTCGGATATCCAATTCTTCAGAGTTATGTCCTTCAACATTTATTTGTGCTTTCTGATTCCAGTACAAAATTTTTATTATTTGGACGTCATTTTAGTCTAGGCCCTTCTGCTGTACTATTTCCATTAACCGATCATGTTTAACTTTATCGAAGGCTTTATCGTAGTCGATGAAGCCTATAAATAAATCTACGTTCATATCGAGACATCGTTGGATTAAGACATTCATTCCAAATAGCGCCTCTCTTGTGCCTAGATTATTTCGAAATCCGAACTGTGTTTCACTGATATCTGTTTCTAATTTCTTGTAAATACGGCGGTGAATGATTTTTAGAATAACCTTTAATGTGTGACTCATAACGCTTATTGTTGTAAAATCTGAGCACTCCCTTGCGTTGTGTCTTTTTGGTATAAAAAGAATGTAGATTTTAACTATTCTTGTGGTATGATTCCAGTCGTATAGATGGTATTATATAGATTTACCAAGATGCTAATATTGTCTTCCTCAATTAGTTTAAGAATATCGACTGGTATTTCGTCTGGTCTTATTGCCTGTCTATCTTTTCAGTTTTTGATAGCATACATTACTTCTTCGGCTGTTATTCTTGATCCTTGCGGCGTTTCTTTTATCTCTATTTCATTTCTGGTGTCTTCAAATAGTTGTTGTATGTATTCCTCCCATTTTTTGATCTTTTTCTCTATGTCCACTATAATATTACCGTTGTTATCTTTTATTAATGTTGACGGTTATTACCATATGGATGTGCATTGCTAATTGATGTGGTGCCGCCAGATGGCGTTTAACTTTCCTCCTAGGGGGTTAGTTGTATCATAATTCTAATGTAGAGTGTTGTCATGAACGTATAAACGTTGATAAATAATTTAATATAAATAAAAATTTATTATTTATATTATATTCAGATAATATCAAATACATATTTTATGTATAAAAATACAAACCACACGAATACATATTATCAAGGCTATTTAAAATCCTCGGTGTGCCCGCATTCTTGTTGTATTAATTCCATCGATTTCCCAGATTATTCCACACCAATAAACATTCCAGCCGAGCTATGTCACACTCGGCGCACACAAATATATATTTATCTAAACTCCCACCGCGGCGGCTGCGGCGGCGGCAGAAATTAAAAATGCACACGAGCGGTTATCGTTAAATATATTAATGAAATTGATATCGGCTCCGGGCCCCCGGCCGGTAATTTATCCAACATTATTTATACGCGCGCCGAATAAAACGTCATGCGTGAAATGGATTCGATTAATTTTATCAGCGCACTAACCTCGTGCTTGGTGATGTAAATGGGCTTGTTGAGGATGATCCAAACGGTCGTCTCCCAGCAGCCGGGGTGCGTCGTGGATCCTTCATAAGTCATGAAGTGCTCTGTGTCTGGCAGCAGGCTCCTCAGCGACAAATGTTTTATTGGAGTGGACGCGCCTGTAACACGACAAATTAACATTTTTATCCCATCTGCTTATATATGTAGCAATTTGTCTTCGCGATAACAACCCCCCGGCCCTCGCAATGCGCGCTGCTAACCAACGTGATCCGCATAAAGTACAGCAAACACCAAATACAGAATGATAATTTTTAGTTACCATAAGTAATGGCGCATAAATTTCTATGAGCGAAATTATATTCGTACATCTATCTTGGAAACAAAAATTCAATCGTGTCGCTTGTTCCACTCAACTCTTTAAATTTATCATTTTGTTTTTCGTATCGTTTTTAATATCTATATAAAATGTAATAATTAATAATAATGCCTCAAATATAACTGTAGTAGCTTTAAGGGAGTAGTAGTCCGCTAAACTAATATTTTACGAACTACATTTTTACAATTCATACAACCGAATTTCAAGCAAATAATAAAATACTTTATACATTAATTTAGAGCACTTTTATGTATTAAAAGAAGAGAGTTAGAGGAGTGACAAAAAATGACAAAATGAGGAATGAGGATATAAGAAGAGAACTAAATTTAACACCGACAATAAAGTACATAGAGGAAAGACAATTGGGATGGTGGGGACACAGAGACAGAGACAGCCCCAGCCAAAAGAATATGGAGAACAAAAATCAAAAACAAGAAAAAAGGAAGACCAAGAAGAAAATGGGATGAAGCTATATCGGAAAAACTGGAAGGAAGCAAAGCTATAAATAGAAGAGAATGGAAAAAATTTATAAAAGAATAGAGGAAAATTCAAACCTTTACACCACACTGTGGTAGAAAAGGCCAGCGGATATATATATATATATATATATATATATATATATATATATATATATATATATTTTGCTGTATAAGTATAATATGTTTCTAGTTTATTAGGTAGTGCTGCACTACCCTAATAAACTAGAAATATATATATATATATATATATATATATATTATGCATTAAATACCTTATAGTTGTAATTGTATGCATTGAATCATAGATACAGTTATGTCATCACATTTATTTATCTCTTAATATGATAAAATATATAATAAAAAATCAACTCCAGATTTTAAATGTATGCAGAGGGGGTTCCGACGATGTATATTCAAAGCGTCGCAGCAGCGTGGGGTGAGAGAAAAACTTTTATTTTATTGTCCATCATTTTCTCCAAGATTTCACTGCGCGCTGAACAATTTGTTAGTGCGCGGTCCTCGCATGCAGAGCATTTCTCATGGCGAAATAAAAAAAGAACGACAACGCGAACAGGGATCCGAAATCATTTGTAGCCCTTAAAGAACGAACGAGGTTTATATTTTCGTGCTGCTCGTTTTATGGATGTCATTTGCGATGACATACAGCGCGCGCTGAGTTCTGCATCACTCCACGGCGCTGAACTGCTGTCGGGAATACTTTTCCGCGTATTTCTCATGCGCACGTATGACATTTTGTGTGTATTTACATTTGTATACGCTCGCACAACTGCCTCCGACAATAGTTTTGTGTGTATATATATATTTCTTCAGCGTATCTCCGCTGATATATAAGTCTTTTATTAAAATATAATGCAATGTATAAAAGGAATGATAAATAGATTCAGCCTATTCTATTCAATTCAGCACACATAGGGGGATTCGCACACCCCCAGTTCACTTTATTATTTGCATTTTTACTACATTACACTACACCGTACCGAATGTAATTAACCCAACCTACGCAATATTAATTAATATTAATGCTGTTTTAATTGAAGAACTCTGTCAGATACATTTCATTAAATATGGTAGCTAACACGTCTCCGAATATGTACGCACGCGAATTAATCTAAATACCGTGTCGTAAATATTATGACCGTGGCATATAGTGTAAAATGGCGTGACTATTATGATTGAACACTTGTATAATTAGCTATAAATCAAATTGAATTTTATACTTTGTTGGGAAAATTACTCGGTCTTACCAGGGAGTCTTACTCACCAAAACGGTGAAAATCAATAGTTAAAACTAATTATACAGAACAATCTGATCCTGTACAACGACTGAACTCGATAAAACCGGAAGATAGCACCTTCACAGTAACACCTTCCCAAGCTATCGAGGTACCACTAGATACCCACTTTCCTGGAAATCAACCTAGAGGTCCCAATATAGCAACCGATCCCCATCAACCTGGAAGTCCCAATATAGCAACCGATCCCCATTAACCTGGTGAGGAAGATTGGCTGCTAGCCGACGAAAGTATAAGTAAAATAGAATGGACAACATCCAGCTTCTCATCTTTTAAGTCCCTATGATTAGATGAAATATTCCCAGCACTACAACAACCTACATTATAAACGCAATGGGTTATATATTTAAAGGATGATTGCTGTAAGGTACATACCAAATACATGGAGAAAGGTCAAAGTGATCGTTAGACCCAAACCAGGCAAAGTAGATTATACACTTGCCAAGTCATTCAGGCCCATAAGCGTAACCTCATTTCTATTGAAGACGTTGTAAAGGCTCCGTGATCGTGAAATCAGGGACGGGCCGTTAAGAACGTACCCCATACATCCAAAATAGCATGCCTACCCACCCAATCGCTTAACCGAACTAGCCCTACATTTACTGACTTCTAGGATAGAGGTAATACTACCCCACTATAAGGGGCTGGATAAAAAATAAGCTTAGGCTAAGAATAATCCAGGTAACACTAGATGATGTAATATCAAAAACAGTTGCAGGAAAACCAAAGTTGAGAAATGTGAAAACGTGAAAAAAAAATGTAAACAACGTGAAAAGGTGAACCGAAATATCATACATTTTTATTTAATATTAAAGTATTCGGAAAGTCGTGCCAATGCCAATGAGGACAATTTTGCAGGTATCTACACTAATATAAATCAGAAATGAAATACCTAGAATGCAGGAGTTATGAGACATTTCTTCCGTATAACATTCTTTTTATTAAACATAAACCTCTCTCATACTCTATTTCACTTGTCTGGCCTACTCCATTGCAAACCGTCACACATCCATTCCGCGGACCGTCCCCGACGTTATTCAATTCTTATTGATGTCCTTGTTATTGGATCTTTGTTTTCCCATTCCCACCGCCCGTCTTTCTCTATTTATACCCAGTGCCGCGCATCAATACTACACGAATATGGTAGTTTTACTAGGGGCAGCCACTTTAACAGTCATATCGATGTGTAGCAGCGAAGTAATATCCAGCATTTTACTACGTACTCGTACAATACATATTCATGCAGGGCACCTATAACCATAAACTCTTTTATGGACATCTCGCAGGAAAGGCGCGCGAGCGATTGAAATGCATACGATTTAATTATGGTGGCCTGGGTGTTTCTGCTACAACGGTAGCAGAGACAAATTGGTTAATTATTTTTATGTAGCATCAGCTTAAGGACACTCTAAAGGACGAAAGTTTGTTTAATCGCACAAGTTTAAACCGCAAGGCGATATTTAAAGTTACACTGGATTACAGTGTGCTTTATTAAGTGTTGCTTGTATTTATACAGCTAATTTAATTTGTTACATTGTTTATAAATTCGCATTTGTTGTGTTTTGGTCTAATTAATGTCTGCTTTGAGTTAATAGATATAATTTGATATATTCTAATAATATATATGTCGTGGATAGACTATAAGAGCTGCGAGATATCGGGTTTATTCATATAAAATGGGTATAATTTTCTTCTTATTTTGTATGTTGCTCAACAAAATTACATCCATATGATTTTGTTGAGCAACAAATCTATTATTATTATTGTTATTATTATTATTATTATTATTATCTATTAACTTGTTGTTTGATATCAAGATGAGTTAAATGATCATGATTATAACAGAATATCAATCGATATTCTAAAAACAAACTATCAATCCCGTCACAGTATGAACCACATAAATTCCAAGACACCTCCCTCTTATTATGCAAATTAAAACACGGTCTTAATTTCAGCCGGAATAACTCAGCATATGAATGGCGGCATTAGCTTACTTTTTTTTCGGGGGCTCGGAAGGTTGTATCCACACGTCACCGCAATATGCACATCCACGACCCGGAGATTTCATAACTCACGGGCGTTCACACAAAAAAAGTCATCCTTGCACACGCCAGGACGCATACAATGTAGTCACGAGAAAAAAATTGCATCGCTAGGAATAATACGTCCAGTTCACGCGCAGATTAATTAATGCAGCGGTCGCTGTTTGATTTAATAAATTAAATGGAACACAGCGGACGGGCGCTATTTAATTCAACAATACATCCGGGAGCACGTAATGCCGTGAACTATCCTGCCAGGATATATTTGTCTAGCATGTCAATATCGCGATGAATGGAGTCGGTACATGTCCGCTCGAATCAAACTCGTGAAAGGAGAGGCGTTTTATTATTCCAGACTACTTTTTTTGTTGTGATAACTCCAATTGATACGGACTTTTTTTTCGTTATGGAGCCTGACAGTTCTGAATTATTATCACTAAAAGTACCGTTTATTATTACAGATTATCAGATTTTCCAGCCCTTTCTCCTCCACCTTTCTCTAATCTACCAGTCACATTCGTTGCTTAGATGCCAACACGTCTCATCCCTCTTATTACACACTACACACATGCTGCACTAATAAAGTTGAATTGTATGGTTATTCACTAATTTCTGCTGAAAAACAAGTCAGCATCATTGAGAATATTGAGTTAACTATATGATTCTTATAGAAAAATGTATGAGGAACTCAGTTATCAATAGCCCAATCGGATATCTTTATTATTTCTAGAGATATATAGGAATAAACTTGAATTAAATAGTTATTCACTAATTTCTCATGAAAAACTAGTCACAATCATTGAGAATATTGAGTTAACTAAACGATTCTTATAGAAAAATGTATGAGGAACTCAGTTATCAATAGCCCAATCGGATATCTTTATTATTTCTAGAGATATATAGGAATAAACTTGAATTAAATAGTTATTCACTAATTTCTCATGACAAACTAGTCAGAATCATTGAGAATATTGAGTTAACTAAATGACTCTTATAGAAAAATGTATGAAGAACTCAGTTATCAATAGCCCAATCAGTTATCTTTATTATTTCTAGAGATATATAGGAATAAACTTGAATTAAATAGTTATTCACTAATTTCTCATGAAAAACTAGTCATAATCATTGAGAATATTGAATTATCTAAATGATTCTTATAGAAAAATGTATGAGGAACTCAGTTATCAATAGGCCAATCGGATATCTTTATTATTTCTAGAGATATATAGGAATAAACTTGAATTAAATAGTTATTCACTAATTTCTCATGAAAAACTAGTCAGAATCATTGAGAATATTGAGTTAACTAAATGATTCTTATAGAAAAATGTATCAGGAATTCAGGTATAAATAGCTCAATCGGATATCTTTATTATTTCTAGAGATATATAGGAATAAACATGAATTAAATAGTTAATCACTAATTTCTCATGAGAAACTAGTCAGAATCATTGGGAATATTGAGTTAACTAAATGATTCTTATAGAAAAATGTATGAGGAAGTCAGTTATCAATAGCCCAATCGGATATCTTTATTATTTCTAGAGATATATAGGAATAAACTTGAATTAAATAGTTATTCACTAATTTCTCATGAAAAACTAGTCAGAATCATTGAGAATATTGAGTTAACTAAATGACTCTTATAGAAAAATGTATGAAGAACTCAGTTATTAATACCCCAATCGGATATCTTTATTATTTCTAGAGATATATAGGAATAAACTTGAATTAAATAGTTATTCACTATTTTTTCATGAAAAAGTAGTCAGAATCATTGTGAATATTGAGTTAACTAAATGATTCTTATAGAAAAATGTATGAGGAACTCATTTATCAATAGCCCAATCGGATATCTTTATTATTTCTAGAGATATAGAGGAATAAACTTGAATTAGATAGTTATTTACTAATTTCTCATGAAAAACTAGTCAGAATCATTGAGAATATTGAGTTAACTGAATGATTCTTATAGAAAAATGTATAAGGAACTCAGTTATCAATAGTCCAATCGGATATCTTTATTATTTCTAGAGATATATAGGAATACACTTGAATTAGATAGTTATTCACTAATTTCTCATGAAAAACTAGTCAGAATCATTGAAAATATTGAGTTAATTAAATGATTCTTATAGAAAAATGTATGAGGAACTCAGATATCAATAACCCAATCCGATATCTTTATTATTTCTAGAGATATATAGGAATAAACTTAAATTAAATAGTTATTCACTAATTTCTCATGAAAAACTAGTCAGAATCATTGATAATATTGAGTTAACTAAATGATTCTTATAGAAAAATGTATAAGGAACTCAGTTATCAATAGCCCAATCGGATATCTTTATTATTTCTAGAGATATATAGGAATACACTTGAATTAGATAGTTATTCACTAATTTCTCATGAAAAACTAGTCAGAATCATTGAAAATATTGAGTTAATTAAATGATTCTTATAGAAAAATGTATGAGGAACTCAGATATCAATAACCCAATCGGATATCTTTATTATTTCTAGAGATATATAGGAATAAACTTAAATTAAATAGTTATTCACTAATTTCTCATGAAAAACTAGTCAGAATCATAGAGAATATTGAGTTAACTAAATGATTCTTATAGAAAAATGTATGAAAAACTCAGTTATCAATAGCCCAATCGGATATCTTTATTATTTCTAGAGATATATAGGAATAAACTTGAATTAAATAGTTATTCACTAATTTCTCATGAAAAACTAGTCAGAATCATTGGGAATATTGAGTTAACTAAATGATTCTTATAGAAACATGTATGAGGAACTCAGTTATCAATAGCCAAATCGGATATCTTTATTATTTCTAGAGATATATAGGAATAAACTTAAATTAAATAGTTATTCACTAATTTCTCATGAAAAACTAGTCGGAATCATTGAGAATATTGAGTTAACTAAATGATTATTATAGAAAAAAGTATGAGGAACTCAGTTATCAATAGTCCAATCGGATATCTTTATTATTTCTAGAGATATATAGGAATAAACTTGAATTAAATAGTTATTCACTAATTTCTCATGAAAAACTAGTCAGAATCATTGGGAATATTGAGTTAACTAAAAGATTCTTATAGAAACATGTATGAGGAACTCAGTTATCAATAGCCCAATCGGATATCTTTATTATTTTTAGAGATATATAGGAATAAACTTAAATTAAATAGTTATTCACTAATTTCTCATGAAAAACTAGTCAGAATCATTGAGAATATTGAGTAAACTAGATGATTCTTATAGAAAAATGTATGAGGAACTCAGTTATCAATAGCCCAATCGGATATCTTTATTATTTCTAGAGATATATTGGAATAAACTTGAATTAAATAGTTATTAACTATTTTTTCATGAAAAACTAGTCAGAATCATTGAGAATATTGAGTTAACTGAATGATTCTTATAGAAAAATGTATGAGGAACTCAGTTATCAATAGTCCAATCGGCTATCTTTATTATTTCTAGAGATATATAGGAATAAACTTGAATTAGATAGTTATTCACTAATTTCTCATGACAAACTAGTCAGAATCATTGAGAATATTGAGTTAACTAAATGATTCTTATTGAAAAATGTATGAGGAACTCAGTTATCAATAGCCCAATCGGATATCTTCATTATTTCTAGAGATATATAGGAATAAACTTGAATTAAATAGTTATTCACTAATTTCTCATGAAAAACTAGTCAGAATCATTGGGAATATTGAGTTAACTAAAAGATTCTTATAGAAACATGTATGAGGAACTCAGTTATCAATAGCCCAATCGGATATCTTTATTATTTTTAGAGATATATAGGAATAAACTTAAATTAAATAGTTATTCACTAATTTCTCATGAAAAACTAGTCAGAATCATTGAGAATATTGAGTAAACTAGATGATTCTTATAGAAAAATGTATGAGGAACTCAGTTATCAATAGCCCAATCGGATATCTTTATTATTTCTAGAGATATATAGGAATAAACTTGAATTAAATAGTTATTCACTAATTTCTCATGAAAAACTAGTCAGAATCATTGAGAATATTGAGTTAAATAAATGATTCTTATAGAAAAATGTATGAGGAACTCAGTTATCAATAGCTCAATCAGTTATCTTTATTATTTCTAAAGATATACAATAATAAACTTGAATTAGAAGGTTATTCACTAATTTCTGATGAAAAACAAGTCAGCATCATTGAGAATATTGTGTAAACTAGTATGTATGTATGAGGAACTCAGTTATCAATAGTCCAATCAGTTATCTTTATTATTTCTAAAGATATACACTAATAAAGTTGAATTATATGGTTATTCACTAATTTGTCCTGAATAACAAGTCAGAATCATTGATAATATTAAGTAAACTAATTTTCCTTTGTCTTCTGAGACGCACGTCACTCTTGTCAAAATATAAAAAAATGTTTCCGATACAAAAGATAATATAATTATTTACTATTAACTATTGATAATTGCATATTTAAAAAATATATTAAATAATAGATTTGATATGAAATAATATCGTGCGAGATTGCGGGGTGCAGCGACTGCAACGAGCCCCTAGTCTCATGTTGCAAAAGCCTCTTTGCTCGTGGCAATCCGATTACGTTACGCTTTACACCTCCGTACCGTAGCTCTAAAAGCCAAGTTTATAGTCCTACGTATATATATAGGGAAGTAATGCCGTTCCTGTTACATCCCCTTTATATTGCACTTTACGGTGTAATTGTGACAATGGCAAAAATATCACGCGATCACACAGTATTAATTTCAGTCGCACCCGCTGCTGCAGCAGACACAATTAAAAACTCCCCAAATTAAATTACAACCGCGTTATTCTACCCGGCAACTCCACCGCACCAAGGTTTCCACCGGCAATCAATTTATCAGGTTCCAATAGTGGAGAAACTAAATGGCCTCCTTTATTCATAATAATATTAGCGAACTTGCGTAATTATTATATGGCTTGAGTAGTAGCGGGGGCTGCAACTTGTTGAGATACGTTTTATTGTTATGGGCTAGTTTACACCATCTGATCTCATTAGAAAGTTTAAATTATCCGCGCGCGATTGAATTATATTATGCCCGGCACCTACGCGGAGAGCAGACGGCACGCAAATCGCGATTGCAAGGCTGGAACAGAATGAACAATTCCACCACCCCACCCGGCGGCGGCTCCAAATGACCGGAATGATTTCATTAAAAACTTTTGAATTCTTTGAAGTAATCAAATAGCGGCGCGGATGAAGCGTTGTGCAATTCCAGGAATTAAACGACGCTGCGCGGCAACCAGACTGTGTGTTTTTAACAGGCGAAAAGCGGGGCCTCGGAAAATTTGTTACGCAAACGAAATCGCTGCGAAAATAATGAAGGGTGTGTTTATGTTTTTAGTGTTAGTGATATCTGTGATATTTAAACCGGATAAGGTTTTTTCTTTTGAATATTTTATTGTAATATAAAATATCCCTAGATGTTTTATTTGTTAATTTATTATTGATGCTATAATATAAACAAGTTATAGCTTTTTTATTGGGATGTATGAGATTATGCTGTAAAGGTAGCTTCTTTTACATCGGTTGGTTATACTTAGGGTTGCCATCTGTAAAATTACTAACCGAGAACAAAGGTCTTCCAAACTACGCACTTTTCAGCTAAAAAACCTGGACGTTTTTTGTTTCAACGTTACTTCAACATTTCTTAAGTTAGATAAAAGATTTTTTATTAATTACCACTATACTACTATAATGTATAGTACAAACGCTACAATCGTACAAAAACATAAATTATAGTATACTAAAAAGTCAAAAATAAATTAATTAATCTTCTATGAAAACTAAAATCAGTCACATTTTTCTAAGCTACAAGGTTGAGATAAACAAATAGGACAAATGTGGGGAAATCCCGACGGATGGCAACCTCAGTTATACTAAACGTTATTGATAGGGGGTCTCATTATCACAGGGTGTCCTACGCTTACCTATGACTCCACGATGCTACATACCAGACAACTGTATTAGTCTACATGCAAAACTAAGTAAGGGTAGCTTGATATGGTGAAAAGTCAGGGTAGTAAATAAACATCCCTGAGGTCGGATAGCAACAGAATCAGTACTGGCACAAGGCGAAAGAGAATATAGATCGACATGGCTATAGTTATAGGCAGAGTTGAATCAATGGCATTGGCTATAACACTACAGCGAGGTAGGAAACAAGACTCTACCGTGCTTAAAGTTCCCTAGGACAAATTATCATATTATATCTAGAAACATAAATACGCCACGGCCCTTAGTAACCGGCCAATAATGGCCGGAGGATGTTAAGAATCTCCTAGTTTCAACGTAATGAGAATATCAAAAAAATTACAAAAAAGAAACTGAACAGCCTCTACAAACCAGCTTAAATAAACAACACGTACAAGAAATACAAAGAAGTAGAAAACCAGCTAAAATAAACAACCTCATAAAAGAAATACAAATAAGTAGAAAATCAGCTAAAATAAACAACCTCGTAGAAGAAATACAAAGAAGTAGAAGAACGAAGTAGAAAGTAAGATGGGTGATACACACAATGGCAAACCACACTATTCAGACAGCAACGAATGAGACAACAATCACAGACCTAGGGTGGCAATTATAATAACAGCACATGGAACTCAGTGTACAAGGTCCTACCAATCTCGGAAAGAGACATGCCCCTACAACTTAACATCCAACCCATCAAACTAAATAGACTTCAAGTGTATGCCCCCCACAGCGAAGAAACCGGAATCACAGTATGAAGAATTCTACAGATGCATAGAGAAGGCCCTACAACTAATAAAAAGGAAGACATAAAGATAATAATGGGTGACTTCAACGTAAAGATAGGAGATTTCGGGATTTCGGTCTACGCATCAGAAATGTCAGAGGAGTAAGAATTCTGCTTAATCAACCAATATATACCAAGAAATACATGGTTATAAATGTCTAAACGTCGTCTATATACAAGGACATTCCCCAATATAGGCAAGGACATATAGTCAAAACAAGATAATTAAGTAGCCCATTCAATCATCTAATCACAATTAGTATTATCCCTTAATTGGATTTATTACCATTTTTAGAGTAGAGACGTTGCATACAAACACGCGCCCCTTAACTTATTTCTCAATTGCCAACTTAATAATTTAGTCAAATTAAATAATTTATCTTATTTTGTAGCTGATTAAGTAACCGATTCAATCATCTGATCACAATTAGTATTGTCCATTAATTGGATTTATTACCATTTCTAGAATACACACGTTGCATACAAATTCGCGCCCCTTACGTTATTTCTTAATTGCCAACTTAATAATTGAGTCAAATTAACTAATTATATCTCATCTTGTAGCTGATTAAATAGCCGATTCAATCATCCAATCATAATTAGTATTATCCATGAATTGGATTTATTACCATTTTTAGAGTACACACGTTGCATACAAACTCGCGCCTCTTACGTTTTTTCTCAATTGCCAACTTAATAATTGAGCCAAATTAACTAATTATGTCTAATTTTGTAGCTGATTAAGTAGCCTATTCAATCATCCTATCATAATTAGTATTATCCATGAACTGGATTTATTACCATTTTTAGAGTACACACGTTGCATACAAACTCGCGCCTCTTAGGTTTTCTTTCAATTGCCAACTTAATAATTGAGTTAAATTAACTAATTATATCTCATTTTGTAGCTGTTTAAGTAGCCCATTCAATCATCCGATTATAATTAGTCTTATCCATGAATTGGATTTATTACCATTTTTAGAGTACACACGTTGCATACAAACTTACGCCTCTTACGTTTTTTCTCAATTGCTAACTTAATAATTAAATCAAATTAACTAATTATGTCCCATTTTGTAGCTGATTAAATAGCCGATTTAATCATCTAATCACAATTAGTATTATCCATTAATTGGATTTATTACCATTTTTAGAGTACACACGTTGCATACAAATTCGCGACCCTTACGTTTTTTCTCAATTGCCAACTTAATAATTGAGTCAAATTAACTAATTATATCTCATTTTGTAGCTGATTAAGTAGCCCATTCAATCAACTAATCACAATTAGTATTATCCATTCATTGGATTTATTACCATTTTTAGAGTACACATGTTGCATACAAACTCGCGCCTCTTACATTTTTTCTACATTGCCAACTTAATAATTGAGTCAAATTAACTAATTATATCTCATCTTGTAGCTGATTAAATAGCCGATTCAATCATCCAATCATAATTAGTATTATCCATTAATTGGATTTATTACCATTCTTAGAGTACAAACGTTGCATACAAACTTACGCCTCTTACGTTTTTTCTCAATTGCTAACTTAATAATTGAATCAAATTAACTAATTATGTCCCATTTTGTAGCTGATTAAATAGCCGATTTAATCATCTAATCACAATTAGTATTATCCATTAATTGGATTTATTACCATTTTTAGAGTACACACGTTGCATACAAATTCGCGACCCTTACGTTTTTTCTCAATTGCCAACTTAATAATTGAGTCAAATTAACTAATTATATCTCATTTTGTAGCTGATTAAGTAGCCCATTCAATCAACTAATCACAATTAGTATTATCCATTAATTGGATTTATTACCATTTTTAGAGTACACATGTTGCATACAAACTCGCGCCTCTTACGTTTTTTCTCAATTGCCAACTTAATAATTGAACCAAATTGACTAATTATATCTTATTTTGTAGCTGATTAACTAGCCCATTCAATTATCCTATCATAATTAGTATTATCCATTAATTAAATTTATTACCATTTTTAGAGTACATACTTTGCATATAAACTCGCGCCCCTTAAGTTTTTTTCTCAATTGCCAACTTAATAATTAAGTCAAATTAAGTAATTATATCTCATTGTATAGCTGATTAAGTAGCTTATTCAATCATCTTATGACAATTAGTATTATCCATTAATTGGATTTATTACCATTTTTAGAGAACACACGTTGCATACAAACTCGCGTCCCTTAAGTTTTTTCTCAATTGCCAACTTAATAATTGAGTCAAATTAAGTAATTGTATCTCATTTTATAGCTGATTATGTAGCTTATTCAATTATCTTATCACAATTAGTATTGTCCATTAATTGGATTTATTACCATTTTTAGAGAACACACGTTGCATACAAACTCGCGTCCCTTAAGTTTTTTCTCAATTGCCAACTTAATAATTGAGTCAAATTAAGTAATTATATCTAATTTTATAGCTGATTAAGTAACTCATTCAATCATCTTATCACAATTAGTATTATCCATTAATTGGATTTATTACCATTTTTAGAGTACACACGTTGCATACAAATTCGCGACCCTTACGTTTTTTCTCAATTGCCAACTTAATAATTGAGTCAAATTAACTAGTTATATCTCATTTTGTAGCTGATTAAGTAGCCCATTCAATCAACTAATCACAATTAGTATTATCCATTAATTGGATTTATTACCATTTTTAGAGTACACATGTTGCATACAAACTCGCGCCTCTTACGTTTTTTCTCAATTGCCAACTTAATAATTGAACCAAATTGACTAATTATATCTTATTTTGTAGCTGATTAACTAGCCCATTCAATTATCCTATCATAATTAGTATTATCCATTAATTAAATTTATTACCATTTTTAGAGTACATACTTTGCATATCAACTCGCGCCCCTTAAGTTTTTTTCTCAATTGCCAACTTAATAATTGAGTAAAATTAAGTAATTATATCTCATTTTATAGCTGATTAAGTAGCTTATTCAATCATCTTATGACAATTAGTATTATCCATTAATTGGATTTATTACCATTTTTAGAGAACACACGTTGCATACAAACTCGCGTCCCTTAAGTTTTTTCTCAATTGCCAACTTAATAATTGAGTCAAATTAAGTAATTGTATCTCATTTTATAGCTGATTATGTAGCTTATTCAATTATCTTATCACAATTAGTATTGTCCATTAATTGGATTTATTACCATTTTTAGAGAACACACGTTGCATACAAACTCGCGTCCCTTAAGTTTTTTCTCAATTGCCAACTTAATAATTGAGTCAAATTAAGTAATTATATCTAATTTTATAGCTGATTAGGTAACTCATTCAATCATCTTATCACAATTAGTATTATCCATTAATTGGATTTATTACCATTTTTAGAGTACAAACGTTGCATACAAACTCGCGCCCCTTACGTTATTTCTCAATTGCCAATTTAATAATTGAGTCAAATTAACTAATTATATCTCATTTTGTAGCTGATTAAGTAGCAGATTCAATAATCCAATCACAATTAGTATTATCCATTAATTGGATTTATTACCATTTTTAGAGTACAAACGTTGCATACAAACTCGCGCCCCTTACGTTATTTCTCAATTGCCAATTTAATAATTAAGTCAAATTAACTAGTTATATCTCATTTTGTAGCTGATGAAGTAGCAGATTCAATAATCCAATCATAATTTGTATTATCCATTAATTGGATTTATTACCATTTTTAGAGTACACACGTTGCATACAAACTTGCGCCGCCTACGTTATTTCTCAATTACCAACTAAATAATTGAGTCAAATTGACTAATTATATCTCATTTTGCAGCTGATTAAGTATCCGAATCAATCATCTAATCACAATTAGTATTATCCATTAATTGGATTTATTACCATTTTTAGAGTACACACGTTGCATGAATATATATCAACAAAAGATTCGCAATTGCATGACACAAGTCGTTGTATACCCGGGACCTGACGTCGCTTTAGATAATATTGCGATTACACCTGCACTTGCTAAAACATAATACTCTAAAAGTAAAAATGATACAACTAACCCCCTAGGAGGAAAGTTAAACGCCATCTGACGGCACCACATCAATTAGCAATGGTATATGGTAATATATGTTATATACTCGAAAAGTTATCTCTACGTCGAACGTATATTCTCAGAAGCCCTCAATAATCTGAAAGTGGATATAAAGGTGAATGGAACCACAATTAACAACATCAAGTACGCGGATAACAAGGTAATAATAACAAACAACGAGTAAGCCCTACAACTAATGATAAATAGTATAAATAAAAAAGATACCAGAAATTAGGTTAAAAATAAATATATTTAAAACAAAATTCATGGTGATAAGTCGAATGGAATGTCTATCACTACTAACGATTGCAAGAACTGTGATCACGAAATGTCTAAGCACACTAGTGAAAGAAAATTGGTAATAATCGATAGCAGGTAGAATTGTTCAGCGATAGTTAAAATTAATCCTAGTTTGGTGACTTTTATGATATTGTCGAATCTATTACCCTCGAAGAATTCAATAATGATTTAAGCCCTCTCCCGGATTATCAATAGCCATTGTGAATAACTTTAGGTGCAGATTGCGAAGTTCGGGATCAATTCAAGCACACCCCCCAGACCGATAAACCACACGCAATTAATAATAAACATTTGGACAATTCATTTCTCCTGCGGTATCGTTAGTATTGCAAACAACGGCTCGGGACCGCGATGATAAATATCAATTGTCACGTTTATTATTGCACGGCGCCGGATTGTACAGCAATAATACAGCATAAATCTGTCCTTACGATGCAAACTACTACACACACAGTAATAATAATTATTAAGCATGTATATTTAGCACTAGCAAACACACACATGCACACACAGCCAAATTGATTGAATAAAAATGTTTGCTGGCGATAAAACGAATTCGTCGAGGGTATTTATATAAACAGAGTAGCCTGCAAATATATTTATATATCCCGTCGAGTGATAAATGAAAATACATATTTGAATTTTTATATTTGCATAATATATACGTCTCCTCGAATCTCCTAAATAAATACAAGTAACAATTGTTGTCAGCTTGGCTGAGTGGTGTTTGTGTAACGGTCCGATGGGACGTAAATAAGGATATGTACGCCACTTGTCATTGTCACAATTTCCATGCGGCGGCGGAAAAGCGTTCCTCAAATCTCCGTTCAATCTGCGAGCTTTTAAACTAATACACCGTTGCGGCGCATCTGATGCTTTTTTCGCATTATCATTCCGCACTTTGCACAATCCAAATTTATGACAACTGCTCGAATTCGCCACCACTTAAATAAACGAACGCCCATTAAAACCGCGAATTTAAATACATGTATCTTAATTAGGTAGAAAAATGCCGACTTTAATTTACCTCAGGATTAGCACATTTTATTACAGCCGCGCTGTGTTTTGTGGAAATAAAAGCTGCTGCTCGCTACAATTACGTCAGTCAAGCTCAGCTGGGACCCACATTCATAGTTGCTAGAATTAATAATTAAAAATACGGAATATTATCTAAAAGCAAATTAAAACGCGGAGTGGAAACACGAGGGAGGGAGATAGAGCCCTCATAATTAATATTTCACGGAAATGCGCTCGCAAAATGAAATGTAGCTGCTTTGTTTTTTTTACTGCCACTTTTTTTTGTCGTGTAATAATAACAACAATATACAGTGTGTTATATAAAGTACTAGACTGAATAATTAAATAAATGGTGTTACACTACTAATTAGTAGGTGGTTACCAACAGTACGTCATCTTAGGTTGATTTATTAAGGTTTGATTTTTACAAAGAGCTTAGGCTTGATAGTAGTTTATATTATTAGTGCAGAAAGGCAAGTTCGAATGAGCGAATCAGCACAAGTCGAAGGCGAGTGCTGTATGAAGAGCGAATTCGGAAAACGCACGAATAATGTATTTTATTTTTTTGTACGAATAAATACTTAATATTTATTTAAGGTAAATACTGTAAAGAAAATGCATCTGCCCTAAATATTTACTAGATTTTATAATCACCATGTATATGGGTAGAAAAAGACAATCTGCATTATGTACGAATTATGTTGAAGCATCCGCCGAAACAATCCAATAAAAATTAAATACGTTTATAATTATAAACATATTGATATTTAAAATATATTCGTTTGAAAAGCGCATGCAAAACCAGTCCCACGATATAAAAAGTCGCTATAAATCTTGAGACTTTTGAAAATATGAATCATGCATTTGGATATTTTTTGCGTTCCACTAAAGTACGTACTCCTTTGAAAGTAAAGTGGCCCTCCACAAAAACCAGCGGCATATGTTGCGTTCGCAGCGTATCGCGGCGGTGGTGAAAAATAGACAAAAATCTCGGGTGCCCCCCCGCGATTTGTATGGGGCCATATCAGTACGTGCGGTTTCCTTTCGGTAAACATTCCCGACTTTTTTATGTTCTGTGTGTGTATATGTCGTTAAAGCGGGCGATGAAAAATGATGTCGAATTCCGGCAGAAAGGTTGTTTATTGGGCGGCTAAGAGCGCGCGTTATCTGTACCGGGCAATACAATGATTTACCGTCGAGATTTATTATTGCGCGCGCGTAAAATAAACCAGAAATAATTACCACCCCCCGAAAACCGTGCAGATTAAATAAAAACACGCCCGTTGTTGTTCTACCGCGCTCTCCGCGAATCTCGGCGGGCGTTTTTCACCCCCTTCAGGCGAACTCGGTGCCGCGCTTTATTAAATGCTCGGCTCGGTGTTAATTACGGCCACTTTCCGGGGGAATTTATTAACAAGATGATAATTTACACTTTGCGATATTATTGTTTCAATTAAACGTGTTCGCTCGCTTTTTTTTCGCACGTAGTTCGTAATGAGATAAATAATGGCGCTGTGGGGGCTGCACGAGGAGATAAATACTGTGTCGTCAGCTGTATTTGATTAACACACAAGTTTCGCAACTGCTGAGAATTACGTCCGCGGCATTGATTTAGGTACCATAGGTGCATAAACTGGATCTGGCTGTTAACTTTTTAATTAAGTTCATTCGGCAGGGGGTTATTTCGGTACGTGCTTACCCGTTTTACAGCTACATTGCGTTTACAACACCGTATCTTACTAATATGCTGCTATTGCTAAATGATAATTGTAACATTTATTTATTTTGTAACATAAAATAAAACAAGATGCGATTTTATATTAGTTTATCATAAAAATCATCGCCATATAATTTTCGACTCCTTCTGCGCACTAAAGGTCGTTTTAGAGACAATTTCTTGAATCAAATATTGTTCAAGAAATGAAATAATATATTGACCAAGAAATTGTCTTGTTTACTAATATATATATATAATAAAATTTAAATCTAGTTATCTTCAATAGAAAACAGAAAGAAATGAAGGCCAATAACAACGTTGATACACATAATTTTAAAACTCCAATATTACAATTTAAAATCACTATTAGTTTATAGATTTATCACCTCTGTATATAAACTAATAAAACCTGTATGACTCGTACGGCTCTATCGGCGGTGGTATTACTTGCAATACCTCACTAGCCTCAAAAGTGCCACCAGGAATCAAAATAGCCAAACTAGACGCATACCCAGCCTCCACACACACCATATTATTATACTCTTCATCCCCAAAATCACTTAACTCTTTAGCACGATCAATCCAAGGATTCCAAACAACAGTATCGGGTAAATTCGATTTCCTTATGCGAATTTTATTTTCAGACAGATCATTAGTGATACTATGCTCATCCGCAGTGTTTCTATAAATTCTATTAGTCTCCCCATTTATTGTTACTAAATTGTTACGTTCTACAAAAATATCACACCCTCGAGTACCATCAGAATACTTACAGTTTTTCAAGCCAGCCATTTTAAAACCCTTTACATCAGGCACTTTAAAGTATGTATGCAGCAACACATTAAATCTGAACGGTATTTCCTTGCTGAGATTATGTACTGTTATATGAAAACGCAGCTCTTTTTCGCATAGAGTTAGTTTGTATGTTATACGGAAGTTGTAATTCCACATGGAACGCGTGTAATCGGTATCTTCTATGGCCAGTATGGCTTCAATATCGCCATTTTTTAGTTGTTTTGGTGGTTGTCGTATCGTCCAAGGGACTACTCTAGCGAAACCATGCTCTGGCCCGAATTTCCACACTCCAAAAACTGGGAATACAAATGGTATACCTCCTTTAATTCCATCTTTTCCATCAATAACAGCCAGACGTGATACAAATAGTTGTTCCTCGTTGCGGAATCTCCATGAGACAACTGTGGCTCCGTGTAGGTTTATTGTGCATGTGGTATTATCTCCTCTATCGAGAGTTATAGTCTCTATCATGAGTAGATCGTGTTAATTTTGATTTGACAGATGTCAGATGTTATCAACTCGGCTATTGTCGCACACAAGGGGTTTGAAAACATGGATATGTCTAACATATTTGGTTACCGTTAGTTTACTAATGGCTATGATAATATACCTGTGCCTGTTGAGCGTTACTTCCATCGGGTGCGTCCCCATTGAAATTGGAGGAAGTTCATTCACTATTTCAAACGACTTGAACTATGCACTACACTGTTATCCATTACTTTCTATGATTCAATTATTTTCATTTATTTATTTTCGCTTAATTCATAAAAATATGTGAGAAACATTGTAGTGTAAGTTATTTGAAATAGTGGACGGGCATAGTTTGGTTGGTAGGGGACGCCCGCCCACCCCACCTTTGTTCGTATTGTTTTTTTCAATGGATACAAATGTTTCATATTGTTTAGACCATTTCAAGAAAAGTGTTATCCTATGAAAAAACGATGCGAACATAGGTGTGGTGGGCGGGCGAGCCTTACCAACCAAACTATACCCGTTCACTATTTCAAACGACTTGAACTATACACTACATTGTTTCTCACATATTTTTATGAATTAAGCGAAAATAAATAAATGAAAATAATTGAATCATAGAAAGTAATGGATAACAGTGTAGTGCATAGTTCAAGTCGTTTGAAATAGTGGACGGGCATAGTTTGGTTGGTAGGGACCGCCCGCCCACCCCACCTTTGTTCGCATTGTTTTTTCAATGGATACAAATGTTTCATATTGTTTAGACCATTCCAAGAAGAGTGTTATCCTATGAAAAAACGATGCGAACATAGGTGGGGTGGGCGGGCGGCCCCTACCAACCAAACTATACCCGTTCACTATTTCAAACGACTTGAACTATACACTACATTGTTTCTCACATATTTTTATGAATTAAGCGAAAATAAATAAATGAAAATAATTGAATCATAGAAAGTAATGGATAACAGTGTAGTGCATAGTTCAAGTCGTTTGAAATAGTGGACGGGCATAGTTAGGTTGGTAGGGAACAACCCGCCCACCCCACCTTTGCTCGCATAGATTTTTTAAATTTAAATTAACATGAGAATATATATGTATATTTATTATTTTTAAAGTTATTTCTGTTCCTATTCTATAGAGATATGTATATGAATTTAATGAAGGGTATGCAAGCACATCCGAAGGCTAGTGAGGAAATAAAATACTCACCGTGAAAAAAAAAACTGTGCTAGAAAGTGGTAATTTAATAGATTTCCTCCGCCGGGCGTCTCCCTTAGTGGCGGAGAGGGGAATACTTGCTACTCTTCAGCATTCAGGTATTCGTATAACGATGCAGAGACGTGAACTCGGCGACATTGTCCGGGAGTTCTTTCCAGAAGCAACCCTGATAACTCCACCACCCACAATATCGAAAACGAGGGGTCAGTTCCTCATTTTCGACATTGTGGGTAGATCCTTTCATCACAGGCTAGCTAGTAGTAGCCGCGGGGAAGCTCACGAATAGAAAGGCTCCAGGCACCAGAGGCGGTGAAACTGGCAGCAAAGCTGGCCCCAGAGATTGTGCTCAGGGTCATGAATCAAGCGCTAGAATAGGTCGTCTTCAAGCAGATTTGGAAGAAGGCCAGACTCGTACTCCTTCCAAGCCAGGAAAGCCACTGGACAGCCCCTTGGCATACAGGCCGTTATGTATGCTAGACACTATGGGCGAAGGTACTCGAGTATATGATGATGGGAAGGGTCACCTCATGCACCGAGGCAATAGAAGGTCTGTCGCCGCATCAACATGGCTTTAAGAGGCAACATAAGCAGCCAGAGACGCGAACAAGGGCTCTTGGCGGACGGGAAAGATCTTGCACTCATCACCATCGAAGTCAAGAAACCCCCTCTCCACACTGGGGGCGCATCGCATGGTGGTGCGAGACCCTGAACATCCCGAGGGACATTTTAAGACTCATTACCTCAGCCACAGAAGACTAGTAGTAATAAGTGGCAGGGTTGGTACATATGCGACTGAGTTGCGGCATTCCACCTGGGTCCGCCCTACACGGCTACAGGCTATGTAAGTAAATTTGAACATTTTATTATTAAATAATAATTTATTATTAAATAAATTATTTATTATTCAAAAATAAATATAAAATCACACGTTTCTGGTTTGTAATTGTATCTCTATATTGGTAAATAAAATTAATTGGATACTGATTTACAAATAAGAAATAGTAATATTTAAATTTGTAAAGAACAAGTCTGGCAGCAGTTTTAATTGTATTCCGCGCCCGGCATTCTTTCAATTCCTCGCTTTATGAAGCCGGGCTATTTTTCTTTTGCTCCGCCGTGCCAGAAGTAAGTAAGAATCTAGATTTAAAAAATTCCATTAAACCGCGTCCATAAAGAGAGCAGCAGGAGTAATTCCCCGCTGCTCGCACACGCGGGAAGCGAAAAAAAAACAGAGCCCCGCAGCACGAGCATAAGTATTAACCGTGCAACATTAGTCAGATTGGTGGTGGCCTGTCTACGAGATAATGGTGATCATTTTTAAGCCGCGTTGAATCTGAATGCGGCCGCGATTTGTAAGCGAGAGGTGACGCGCCCCTATTTACCCCGATGGGAATCGGGCGAATGCACCCGATGATGGATTTGCACGCGCGTTCCCCCCGTTCCCGGGCTTAATCCGCCAGGGATTAACACCTGCTCGCGGTTTATAGTGCCTGATTAAATGTAATGCTACACTTGTACACGGGGGGTAGGCGGCGTACGTAGGGGTATGTGTGTAAGTAACTCGCTGCCTGGTTTATGTTTAAGTTACTAATCTCCTATATTAACTTTGCCGACGTGCCCCGCACGCGCACACACTGTATTTACACTTAAATCCGGCGATTTCCTATTTGTCTACAAATTCTAGATTTCAAAGCACAAACAACATACTCACTAATACATTTGGGATATATACTATTAATATGGTTAGCGCATTTACTAATGTTAGTCAGACCCATTGGTATGGTGTAATTTTTAAATCACTTCTATACATCTACTACGAACATGTACGTGGTTTGAATTCCAAAACGCATGATTTTCATTGTGGTGTTTTAAATTCTCTCTATGAAAATGATAATTTTAACGAAAACATGGCTTAGGGATGGAGTAAATCATATGGAGTTATTTCCACATAATTATATTATAATTAGGGCAGATCAGCAACATAAAAGAATGGTGGTGTAATCGTCGCTTTGGTCGCCCTTAATGCGAATCTTCGAAAATCTCGTTCGAGGATTCGAGCTGAAAATCTATTCGAAAAACGCGTTGTGAGACTAACGGAACTGCTGCTACTTCTTTTGCGGAGTGTACAAACCGTGGCCCCCAGCGAAAACTGGAGGGATGCGCACCGAGAAATAAATTTATTTCGAAATAATGAAGCATTTGTTGATAATTGCACGGATGTCTATAAACTATACTACTGTACTTAAGCATTATCATATTATATTTATCAAAACTTGAAATATAAAACTGCAATCTCTTAGAGGAATTTCTGTTAAATTTTGATTACAAATCGGAGTAAATATATACTTTTCTGATGCAAATATTGACTACTTTTGCATATTTTTTACAACTATTTCGAGACAAAAAAATAACTTTTTCGTCGTAACAAAGTATAAAATCATCCTTAGACTGGAGAAATGTCCAAACATATTTTCATAAAATTATAAAATGTTGACTAGAAAAGACCGCGCGATTAGGTCAACATTGAACCGTATTCCATCTTTCTAGATTTGCCTTAACTGTGGCTGCCCGCGTGCCGCGCACACCTTTCACGCGCGCTAGAACCGTCCCTGACACTACTATACATTCTACAGCGACTCGATAGTATTTCTCTATGTCATTCCTATCTTGGGATAAGTCCAGCTAGCTCAAAACAGGAGGGCTTTATGTAGCCCGATGCTTACTAGCTCCTTAGTTCGGTCAAGTACGCCGACTAGACAACATATATTTTGAATTTAGTACCTATGTATACTCCCTTGTGGGGAATCTGTAACCCCTATAGGGCGCGTCCCCAGGTGGCGGATAGGGGAATGCCCGGTAGATATGCCAGGTAGGAGGTAGATATGCCTCCCGCGGACCAACAGATCTGGTAATGGGCAGCAGTTTTACCAGTACCGTGCAGAAGACTACTGAAAATGATTTCTTTAAAGGCTCTTGTTTCGGAAAGCTATGGGCGCAGCTGAAAGGCAGCATAATCGGCTATAGCACTGCGGTGCGGAAAGCAAGGAGAAACTACCGCACAATAACTCTCAAGACAAACAATCATGACGAGAAACCAAATAGAGCTGGCCCCTAGTCCGTGGCAGACCTTAAATGGTCAAGGGGTGCGAAGAATACCCGCGATGAATAAGGATAGGACCCACCCGAAAATGGAAACTAATGGAGAAATTCCTATAATAATCGGTACATGGAATGCACGAAGTATGTACATGCCCGGAAAAATTCATAATACAAACAAAGAGATGAGAAGACTAGGTATCAACGTTATGGGAATTAGTGAGATGAGGTGGCCTGCCTGGTGCAGGAAAAACCTGTATAGACGACTCTACGGTATATTTCTCTGGCAACGATCTGGCAGACCACTCAAATAGTGTTGGAATAATACTAGACAAAAACGCAAACATATCAGTCTTCAACTATGTACCACACTGGGACAGAGCAATGCTACTACAACTAAAAGCAAACCCCAAAAACATTAATATCATACAAGTCTATGCACCAACAGCTGACAAACTGGAGTCAGAAATATCCGATTTCTATGCGCAATTAAAAGAACTAAAATCATATACGAAGAAAAATGAAATTACCATAATTATGAGAGATTTTAATGCGAAAGTGGGCAAAGGAAGAGTCGCTGATGTTGCTGGTAACCATGGTCTGGGCGATAGAAATGACAGAGGCGACTTGCTGGTGCAATTCTGCCAAGAAGAGAACCTTATGATTAGTAACACTTGGTTCCAATTACCTAATAGATGACTCTATAATTGGACATCTCCACAACATCAGCCACACCACATAGTACGAAATCAAATAGACTTTATACTTGTCGACAAGAGATATCGAGTGAGAACGTATCCGAGGGCGGACATTGGGTCAGATCATAACCCCGTAATAGCTCAAGTAAGATTCCGCTTTAAAAAGATAAAGCGTAAAATCATTAGAAGACCAAACATGGAGGCACTCAAAGATTCAAACCTGCAAGAGAAATTAACGACGAAGCTCAACACTGAACTAAAAAAGACCCGTTCGTCAGAAGAGCAAACGGTTGAGGCAGTATGGGATCAACTTACGGAAATATTTAAAAATATTCAAGAAACATTGTAAGCACCAAAGGCTAATAAACGAAAGCAGTGGATGACAGAAGAAATGATGAATTTAATGGATGAACGAAGAAAATACAAAAATTTGGATCAGCAGAAATATAATGAACTGATCTCAAACATAAGAAGAAACATTAGAAAAGCTAAAGAAAAATGGATGGAAGAAAGATGCCAAGAACTTGAAGAGCTACAAAACAAACACGATCTGTTCAACCTACACAAAAAGGTGAAAGAAATAGCTGGAAATACCAGAAGCCATCTACCATCCAGAATAGTAAATGAGGACAATCAACTTATGACAAATAAAGAAGAACTGAAACAAGAGTGGACAAAGTATATCAAAAATGTGTTCGATGGCGAAACTAATTTACCAAATCCAAATCAAGGTGGAGACACTGGCCCGAACATCATGAAATCTGAAGTTATTAAAGCTATAAAATGCACCAAATCAGGTAAAGCAGCAGGACCGGACGACATGTACATAGAAATCCTAAAGCTTATACAAGAGGAACATACCGACATTCTTGTAAACTTCTTGAACAAAATATATGAATCCGCAAACATACCACAAGACTGGCTAAAATCAGTATTCAATGCCCTACCAAAGAAATCAAACGCAAATAAGTGCGATCAATTCCGACTGATAAGCTTGATGAGCCAAGTATTAAAAGTATTCCTAAAAATCCTACATAATAGAATACGGAAGAAATACGAAGAAGACCTAAGCAAGAAACAGGTCGTTTTTTAGAGATGGAGTGGGAAGCGTTGTTTGGGCTGTCAGTTCTCATGCAACAATGTAGAAACCAAAGGAAGGACGTGTACATCTGTTTTATTGATTATGTAAAGGCATTTGACTGTTTAAAGCACGACATCCTAATTAACATTCTGATGACCAAAGGCCTCGACCAAAAAGATATCTCCTTCATAAAGAAATTGTACGAACACCAGACTGCTGCAGTAAGACTCGAGGATGATACGACCAGCGATATTCTTATTAAACGTGGAGTACGTCAGGGTTGTGTACTATTACCATTGTTGTTCAATATCTACTCGGAGTAAATATTCCTGAAAGCCTTAGAAAGCTCTACAGATGGAATCAAGATCAATGGTGAATTATTGAACAACATCAGGTACGCGGACGATACGGTTATAATTCCAGACAGCGCATCGTTTGATGAACCAAATAATAGCAGAAGGTGATGCGCTTGGGCTAAAATTAAATACGGCCAAAACGAAAACAATGGTTATCAGTAGAACACCAGATATCCAAGCCAATTTGCAAGTCTACAATAAGCAAATAGAGCAGGTCGCTAAATTTAAATACTTGGGCAGCTGGATCACCGAAGACCTGTATCCAGATCTGGAAGTAAGAACACGCATCGAAATAGCCAGAACAACGTTCCTTAAGATGAGAAAAGTATTTTGCGAAAGAAGCCTAAACCTGAAACTAAGATACCGGTTCATTAAGTGCTACATTCTCTCAGTACTGTTGTATGGTGTTGAGGCTTGGACGTTGAAGATCAATACTATGAACAGAATAGAAGCGTTTGAGATGTGGATCTTTCGAAGAATGTAGAGAATATCTTGGGTGGAGCATATCACGAAAAATGAGGTTCTTAGACGCATGGACAGAGACAGAGCGCTATTGGCTACTGTGAAGAAACGTAAGGCAGCGTACCTAGGACATATCTTCAGAAGTACAAAATATAGCCTTCTAAAATTAATAACGGAGGGCAAGATAGAAGGTCGCCGTAGTCAAGGACGAAGGAAATGCTCCTGGTTAAAGAACATAAGGTACTGGACTTGTCTGGACTCCCACTCATTGTTCAGAGCGGTACAAGACCGTGCGGATTTTGCCATGATTGTTGCCAACCTTCTGTAATGGAGAAGGCCCCTAAAGAAGAAGAATCTGCTTATGGTAGGTTACTACCGATAGAAGAATTGTTATCAACAATTAGCAATCTAAGTACAATTAAAATTACAATACCACAAACGATTTTTCTGGTGCGTAATATCGACAACCTAAGAAACACTGACCCATTAAAAAGCAATTTTTAAAAAGTCTGCCGTGTGAATGAAATTGTATTAAATGAAGATTACATTTTTTTTATACAAAACTGTAATGAATGCTAAAACGCGCGAAATAAATTTACAACCGGTTGGGCAGCAGCGCATTCATTAACAACTTCATTAAAAAAATGCAACAATTGGATTTTTTTTTGTAGCTGCGCGTTTTCACTAATCACATGTTCACACCAGCGAAACATTAATAGTATAAAAATGTACATATATCATTTTACATTACCGCTAAATATGAAACAATTGAAAATATATTTTCGATTGTTAAATTTTAACGGATTAATAATATGGACATTTTCGTGGATAAAAACGAAAACAGAAGCGTTTTATTTGTGGTTTGATGCGTGCAAATGTTGAAATATTGGCATGTTTACATTATAGTACTATGTTTCCAGACGTGGGTTTTGGAGGAAGACCAAGAAACACTCGAATTACAGGACTAATCTTCCTGAGAATAATTTCTAATCTCTTTCGCGCAAGTCCTGTCGAATTGATTTCTTTCTCTGCCTACTACTAATATATTTGATTGAATATTGCAGTATTGCCTGTGATCACTTACTTAACACTAATTTGTATCTCTACACCAAAGCAACACCAATTTTAATAATAATAATAATAATAACATTTTATTTGCCAACAGTTGCCCATTTACAGGAAAATACACAGAAAGAACTAATAATAATAAATAAATTTATAAATATAAAAGTATAAAAATAAATATAAATATAAATATAAAAGTAAATATAAAAGTATATACCGAATAAGAAATTTAATTGAAAGATAACTATACCAATGTCAGTATTACGTTTTTTATATGTGACAAGGTGTCGTTGTGTATATCACAGTAATGTGATATATTATTAAAAGTTCTGCACAAGTTTGTAATCGGGGTATTAACACCTTAGTTGGTTTTTACTAGAGTACAGTAAAAAACTAAGTGGGATCTAGAAGAAATCCTAGGTACTACAAGATTGATTTGTGTTAATAAATCCGGAGTATCCACAATGTTGTTAAGGAGCTTATACAAGAAAGATGTTGACAAAATATTTCTCCTCGTCAGCAACGTTGGAATATTAACTAGGTGTAGTAACAAATTATGATCAATACCTTTAGCTGGATAGTGGACAAAAGTACGAAAGTGAATATATTTCAGAAATTTACGTTGGTTGTTTTCCAGTTTAGATATGGCGTTTTCATAATATGGACACCAAATAATGGCACCATATTCCAGAATGGAACGTCAAAGAGACAAATATAATGAGGTGATAGCACCAATATCATTAAAACATTTAGTGTTACGTATTATAAAACCAAGTATTTTCAGTGCCCTGGCTTCAATAATATCTATATGGTTAGTAAAGAGGAATGTAGAGTCAAATAGAATACCGAGATCTTTCATCAATGTTACACGATTGAGGATTACATTGTCAAGCAGATAATCATACCGAATTGAAGACTTTTTAGGAGTAAATTGCATTTCGCCACATTTAAAAATAATTGATTATCACAACTCCATCTATGTACAACATTAAGTTGTTTTTGTAGACACAAACAGTCATTAATACTATTAATGGTGGCATATATCTTCAGGTCGTCGGCAAACATTAACTTTTTACATGTGAGGGTTGCGCATAGATCATTAACGTATAGAATGAATAACATAGGTCCTAAATTTGACCCCTGCAGCACCCCAGAACTTGAGGTAAATTAGGCAGATTTATAATTGTTATAAAAAAACATATTGCTGGCGATTGTGGAGATATAAACAAATCAATTTTTTGAGATTTACGCTAAAGCCATATAGTTCAAGCTTATCCAATAGGATATCGTGGTTGATAGTTATTGAAAGCTTTGGAGAAGTCTGTATAGATAACATCTACCTGACCCTGCCTATTCAGTGTCTCGGCAGTAAATTGAGTAAACATCATGAGATTAGTTATGGTAGATCTATTAGGCATGAAGCCATGCTGGTAGGAAGATATATGACTCTTGAGTAGAGGAAAGATCTTAAAAATTCATCCCCGATTCGAATTAGCGTGTGAATTTTGAAAATCTAATGAAAACAATTGTACATTTGTTTTTATCTTCAAAATTCACACTTGCCAATTCGAATCGGGGATGAATTTTTGAGATCTAATTACTAGTATTCATTAATTCACAATCTGAAGACTCGCCGGTTTGATTATATATAATTTCCAGCTGAACAGTTGTGTACAATTCTGAATAATCGTTTTAAACTTTTCAAAACACTTGTTACTTTTAACAATCCAGATTTGTGTTGAAATTAAATGTTCGTTTCCTGCGCGCTGCGTTGCTTATCGCCCGCATATTCTTTTGCTCCTTTTGAAATTAGTAAGGCCAGGAAAATATATGATCCCCCTTTAATACACTTTTGAAAAGATAACATGTAAATCAACTTAAAAGTGTCTTCATTAAATTGCGAGATAACTTTATTTTTTATCTGCGCCCAAGCTCTCGCAGTCGGCCGAATTAAAATGCGCCCGGTTCGAAAATGAGGGACGTGCGCGAGGACGTTTTTTTTCTTAATATTTATCTCTTTAGGGGTGCGGAGTTAATGAACATCTTTTATGTTCGAATTTGCATAACATTTTTCGGGCTTTTGATACAGGGCAAATTTCTCTATTTATATACAGGGGGGAGTGGCGTGGCGTACCTGCGAGGCTATTACGCGGCCGGGGTAAAAATCGGGAACATTTCTTTCGGTGCCCGGGCAAAATCGGAAAGTTTTTAATTAAAACTTTCGACGTGAATACATGTAATTTTAGGGTATAATGCGGGGGATAAAATTTTACAACATCCTTTTGATTCCGCATCCCAAACGTATGTTGTAATTATGGAATAATTTCGTTTTGTGTAATTATAACTTAACCGCGAGTGTATTTCGCTAATTGAAGCTGTGATTATCCCCCGCCAAGACGAAGCCGACGACGGGGGAGGGTCGCTGACGGCAGTCACGTCTAATCTCATTACGAGCGTTCCCGGAATGAATTATTATATGAAAATTTCCTGGCTGCACGGATTCTTTGCCCACCCCCCCTCTACTCTGATTGGGTTCGTTTGAGATTTTCAAACAAACTGCCAACAACTCAAACACCGCGCGTACTGAAATTTAAAATGATGATTTCGAAATTTTTTACGCAAAGCCCCGCTAATGAGATAAATATTTCATTACTTCGTCGACGGGCGACGGGCGAATTATTCAAATACATTTTGCGGAATCGTTTCGAAATCCCGCTTAAGCAAATACACCGGTGATTTTTGGACGCGCCGCAAATTAAATCGCGTACAACAAACTCGAAAAGCGAGCCACCGCACCGATAACCACAGATTTAAATGATCAGTTCGATTGCATATACAGTATTTTTATTTTACATTAAAATTGGGATTGTTTCATACTTTATAGTAACATACTAATGTATGAAATGAAGAATTTGATGCGGGTTTGTAAGAAATTTCATTATAAAATATAAATTTATGAACAATATCACGACATGGACGTCAATTAATTTTCCCTGTAGACACATGCAAACGTACACTCATTTCCCTTTAATAACATGAAAGCGGTGGCTGCCGCTCTTACCTTTATATTGGACTTTATTAAAGGTGCTGGTAATGATCCTCAGCTCGGGGTTGGGTGTATCTCCAATCTGAAATGACACGAACACGTTATATTTTACGCGCCCCTGTATACCGCTCGTACATATGAATCTTTACAAATACTATCTCTGTTTAACCAACCCTCGTAGCGTGACCGCAACCACTTGTCGGTCTCACCCCTAAAATACACACGCCATTCTCTTTTATATATATAATATTACATAACTATAGCTTACTAGCTGGCGCACCGAGCTTGATGTACTTGACTTTTTGAAATACGAAGAAGAAATGTTATAAAAGAAATAAATGTGGTGTATTATAGGGGTTTTAATGCAATTATTTTAGTCACATTTCTTTATAAAATATTACAAAACATTATATACTACTTAGTTTAATTATTTATGTACTGTTTTTGAAATGCAGGCATTAGTAAATTTCGTATATTTAATTTTTATTGGATTTCACTTTAGTTATATTCGTTACTATTCACAAAATAATAATAAAATCTACAAATAAATGTATCTGCTGGTTGTGTTACCAGACATACGATAGTTATCGTACATGTACGATAATTTTGAATAAAAATCAGCTTTTTATGATCAATTTTATCGTACGCAAATCTACGATATTTTGATGACTTGTAGGATATTGGTACCATATTTTCATTTAATAAAAATAAAATTAACTATTGTTTTTAGTGGCGTCATCTCAGGATAATATACAATTTTATTATCTGCCTTAAGTGGTAGCGATTTTTCTATTGATTTTACTTTTATTCTTCATAATGTTATCTTTATATATTTCTACTGTCTACCTCTTCTTTCAAAATTATTCTTCACTATGTTCATTGCAAGTTTATACCCTGCACTGATCAGCTAAATGGATGTTTCTTTCTTCCTTTATGTAATCATGGTTAATGTACATTTTTCTTCCATTCAGTTTACTTTTATTCTTCATAAGAACATTTTCATAAATACCAAACGCAAAATCTTCATGCTTTTCAAAACAATTCAAATGTGACTTACGCCACTTTCATTCTCACAGGCTCATTTCTCTGCTTTTGCATATATGTTGTGTAATCATGTACTGTACCTTTCTCGATTAATAGTAGTAATAGTAATTAATTATAGGAACATGTTCGATTGATTATATATATATATATATATATATATATATACATATATATATATATATATATATATATATATTTAATATATTTAATATATTAGTTCATTTATATTTTATAAGTATTTTGAAATATTTTTATTTATTCCTTCACGTGATTCAAAAAAAATTTAAAATTCAATGTAATTGTAAACTTTATTTTGAAAATTTTAAAACTCACGCCATTGTATGATAATTTTCCTCTAGTTGGTACGATATTTTATAAGTAAATTTCTGGCAACGCTGGTTGTGGTGCAGTAAATAAAAACTGTCTGTATCAATTTACACGTTTAAAAAGTAGTAATAAATCAAGTTTTTTTTTTGATAATAAATATTATATATATATTATCAATAGATTTATATTTGTTTTAGATTGATTTAAAATACGTTTAAACAATCTCGACACCCGGAAGGGTATAAAGAGATTTAAAAGATTATATATATATATAAATATTATAAAGATTGTAATGGATTATATATTTATTTAGCTACACAATAAATCACAGAGCTATAAGGCACCTTACACGGTCAATAATACTGTCAATCCTAGTACTGTCAGTATTTACTTCAATCATCCTTTTATACTTACCATATAATCAATTATCCGGATAAAAATCAGTATTCACTTCATTACATCATTACTATACCTTGCACGATAAATAATACTGGCAATATTTTAAAAAAATGAACATTTTAAACATATTATCGTACAGTAATATTGTCAATATTCTAAAATATTGACAGTAATATTGATCGTGTAAGGTGTCTTAATGATTTAGCAGAATAAATTAAGTTTGTATGTAAAAAACTACAAAATGCTACATGAAATATCTAATTTCCAAGAAATATATATTTGGGGATATTAAATATAATGATGATTGTAAGGGTATTAAGCTACAAAATGCATACAATCTGATGGTAACATGCGTATATTTTTTTTATTATCAAAGTATAAACTGTAAATCACACAATCGCCCCCACAATTGTCCAATCTTTACACCACCACCCTCCACAAATAGTAGATATGATTAAAATTTATTAGGTGCAAACGTTATGGGGCATCTATGGATTTATTCACATAGCGATACTGTCACGACATATGTTTTATAAACAGGAATGTTGCGTGTGCCGGCCGTTGTTGTATGATGTGGGTCAGTAACTCGCGCGCTGAATTCCAGAACAGCACAACCGCCCCCAGATGAAAAGTGCATCCTGAATGCCAGCGGTTGTGATACACTGTCCGCCGCACAAAATAATTTATATACACTAAAACACCGAAATGTATGCTAATCCACCCCACACAATTTTTCCGCCAGTTAAACGCTCTCGGTGCGTATTACTTCACCGCTCGCTGCGGAATTTATCTTCACCCCTTTTTGTTGTGTTTATTTTTTTTTATTTTCGCGCAACACGCTGCACGTACCGCAACGCGGCACCCTCAAATAAAATTTATTCTGCCCAATCGACCCGATGCCGCCGATCGTTAATCAATGGCGCGGCCGCCGCCGCCGCCGCGCGGTTTATTTCTATTTTTACATCGAGTACGCGAAAACGCCAAATTACATACTACATAAATTTTATTGGGGAGACATTTGTGAGGAACTGCGGGCACCCGAGCGGAATACGTACGCGAGTTCGCTTTAAAGGGTAAACCATTATCATAATATGTTTTAAATGTATTAAGTCTGACTGCGTTCCAATAAGGATTGGCGCGTGAAGCGACAATGAAAAAGTCACCATGTAAAAAAATATATTAACCAACAATTTGCTAGTATTAATAAAAATATTACACGACTTTCCGAATTAATTTAAATAATGTTGAATTCAAATTTAATATATACGAGGCAAGTCCAGAAGGTAGGAGAATTGTGCTATGGCTCGAACTGGGAGAAACCACCCTGGGTAAAATAGGAACCCGGATGCTAGAGAACAGCCAACAATGGTGGTGAGGTTCTGCAAGACTCTGATGAAGCAGAAGTACAGTAATGATCTGCAACAGTGAAATGACATGACATACGCAGACAATGGATTGACGAGACACGAGACAAGACCTACAAACTGACGTGAGACGTCACTATGGGCTTAGTGTGCCTCCGAGGCGGGCAAACCCCGAGCTACAGAACGTAAGGTAAGGTTTTAGTGGGTAGACGGGGTAATTCCAACACAAGCCATCCCTCTAGCACCAGGAGGTGATGGTGAGGCTTGGTTGTCTTTTGAAGATTTCCTCCTTACAGGCTAAAAAAAACTATCATATATACTATAACAAAATGTGATTGACCTAAGATGAATGGATGAATTAATGAATTTAATTACGGAAATAAGAAACGGGTATGAAGACATGGAAATGTGAGTCAAAAAGCTGGAAGAAAATACAACGAGGAATAACAGGTGAGGCTTGGTTGTCTTTTGAAGATTTCCTTCTAACAGGCTAAAAAAAACTAGCCTATATACTATAATAAAATGTGATTGAACTAAGATGAAGGGAAGAATGAATGAATTTAATTACGGAAATAAGAAACGGGAATGAAGACATAGAAGTGCGAGTCAAAAAGCTGAAAGAAAATACAACGAGGAATAACAGGTGAGGCTTGGTTGTCTTTTAAAGATTTCCTCCTAACAGGATAAAAGAAACTAGCATATATACCAACAAAATGTGGTTGACCTAAGATGAATGGAAGAATGAATGAATTTAATTACGGAAATAAGAAACGGGAATGGAGACATGGAAGTGCGAGTCAAAACGCTGGAAGAAAATACAATGAGGAAAAACAAGTGAGGCTTCATTGTCTTTTGAAGATTTCCTCCTAACAGGTTAAAAAAAACTACCATATATACCAACAAAATGTGGTTGACCTAAGGTGAATGGAAGAATGAATGAATTTAATTACGGAAAAAAGAAACGGGAATGAAGACATGGAAATGCGAGTTAAAACGCTGGAAGAAAATACAACGAGGAAAAACAGGTGAGGCTTGGTTGTCTTTTGAAGATTTCCTCCTCACAGGCTAAGAAAAAACTAGCATATATACTATAACAAAATGTGATTGACCTAAGATGAAGAGAAGAATGAATGAATTTAATTACGGAAATAAAAAACGGGAATGAAGACATGGAAGTGCGAGTCAAAACGCTGGAAGAAAATACAACGAGGAATAACAGGTGAGGCTTGGTTGTCTTTTGAAGATTTCCTTCTCACAGGCTAAAAAAAACCTAGCATATATACTATAACAAAATGTGATTGACCTAAGATGAAGGGAAGAATGAATGAATTTAATTACGGAAATAAGAAACGGGTATGAAGACATGGAAATGCGAGTTAAAACGCTGGAAGAAAATACAACGAGGAAAAACAGGTGAGGCTTGGTTGTCTTTTAAAGATTTCCTTCTAACAGGCTAAAAAAAACTGGCATATATACTATAACAAAATGTGATTGACCTAAGATGAATGGATGAATTAATGAATTTAATTATGGGAATAAGAAACGGGTATGAAGACATAGAAGTGCGAGTCAAAAAGCTGGAAGAAAATACAACGAGGAAAAACAGGTGAGGCTTGGTTGTCTTTTGAAGATTTCCTCCTAACAGGCTAAAAACAACTAGCATATATACTATAACAAAATGTGATTGACCTAAGATGAAGGAAAGAATGAATGAATTTAATTACGGAAATAAGAAACGAAAATGAAGAGATAGAAGTGCGAGTCAAGACGCTGGAAGAAAATACAACGAGGAGAAACAGGTGAGGCTTGGTTGTCTTCGGAAGATTTTTTAACAGGCTAAAAAAAACTAGCATATATACTATAACAAAACGTGATTGACCTAAGATGAAGGGAAGAATGAATGAATTTAATTACGGAAATAAGAAACGGGAATGAAGACATAGAAGTGTGAGTCAAAAAGCTGGAACAAAATACAATGAGGAAAAACAAAGATATAATTCAAACGCAAAGTATCAGAATAAGAGACTGGAAGTTAAATTAAACATACTGTAGAACAGGGAGTGTCTCGTTCTCCCTGCTCTGCAGAGGAAGGAGCGGAAGTAGAATGTGGTGGTCACTGACCTGTCAGAAGAAGCGAATGTAGATAAAAACATGCAGGAGCTTCAAGTACATAATGAAGATAGAACCAGCAGTAATGATTCAAATAAATTTTCAAATTTAATGTAATTTTAAACATTTTGTAAATTTGAAATTTCGGGCCTATGTACGATAATTTTCCTCCAGTTGGTTCGATATTTCAGAAGTAGGTTTCTGGCAACGCTGTTGTGGCGCAGTAAATAAAAACTGTCGGTATTAATTTACACGTTTAAAAAGTAGAACCAGCAATAATGGATGCTTACAAAATAGATAGAAGTATCGGGCGAACACCGAGATCCACGTTGGTGAAAAAGACTGGAGAGAAAACCAAAAACACAACAATCAAAAAAATTAGTTAGTGGGAATGCCGATACACATTGCGGACGACTTTACAGGCAATTGAAGATGGGCTCCACTCTTACCTCGCCGTGGTCCTCTGAGGTAAGGGTGGAATACTAAAATATATTGGGTGTGCGGAAGAAAATAGTGGGGCATTATGGGGAAAAGTAATGGAGGAGTGGATGGTTACGAAGGATATACTGGGTTTGCTGGAGGTATGCGTGAGTATATATATATATATATATATATATATATATATATATATATATATATATATATATATATCTAGGGAGTGACTATTGGGAGTGCGGCGATTAGAGCTGAAAGAAACCTCTTCTCTTCACATCGATATTTCGCTCTGACTGTGAAGAGAAGAGGTTTCTTTCAGCCCTAATTGCCGCACTCCCAATAGTCACTTCTTAACTAGTGTTTCGGTGAAAAACTACCCTCAATATATTTATATATATATATATATATATATATATATATATATATATATATATATATATATGCATAGTTAAGGACGTGAAGTGGGACGAGGTGGATTCAATACAGCAGCTGGAGAGGGTGATGGTGGTTCCGTTGCCAAGGAAGAAGCGGAGGCTAAAATTAGAGCTAGTTTCATGAGGAGTGTATGACGCAGAAAGCAAGATGGTGCAGCGAGATGGCGGAGTAGAGGTATAGGGTATGTGAGCTGGAATGGACCAATCAAGCAAGTGTGAGAGGAAAAAAGTGGAGGAGCTGCAGAAGGTGAAAAGAGATTAAGAGAGTGTGAATCGGAAAAAGGGTTATGGAAGATGATAGATTTTCGTAGTGAAGTTCGAAGTAGGATTTAGATAGGAATTAGATAAGAAGAGGCTGGTGCGGAAGGTATCCACACCTGCCAGTGTTGTAGTAGGAAAGAAAGTGTGTGGAAAAAGGATAGAGGAAGGATGTATAAAAGACTGGGTATGTATGAGGTCTTTGCACACACAAGTGGCGTCGGGCGGCGGCGCGGTGTAGACGAGGTGCAGGCGCGAGGTCTCACAGGCGATTGTGATGTCCATATGCATTGAAAGGGTGAACATTGCACCATATGTTTTTATAGAGGTGGCGTGAAAGCGTCGGGACTCTCGCCGCGCCGGCACCGCGTCTTCCCCTCTTGGCCTCTTAAGTGTGAATTGGGACTTAAGTGGCAAGAAAGGCAGGCAAAAATGGCGGAGATCTCGCACAACCCTGTCTATATTGAGTAGGGGAATCCCCCGAGGTAATAATAGACAGGGATGCCCGAGGTACTACTAACCACGGATGGAGCAGGGAGGACAACGTGTGCATTGCAAGTGCGAGGTGTGGGTCAGAAAAGAGGGGATGTAAAGTACCATAGTGTAGCAACTATTATAGTAGTCACTATTACTCTATATAATAGTAAATAAAATACAAATATAAATCCTTATTAAAGTATATTATATATATATATATATATATATATATATATATATATATAAATCACTAGCTCGCTCTCTCAGGCGATTTCCAGTTCAGCTGTTTTCCCGCAATTTAGTTCACAGACATACAGATAGACCAAATATAGCCTATTTCCACCATATTTGTCATGAAACGTAATGAAAAGTCCAAATTAGCAATTCGGAACTTTTCGCTTCCTCCTCAGGAGTTGCACTCTGAGCAAACTCAAGGCCCAAGTGTCCTATAACCCTGAAAGGGACGGCCCGGATGAGGATAAGCTAAAAGAAACGGGACAGTTCCTCAACGAAATGGCATCAACTCTCACCTGAACGTGCATGCGCCAATCAAATAGGGGCTAACCCAAGTAAAGACGATGTACGAGCTGGCAAAGGGCCGTTCTTCAAAGAAAAAAACGAGCTTGGTGCAGAGAAGGATTCACGACCTGTTACAGGTAAATCGGAGGTTAATATCTGTACAATGAGACTGGAATAGGGTAGCTCTGGACTGAACTGCTGTATTTGTAAAGAAAAAAGGTAAAAAAGCAGGTATATATGACAGTCAAGCAAGCAAGAGAACTGGCGAAGAACAGAAAAGAGTGGAAAGAATTTATAAATGTATAAATAACAACAATAATGTTAAGTAATGTAAATGTAATAGCCTACACCGAAAGGTAAAAGGCATATATATAGATATATATATATATTTCTATTTGTAGCTTTATTTTTATATATTTTTGCTATGGTTGGTGATGTTGAAGGTCAGTTTTTTGTGAGGGAAATGTAAATAAAGTCTTTATATATATATATATATATATATATATATATATATATATACTACTTTAATAAGGATTTATATTTGTATTTTATTTATATAGAGTAATAGTGACTAGTAATAAATATTAAGTTGCCAATTTATTCACATTTTCTTTAAAAAAAATTTTTTTTTTTTTAAATTAAATTAAATTAATTTATTCATTTTTATTTTCCCCTTACCATACATATACAGTATAATATTTAACTATTTATATAATTGTAAAAATTAAAATGAATTGCATATCTACAAATAAAAGAAGACAAATTAAAAAATAAAATTTTAATTTTCTTCCCTCGGTCCTTGCCTCGAGGTTTGTGGTGGTGAATCCTCCTCGGGCTGCGGGTATTGAGGGTTTGTGTTAGGTATTTTTTTGTGTCCGTGTTTGTTGCGCTATGTTTACTATTATTATATTTTGTTGTTCAGCAGTAGATTTTTAATTTTCAATTTGAAAGGAACGTATGCCAGTGCTTTGATTTCGTTGGGTAGTTCGTTGTATTTTTGTATTATTTCGGTTGTTAGTTAGTTATTCAATTTGTATTAATTATAAGAACATTTGCAAATACAGAAGCTGATTAAATGTGAAACAGTTTTGTTCATTAGTAGGAACGCGTTGGATATTAGTTTAAAGATGATTCGTCTGTCTGACCTGAATACGGAAAACGCGGCTCTCTTCGTGGCTGGTTGAGAGCAATGAGCATTGTTATATTTAATTTTCTGGGAATTGTAGCAAACTTCGCGTGGCGTGACATGAAGTTTAAGAATAAACGGCCACGCTCTGAAGGAGTTCCTGCCCTCGTTATCCTCTACCCCTACCTCCTATAAACACACGGTGAACTCACTGCCGGGAAGTCACTAAGATATATATTTCCATTAATTACGCTGGAAGTGTGCGCTTCGTTATATGAAATATGAGAAAAGTTTTCGCAGTCGAAATGATATTAATTAATTTCAGGTAAAATGTAATTATTATTAACAGCTTAGACCGTTACAGATTGGTAACGTAATACTTTTATCCTAAATTAAATATTATTAGTTTGCATGCAACGTAACGCATTTATGGTGAATGCGCCGGGTTTATATCGGGGGTACGGGTAAATGATAACGAGCGCAGGAACTGATTCTTTATTATTTTTAGAGTTTTCAATTTCAATTCAATATCACATAATTAACTTGAATGACTTATGTAATATTTGAATTTACAAATTTGAAAAATCTTTAAAAAAAAAGCTAGTTCATTGCTTTAGTGCAGTGTTTTTCAAACTTTTTGGTCCATGTGAAGATGGGTTGCACCTGAGTGTTGGTAATTTAGAATTCTAAAACTTTTTAAACTAAAATTAATTAGCTTTAATGATTTAAATAAAAGTATATCCGCAAAATTCGCTTATACAAATTTAAAACTCTTAAAAAATTTAAATACAAATAATTCAATATTGCTAATTTAAGTATTTTTGGAGAAATTTTGAAAATTAATTCCGAAGATGAATATAAGATCTTTATTGGCATTTTCCTCACAAAAAACTGATCTTCAACATCACCAACCACAACAAAAATATATAAAAATAAAAATAGAAATAGAAATAAAAATAACACTCAAAAATTACAAATTAACGTCATATATACCCACTCTCTCTGTCCTCGCCACTTTGCTCTCCCACGTCAGCCCCCTGCAGATTTTCACGCCTTCCCCATCCTCGCTTACCGATTCATTCAGCTTTCTGCAGTTTCCCACCCACTCCGTTTTCACACCCTCACATTCTTCGCTAAGGTGCCACCACGTGTCGCTTCCCTTATTACACAGCGCACACGCGGTGTACTCCAGACCCATCTACACTTTCCTCCCTTTCTCGTCTGACCCACACCTCGCTCTTGCCATGCATACCTTGTCCTCCCTGCTCCACTCACCCCTGGCTATTCTAAAATATTGACAGTAATATTGATCGTGTAATTTTATTTATAGTTTCTGAGTTCAAGTTCATTTTTACCAGATATCAATATTGCAATATCATCATCATAACCAATAATTTTAACACCTAAAAATAATTTTAAATTTAATACGCCATCATAAAAAATGTTCCATAAAAGGGGACTAAGAACGGATCCTTGTTAATCTTAATTTTTAATTTTTTTTAAATAATTTTTATTCCCCACTATAATATCCCTATTTTCGAAATAACTTTTAATTATGTTTATTAGATGATATGAACACCTCGCTCTTGCCATGCATACTTTATCCTCCCTGCTCCACTCACCCCTGGCTAAGTTTACCAAGCACTTGCCACACTATAAATAACATTATTTAATAAAATTTATTTATACAATACAATATATATTTTTAATTAGAAGCAATTGAACAATTCTTATTAAAAAATTCTACAAGAGTGAGGAAAATGAAAGGAGATATTGGATAACAGATAAGGATAGAAAATGTAAATTTTGCGGGAATGGGAACATTAGATGAACGCATGTGTCTATCTAAACTGGACGGAGAGTGAAAGGACCTCTATGTGAGATAGAAAGGGATGCATGAACGAGTTTGAGAAGGAGAGGGAAGTAAACGACACACAAAACGAACTATTTAAAACCCTTAGAATTTTATACGACCCACACACACACCCGTACATAACTTTTAACAGGATAAAGCCAACTTAAAAGAGGATATAATTCCTTGTAGTATAAAAAAACACTAAACTAACGCCCGGTTTTTCCATCGAATCTTAACTAGTGTAAGACCGTTTTAATAATAAGACGGTCTTAAAGCGTTGCACCAAACAAAAATCGGATCTTAATACGATAGGACGATCTTACATTGCAAGACTAACGCCCGGTTTCTCCAACGAATCTTAACTAGTTTAAGACTGTCTTAATAATAAGACGGTATTAAAACGTTGCACCAAACAATAATCGGACCTTAAAACGATAAGACGGTCTTACATTGTAAGACTAAGTAAGATTCTACATATGTTTAGTGCATATATAAGACGAGCTTTAAGATTCGTTGGAGAAACCGGGCGTATGTAAGATCTACATATGGTTGGTGCAAGAGAATAAAAATATTTTAGACGTGGTTATATATATATATATATATATATATATATATATATAATTTCTCAAAAATTTCACTCTCCGGCTATCGCGGCCGTCGCACTTCCAACTGCGCCACGGAGGGTGGTAGTGGATAGCGCGTGAGATGTTCTTATGTCCAATTATTTACACAAATTGACGCATGAACTGTGTTGAGAGTCCAATTGGATTTTTGGATTTCGCTCGTACAGCCGTGTCGATGTGTGAATAATTAGAAGGTGAATTTTTTTTTTTGAATGGTTATTTCCTCTCGGATAATGTTCAAGCTAATTTATAGCGAAGTACTTCTTGCCATTGTCGGCTATCTGAATGAAGAATCACCAGATGTATCAATGTTAATTCATAATTTCTCAAAATTTCACTCTCCGGTGGGACTTGAACCCACGTCGCGCTACCAACTGCGCCACGGAGGGTGGTAGTGGATATAAGAACATCTCACGCGTATATATATATATATATATATATATATATATACGAGCTTTAAGATTCGTTCGAGAAACCGGGCGTATGTTACGTTTCTTTAAAATAATTGCTTTTTGTGTTTTTCTGGTGTTTAATTTTAGTATATCACATACGAACTCTAGCATAAATTACGATCAAAAAACCTCACACCTCCACCCCTACAGCAATTACTCGCCAAATATGTTTACAACGCACGCCGCAATTAAAACCGATGAAATTCTCTATCCATCGGCATCCAGCTAACACGCTGCCCGTAAACAGCCCGCCGGCGTTATTTGCAACGTGCCGGGTGCGTGTTTGCGTAGTTTTATAGAAATCCAAACACTCCAATATCAAATTAAAATAATCCAACGGGAGAAAGAAAACGTGCGTTCCACACAGCATCAGTATATATTTATTTGTGTCTTCTGCAACAGCACGAAATGTATATTGCAGATGTTAGTGACTCGCCGCGTGGTTCGGGGAGTATTTTATGCCGGCCCCAGTCCGAATATTGCACAATAACGGGGGGCGCATTCCCAAATTCCGGGGCGCTTTAATAAATTTCAACCGACTTTCATTTGAACGGCCGAGAGCCGTGAGCGTGTGCGTTTCTTTTGCATGCGAGGGTTTTAAATAACTCGCATATCTTTCGAGGTATTTGGGGACCGCAGTGTGTTTAAATGTGGCACCCGTAGCAAGTGACAAACACAATTTAAAAAAGGGAAAATAAATAGGGATATTTAAAAAAAGGACTGTGTCGAAAATAATTAGATATATTTAGTACAGCTGGAGCGAGCAAGGGATCAGGCATACATCACATTAATTAAATAATCGATTTTAAACTTTGTATTGCAACTGTTCGTGTGATTTTAGTGAACATTTGGATAGGATTTTAATCCACACGCCATGTAGACTTTGTTTTTAAAATCATTAAAATTTAATTTCTCATCCATCAGTCAGATGATGAAATTAAATTTGTTGTAATAATGAATGATTGAAAAAAAACGGTCTACGTTTCGTGTGGATTTATATCATCCTGCCTAAATGTTCACTAAAATCGCATGAATAGTTGCAACACAAAATTTAATATCGAACATTTAATTACTATGATGTATGCCTACGCTATTCAAGGTCAATTTATACATTCAATAACTTATATACCTATAAAGTTATGGAATGTTGGTGAATACGGACATCAGAGTTATAAACCTCAAACTTTGTAGAGTTGGACGGTATCAACAGAGCAAATGAATCCATTTGAACTCTATAATGCTGCTAAAGATTCAAATGAATATATAAAAAAAACATGAAAATTATTTGACTATTAAATTTATATATGAGTATTTGAAAATGCTTTACTATTAAAATATATATCTATGGCACCATCCAAGAAAATTGTTTTGTATCTTTCGTTTCATTCTTTTACGAGTGTGGTTTTAGATCTTGCTATATAGTGAATTATATTCGTAAGTTTAATAGGATATTTTTATATAACGGGCGAGTGTATAAAAGAGCACATAACGCGCGCACGATGTATCGACTCAATATAGGAATTTTACTGGGGCGGCATAAAACAAGATTGCCCCATCTCAAATGAAGGAACTCATAAGTTGCGTCCCGAATTATCCCGCGCCGGCAGAGTAACGGTTAAATGCGACGTTAAACGGCGCAGTTAAAGGAGAAATATTGCAAAAACAAAATTTAAGAGGGAAAATATTTTCACAAATACATCAGACTACTCCAGTAGTGCATCTAATGTCAGTGGCAAGTAGGATTTATATAGAGGTGTATTTCGTTTAAATTTGTGGACGCCGAAATTCGCTGAGATGTTTGAATTAGCCACGTATATGAGCATTGGGGAGTGAAGGTTCAAACCCCTCATTTCTCGAATTACCTTTAAAAGTTTTTCATATATTTTCTGTGAAATTAATGTAATCTTCTCCCTATATCTTTGGTAAAGTCTTTCGACTGACAACCCTATGTAAAAAGACGTTTTTTTTTGTTAAAATAGTTTTTTGTTTTATAATTGACCTCTATCCGATGGCAAAGCGATACCTGGTGCCTACTAAGTCCCGAAATGGTGTACAATTCAAATTTACATTGATTTTATATGCTGTTTCGGATTAGATTACATTTCACTCGATTAATGATTCTTCACGTGTATGGTCTGGTATTGATAATTCATAATGCATTTCTTACAATTCACAGAAAATTAAATTTTTAAAAGAAATACAGTTCATAGTTCTTTGCACTATACTAATAAGTCAAAAGTATATATTTTTTGTATTTGATTATATTTACATTAGTTGATTTTTTAATTAGAACTTTTAATGACTTATTATTTTATTACTATATGTTAGAAATTGTTTGATTTTTTAATATTTATATAATTTTTTAATAACAAAAAATCAATCAATTTCTAATATACCGTAATAAATTGTTTTGTAAATATGTTGGACCCGGGTTTAGTATAGCGTTACTAAAAGAAAGGGGTTAAAATAAGAATAAAAAGTAGATGTATAATAAATATGATTGGTTACAATAGTCTTATTGCGTAAAATTTCTTATAAAAGGCTTACCTGAACCATGAGCGAAATTGCTACAATCCCCTGCGCTTTATGTTGAGCCTCTGACATATTATGGTACAGCTCTTTATTAAAGCCATACAACTGGATCTGAAACAAACGACTCTTATTAGCAAACAATTTTTTATACCCACCCAACCTTTAACTACCGCAAACATTTCATAATGCGTATATATATTTTTTACGGCCTACAATAATTACGCGGAATATTTAAAGTGCGCCTGGAGGCTTATATATTTCCAGCCTTCGACGTTTACGACCCCGAAATGAATCCGGGGCAAATGTAAATAGCGGTTATTTTTTTCTGCGTTTTCCGCTAGTACGCAACCCCACCCCCCCATATATAGATGTATATTGAAGGGGGTTAAGCCGGCATCCGTCTTCGCAGAATCATTCCGCCTCGACTTATTGAATTCTTGGGAGTCAGCGTGATAGACTGCGACATGTATCTATCCTATATTATTGCTTTATTCATATCGATTTCGCTTTTTATTTTCCGACTGCTAACACACACTATTGCCTTCGCAAACTCTCATCTCGTGCCATATGTATACGCTTTATAATATATGTACGGAGAGACGTCAGGATGTATGAATAGTGAAATCCGCTACAGGCGGTTTTGATTGAAATATTATTATAGGGGGAACGTTTTCTATAATGTCAGTCATATTTTTGATATACTTATTATTATTTGTATGTGCGCCACTATTCATTCTAAAGCAGGTACTTGTAAGTTAAATAACTTAAACAGTGTTTTACTAATATGACGGTTTGTATAATTATCCTGATAATACTGATATACATCGGCAAAATATTGATAAAAACCTCAAAGGAGATAATTTTGAAAAACAATAACTAAGTTTGAATTTTTAGAATTGTTCTGAAAATACTGATATACATCGGCAAAATATCGATAAAGAGCTTAAAGGAGATTATTTTGAAAAACAATAACTAAGTTTGAATTTTTTTTCTCAATTGTTTTTTCTGTATATAATAGTCTCTTTTTTTTATCAGTATTAGTGGTTTTTTTTTTGTATTCTTTATATAGAACTTCAGATCTTATATATATATATATATATATATATATATATATATATATATATATACTGCAATGCCACCTCATTGTCTGTTTCTGGTGTGATATAAGGACTTATAGTTCTTTATTTCATAATAATGAGTTTCATATTAATGTATCCATGTTTCACTTAAGGCTATTATGTATGTTTCTAAGTATAGAAATATTATAAATTAATATTGAATTTATTACAAGTACTGCAGTAATATAATCCCCATATTGTAGGGTATATAGAACCGTATATCTGCTTAATAATCAAAATCTGCATCTATTCAATCTGACAACGTTGATTATTATTCAATTATCTTATTTATATTCGTGGGTCAGTATACTGCGTGAATATTAATTAGCGATATTCACATCGGACAATGGCGACCGACTCCCCATGATCATTGTTTGCATGCACCGGCGTGACGGCATAGAAGTCAAAATCCTGATTTATTGCTAATCAATAGCAACACCCGTCTCGCCGGCAACCCCCCGCAAGATATCGCTAATTATTAAACCAACTCACACAACACACAATCGCAGCCAACTTCAACACATACAAAAAAAAAATCATCTCATTGGGGGGTGTTGCTGGTGGATTTAAGTGTCAGTTAAGGCTGCTGAGTTGGGCATTAACCGAGATTTAAGTGCGTCATATATTCTACACTTTAATAAATTTAAGTCTTTTATGTACCGCGACAACGACCGGCCGTAAAAAGTTTTAAGCATGTTAGATCATAAACATTTTGATTATGCGGTTCATGAAGAGTTTGACCTACAAACTTTCGAACACACAATGCCGACGCGATGCGCACATAAATATCCCCGGCTGGGATAAAGGGCAGGGCGGTTTATTAGGCGACTTCACTCTAATTAAGAACACGCAAACTGAAAAATTAAATGCGAACGCTTGTTTATTCATAATTAGCACGAGTATGAGCCGTAAGGGATGATGCTGTATGTGGAAAGTTTTGGGTTGTAAATAGCTTTTTTTTGTTGTAAATTCGATTAAAAAAGAAAACATAACACTGCCCAATAAAATACAAATTTTGGATTGGTGTCCGTAAAAGTAAGAACTGATTTTTGGATATTTTTCCATGTGCTGATTCCAAAAATATCTTGCCATTTTTTTAGTAGCATCTAGTTTTCGAAATACAGGTTAATTAATTTATTTCAGATAAAGGCAAAACTAATAATAAAATAATGTTATCAGGAGATATGCTGATTCCAAAAATACCTTGACTTTATTTTAGTAGCAGTTCTAGTTTTTGAAATACAGGCTAATTGATTTATTTACTCAGCTCAGTGGCCGAGTGGTTAGAGGCGTCGTCCGTCTCGTACTGAGCATTGGGGAGCCTGAGTTCCATCCCCACCGGGGAAAGAATTTTCGCAAATCACCTTTCACAGTATTTCTAAGATTTTCTGTGAAGTTAAGGTAAATACTGGGTGATTAAACTCCTTTGAGCTTCTCCATTGGCCGGCGGAAAAGCCTCACGGCCAATACCCAATAAATACAAAATTTTCTTGGAAATCATAAGGCAGAGAATTCTGTAGAATTAGTTTAAAATATCCTTTCCAACATTCATATTCTCGATTGTAATATGAGCATAAAAGTTCATAACCACTTTGATCGCTTAGGTGATTTTAGTGAAGAATAGGAAGAAAGAATCCATCAGGATATAAAAACTATGGAAAATCGATATCAAAGAAAATGAGATAGCCAGGCTAACTGTTGGCCGACCACTGTTGGAGTTTCAGCGAGACTGTCTTGATAAAAAATAAACTTCATGTTAAAAAGTCGTATAAAAGCAAATTTTTAAGTGATAAGTGATTGATTGAGACTTTCTATTTTTTTTGTTATTAACTGGCAGTTACAAAAAATTAGACGATTTTATTATAAACTAGGCCAATATAGAAAATAAATACAGATAGAATTATTAAATCCTAGGCTTACTCGAGTTATAGCGATATTTTGAAGTAATTAATGATTAGATATATTAAAAAATCATAAAAAACTCTTTTTTTAAAATTTATAATTTTGACAATATCTACATTTATATATGTATGTTGCTAACAAACTTAGCTAAAACTGAAACATTTCATCATCCTTTACTCGAGTAATAGCGATATTTTAAAGTAGGTAATGGTAGGTAATGATTTAATATATTAAAAATCATAAAAAAATCAATTTTTAAAAATTTATATTTTTGACTATAGCTACATTTATATATGTGTGTTGCTAACCAATTTAGCTAAAACTAAAATATTTCATCATCCCTTACTCGAGTCATAGCTATATTTTGAAGTAGGTAATGATTAGATATATTAAAAAATCATAGAAAAATTCAATTTTTCTAAATTTATATTGTTGACTATAGCTATATTTATATATGTGTATTGCTAACAAACTAATCTAAAACTAAAACATTTCATCATCCCTTACTCGAGTTATAACGATATTTTGAAGTAGGCAATGATTACAAATATCAAAAAATCATAAAAAATCCAATTTTTCAAAATTTCTATTTTTGACTATAGCTATATTTATATATGTGTATTGCTAACAAACTTATCTAGAACTAAAACATTTCGTCATCCCTTAGTCGAGTTATAACGATATTTTGAAGTAGGCAATGATTACATATATCAAAAAATCATAAAAAAATCAATTTTTCAAAATTTATATTTTTGACTATAGCTATATTTATATATGTGTGTTGCTAATAAACTTAGCTAAAACTGCAACATTTCATCATCCCTTACTCAAGTTATAGTCATATTTTGAAGTAGGTAATGATTACATAAAAAAATCATAAAAAATTCAATTTTTCAAAATTTATATTTTTGACTATAGCTATATTTATATAAGTGTATTGCTAATAAACATATCTAAAACTAAAACATTTCGTCATCCCTTACTCGAGTTCTAACGATATTTTGAAGTAGGCAATGATTACATATATCAAAAAATCATAAAAAATTCAATTTTTCAAAATTTATATTTTCGACTATAGCTATATTTATATATGTGTGTTGCTAATAAACTGAGCTAAAACTGCAACATTTCATCATCCCTTACTCAAGTTATAGTCATATTTTGAAGTAGGTAATGATTACATATATCAAAAAATCATAAAAAAATCACTTTTTCAAAATTTATATTTTCGACTATAGCTATATTTATATATGTGTGTTGCTAATAAACTGAGCTAAAAATGCAACATTTCATCATCCCTTACTCAAGTTATAGTCATATTTTGAAGTAGGTAATGATTACATATATCAAAAAATCATAAATAATTCAATTTTTCAAAATTTATATTTTTGACTATAGCTATATTTATATATGTGTGTTGCTAACAAACTTAGCTAAAACTGCAACATGTCATCATCCCTTACTCAAGTTATAGTCATATTTTGAAGTAGGTAATGATTACATATATCAAAAAATCATAAAAAATTCAATTTTTCAAAATTTATATTTTTGACTATAGCTATATTTATATATGTGTATTGCTAACAAACATATCTAAAACTAAAACATTTCGTCATCCCTTACTCGAGTTATAGCGATATTTTGAAGTAGGCAATTATTACATATATCAAAAAATCATAAAAAATTAAATTTTTAAAAATTTATATTTTTGACTATAGCTATATTTATATATGTATATTGCTAACAAACTTATCTAAAACTAAAACATTTCGTCATCCCTTACTCGAGTTATAACGATATTTTGAAGTAGGCAATGATTACATATATCAAAAAATCATAAAAAATTCAATTTTTTAAAATTTATATTTTTGATTATAGCTATATTTATATATGTGTGTTGCTAATAAACTTAGCTAAAACTGCAACATTTCATCATCCCTTACTCAAGTTATAGTCATATTTTGAAGTAGGTAATGATTACATAAAAAAATCATAAAAAATTCAATTTTTCAAAATTTATATTTTTGACTATAGCTATATTTATATAAGTGTATTGCTAATAAACATATCTAAAACTAAAACATTTCGTCATCCCTTACTCGAGTTCTAACGATATTTTGAAGTAGGCAATGATTACATATATCAAAAAATCATAAAAAATTCAATTTTTCAAAATTTATATTTTCGACTATAGCTATATTTATATATGTGTGTTGCTAATAAACTGAGCTAAAACTGCAACATTTCATCATCCCTTACTCAAGTTATAGTCATATTTTGAAGTAGGTAATGATTACATATATCAAAAAATCATAAAAAAATCACTTTTTCAAAATTTATATTTTCGACTATAGCTATATTTATATATGTGTGTTGCTAATAAACTGAGCTAAAAATGCAACATTTCATCATCCCTTACTCAAGTTATAGTCATATTTTGAAGTAGGTAATGATTACATATATCAAAAAATCATAAATAATTCAATTTTTCAAAATTTATATTTTTGACTATAGCTATATTTATATATGTGTGTTGCTAACAAACTTAGCTAAAACTGCAACATGTCATCATCCCTTACTCAAGTTATAGTCATATTTTGAAGTAGGTAATGATTACATATATCAAAAAATCATAAAAAATTCAATTTTTCAAAATTTATATTTTTGACTATAGCTATATTTATATATGTGTATTGCTAACAAACATATCTAAAACTAAAACATTTCGTCATCCCTTACTCGAGTTATAGCGATATTTTGAAGTAGGCAATTATTACATATATCAAAAAATCATAAAAAATTAAATTTTTAAAAATTTATATTTTTGACTATAGCTATATTTATATATGTATATTGCTAACAAACTTATCTAAAACTAAAACATTTCGTCATCCCTTACTCGAGTTATAACGATATTTTGAAGTAGGCAATGATTACATATATCAAAAAATCATAAAAAATTCAATTTTTTAAAATTTATATTTTTGATTATAGCTATATTTATATATGTGTGTTGCTAATAAACTGAGCTAAAACTGCAACATTTCATCATCCCTTACTCAAGTTATAGTCATATTTTGAAGTAGGTAATGATTACATATATCAAAAAATCATAAAAAATTCAATTTTTCAAAATTTATATTTTTGACTATAGCTATATTTATATATGTGTATTGCTAACAAACTAATCTAAAACTAAAACATTTCGTCATCCCTTACTCGAGTTCTAACGATATTTTGAAGTAGGCAATGATTACATATATCAAAAAATCATAAAAAATTCAATTTTTCAAAATTTATATTTTTAACTATAGCTATATTTATATATGTGTGTTGCTAATAAACTTAGCTAAAACTGCAACATTTCATCATCCCTTGCTCAAGTTATAGTCATACTTTGAAGTAGGTAATGATTACATATATCAAAAAATCATAAAAAAATCAATTTTTCAAAATTTATATTTTTGACTATAGCTATATTTATATATGTGTATTGCTAACAAACTTATCTAGAACTAAAACATTTCGTCATCCCTTACTCGAGTCATAACGATATTTTGAAGTAGGCAATGATTACATATATCAAAAAATCATAAAAAATTTAATTTTGCAAAATTTATATTTTTGACTATAGCTATATTTATATATGTGTATTGCTAACAAACTTGTATAAAACTAAAACATTTCATCATCCCTTACTCGAGTTATAACGATATTTTGAAGTAGATAATGATTTAATATATTAAAAATCATAAAAAATTCAATCTTTTAAAATTTATAATTTTGACTATAGTTACATTTATATATGTGTGTTTCTAACCCATTTTGTTAAAACCAAAACATTTCATCATCCCTTACTCAAGTTATAGCGATATTTTGAAGTAGGTAATGATTTAATATATTAAATATACTTACATAAATATATAACACATTATACATGCTATCAATCTTTTGTATCTAAGCTTCCAAAATATTCATTGTAGTGATATGTTCATAGATGAAAATGATATATAAGAGTAAATCACTCTTTAATATATATTTAATTGAAGTGAATTTAAAGAAATACATGAATTTAAGCTTCTAAATCATCTATTGTAGTAATACGTTCATAGATGAAAAGTGTAGTGATATGTTCATAGATGAAAATGCAATTTAAGAGAGATTTAATATTTAATTGAAGTGAAATTGAAAAAATACATGAATCTATGCTTCCAAATCATCCATTGTAGTGATATGTTTTAGATAAAAAGTATTGTGATATGTTCATACATGAAAAGTTTAAGTGATATGTTCATAGATGAAAAGGCAATTTAAGAGAGATTTAATATTGAATTGAAGTGAATTTGAAAAAAATACATCTATCTTTATAGCTATCGGCTGGTAAAGAAAGAAGTTCAGATGAGTTTAATCACCCGGTATTTACCTTAATTTTTCTGAAAAACTATGGAAGGTGATTCGCGAAATTTTGCCTACAACGGGGTTTGAACTCTCACTCCCCAATACTACAAGTACGAGACATACAGGGCATATAACCACTAGGCCATTAATTTGAGTTGTGAATTCGATTATTACAAATATGCGAATTTTACAGTTACATTTTATATACATAAACCCCGCAGCCCTTTAAAAACTAATTTTTATTTCATTGTATATTTTAATTAATATATTAAACCGACAAAGCTTTAGTTACAAATAAAAATACTCAACACAATAAATTCACTACTGCTATTTATATGTCAAATTTCAATAGTTTGCAATGCTGACGCAACACCACGGGCAACGCACGTGTTTTAGGGGGCTTCATGCCGTTGGGGAAACCCGTAATAAGTCATCACTAGCGTGAAACTTTTGATGTTGAAGTTGATTGTTGTTTATATAGAAAACTCATATAACGAATTTATTCAATATGTGGCGTGACGTTGGAATTTCATAATTGTTGATTTCACTCCCATTGGTTTATAGAAACTTATTTTTTTATGAGTATGTGAAATGTAAATAAACCTTGAACAGACCTAATCAAAGATTGTTGTAGTTCGCAGACCACCGCCCTATCCATCCTTTACATATCTATTATGAGACAGACATTTGAAAAGAAACATAGATGATATAAAATTTGTTTTCTTTTGATATTAAAAATTATATAATCCTGTGAAAATGAAAGTGGTGTAACTCACATTTGAATTGCTTTGAATAGGAGAAGATTTTTCGCTTGGTATTTATGTAAATCGATGGTCGCAATTTTAATTATGAAAACATTGTTTACATGTCTGTAGATATTCTGCGTTATGCTTATAGGGGACAATAATACCATTGATAGAAAAAGTCCGAGGATACAGTAGTTTTTTATTAGTAAAATTAACGTGGATTGATTTTTGTTCGTTTGGCGTTATTTTTCATTTTTTCATCAAAAAGCTTGTGATGAAAAAATGAAAAATAACGCCAAACGAACAAAAATCAATCCATGTTAATTTTACTAATAAAAAACTACTTTTGTAGCTTATATGTGGAGTTTTCAGCATTTTCTCCCAAAACTATTTAAATATATTATGTTTAAAACACAAACAAGTAATTATTTACAGATTTTTAAAACAAAATACAAATTAAGGAAAAGGTAAAGGTAAAAGAAGTTCAGATGAGTTTGATTACCCACTATTTACCTTAACTTCACTGAAAAACTATGGAATGTGATTAGCGAAATTCTGCCCACAACGGGGTTTGAACTCTCACTCCGTAATACTCAGTACGAGACCTACGGCGTCTCTAACCACTAGGCCACTTAGCTGAGTTGCGAATTCGAATATGAGAATTTACAAATATGAGAATTTCACAGTTATATTTTATATAAATTAAGCCCGCAGCCATTCAAAAACTATTTTTTACTTAATTGTAAACTTCATTCAAACTTATTAAAATAATTTTTGTAAAATTGTTACCGCAAATGTCTATTAATTGAATTTTGCTATTAATCGGCAAATAAATGCTTTAGTTTTATTTATATTTAATACCAGTAATTTTTGGTTCTTGTAAATTTGTTCTTCAAATAACATATTCGTCAGTTCAGTTTATTGAGAAATATCGCTTTTAAATTCTCCCCCAATAGGCGAAACTTAAGAAAATTACGACAGACAGTAAAAAAATTCGAAACGTTATTTCCCCGGCACGAGTGCTGAATGTTAAGCAACGCTCTCCCGCTGCCCTCCCCGACAGGATGATATAGGACCCTTGTTCAGGTACGGATGCTCCTCTCTCGCTCGCGAAATTTATATATTTCCCCGATCCTTTTGACGTCCGAATTATCGAATAACCTCTATCTATCTTTTCAAACGCCAGTACTTTACTTAAGTGCTCCGTCCCAAGCGTTTCTTTTATTTTTTTCGTCTCCGTCTGCACACAACATCCGCATTAAACCGCATAGAAGCTGCAAAAAGGATCGCACTACTACCCCAACACAAAACGAAATTACAATTGTGCGAAGTTAAATTGCACGACTATCGTGTGTTATTCAGGCGGTGACCGTAGTGTTGTTGAGAATATTTTGGAAGTTTGCCGCTTTCCACTGAAAATATAATGGTAAACTCACCTCTCCGGGGAACGAGTATCCGTGAATGTGATGCTCCGACCCCTGCCGATTCTCAATTCCGTAGTGTATGTATATCTCCTCGAATTGATACCGATACGCCAGCGGCCCGCCGGATATGTTCACATGCTGCTTGGTGTCTTTGTCCACCCTGAACACAAGCGATTGGCCTGTGTTGTGCAACGTACCGCTCACCTAAAAATAAAGCCACATATAAATCATCACTCTTTCTCAATATTAATCATCATAATATGCAAATATCATGAAATGCAATATAAAATTACTTCTTCAAGGCGTTACTAGTCTTTTCGAGACCCAACGCCCAAAATTCCACCCTTTTAAAGCTAAAATAAGTATCGAAAATAATAATAATATTCAGTTTTTCGAATATTATCATGAAAATCTTTTTTACCGACAAAGATTAACGCAATTTACAGTTAGGGGCCATCAAATGGCACTAGATTTACAATTTGGAATATTTGGTTTCTAAAAATTCCTACTGGTACTCTAGAAGTAAATGATGAAACAGGTAGTATGTTTGTGAAACCACTAGGAGCGTAAAGGTTAAAGAAAGTAACACAATGTTTACTTTTAGTAATAATAATAATAATAATAATAACATTTTACTTCCCAACAGTTGCCAATTTGCAGGAAAATATACACAGAAGGAACTAATAATAATAAATGAATTTATAAGTATAAAAGTATAAAAATAAATATAAAGTATATACCGAATAAGAAATTTAAAGATTACTATACCAATGTCAGTATTACGTTTTTAATATGTCACAAGGTGTCGTTGTGTATATCACAGTAATGTGATATTATTAAAAGTTCTGCACAAGTTTGTAATATCGGGGTATTAACACCTAGTTGGTTTTTCCTAGAGTACAGTAAACAACTAAGTGGGATCTAGAAGAAATCCTAGGTAGTATTCACACTGTTGTTAAGGAGCTTATACAAGAAAGATGTTGACAAAATATTTCTCCTCGTCAGTAACGTTGGAATATTAACTAGGCGTAGTAACAAATTATGATCAATACCTTTTGCTGGATAGTGGCCAAAAGTACGAAAGTGAATATATATCAGAAATTTACGTTGGATGTTTTTCAGTTTAGATATGACGTTTTCATAGTATGGACAGCAAATATTGGCACCATATTCCATAATGGAATGACAAAGAGATAAATATAATGAGGTGATAGTGTTACGTATTATAAAACCAAGTATTTTCAGTGCCCTGGCTTTTTCACTATAAATATCCTATACAACTATTGCCAGCTATAACTATTTTGTTGATTTGATTTAATTTGATTTTTTGTATGAAGGACACAACCTTTGATTTCACAAAAACATAGTTAATTACATTCCATACAGCGTTTGTGCAACATGAAATAATCGAAATATGACTATAACTAAATATTAAATCGAAGTAAATCCTCCCTCCCTCCATAATAAACAGCTGAAATAACCAAATATATTTTCCTCCATACTATTTTTTTTTGTATCAAAACCGCAATACGGGGTTGCAATAGTTATAAAAAGCGAGCCGCGCGCGTATAATGGTAGCAATCATTAGCGGTGTCCCGCAAGCAGGGTCGTCCGCTGATCGAATGATGGATGGGGCTGGTGGGCGCACGGGGACTTCCCATTTCCGATTCAACAACTAATTCCGGACGCGGCGACCTATAAATCATCTACAGTTTAATATTTAATAATAAATCAATCATTAGTTGCTAATACATCCGGACGAAATTTAATAAAGCACGTCTCTAGTGGCCGCCTGATGTTTTCACTAATGGGTTTTATGGAATATCCTCGACGATGACATTTGGAGGAAATAGAAATGTTGAAGTAACTTATAATATAATAATAGCATTGTGGATGAGGAATTATAAGTTGAGTTTAATTGAGGGACATTTCAACTAAGTGCAAAATATATTTAATAGCCTACTTTTCTTTCTTCTATATCCAGTTTTCAATTTTATATAAAACAGTTCGGAAGAAGGGCCTGAAGGTGGATAGCTAATTACTGAATTGTAATAAATACATACTACTATATACGTGGAAGCGTTTATAACAAAATTTGGAGTGTTTATTTCTTGCACTTTTCAATGTCCCCAATACATTGGAAAGTGCAAGAAATTAAATTTAATTAACAGAAACAGTTGTTAATATTGTAAGAATATTATCCCGTAATTATAACAATATTGCAATTATCAATATCCTATCAATATCCTATACAATAATACATTTAAACATAAAAATTAAAGTATAATTAAATCATCTTTGCTAAACCTAAAATCATTTGCTTCCATGTCTCCAGCTATTTCTACTAAATGCATGTTTTACCCCTAAAATAATTCAGATAATTGTTTTAATTAGTTATTAATTTTGTAAGCATATTATCCCGTAATTAGAATAATATATCAATCCTATCATAATTTTCAATTTACCACTCGATGATTTATATAAATGTACAATCCTGCCCACTACTAATCTACTGGCACACATTCAATTCTTTATATATTGAAATCATATAAATTACACAGGGTTTGACTGCACGTACGCAAAGCGATACTTAATAATCCAATTATTTATAGTTGGAAAAATATCATGCACATATATAGTTCAAGCCAGTTTTTTTTTAGTTGTTGTTGTACCCTGTTTTATTCGAAATCGGACAGCGGCGCGTTTTTCATTCCGGCTATGTTTTAATAATTTAGTAACCTAATAAAACGCATTTGATAAATGGTAGCGCGATAGAAATAGAATTATATTTTACATTTTCCGCGTAATGGCGATACGTATATACCAGTACATTGGTGGGGAACATCGATAAATGATTACAGGCAGAAAATATTCAGCAGGAATAAATGCGCGTTTCATGGTGGAGATCGATTGGTTTAATTTTCAACAGTATATATGAAAAATATTCTAAATGGATTATCACGTAGTGTATGGTGCCAGCAACGCCGTTTACAATTATTTATTACCCAACCAAAAATATTTATTTATTTAGAGTGAATTTCGCGAGCAGACATTTATTTATTTTATTTATTTATTTAATTTCTCAACAGACATTAATCTAGTTACAGAGAAAAGGAAACAGAGAATTCTTAAATAATAATACATATAAAGAAAATCTAAAATTTAAAGATTGCTACATTAATAAAATAATAATTGATAGTGTGCGAACAAGAGTGTGAACATATAACATCAAAGTATATACAATAGGAATAAAAGCTATAGTAGACTGAGTTTTAGGTTTTTTAAAAAGTTATTTTTGTTACAAAACAGATCAACTCCATATTGCACCTCATGATATTTCTTTATCATCATGAGCAACGGCGAGAAGGAGTGATGGTTTGTATGTGGACATTGGTAACTAGCACCAATACTAAAAGCTTTTTGGAATATAACAAGCTTCCAAAATATAATTAAGACATTAAGGACATATACATTTAAAAAAAATATATTAAGAGTGAAAGGACGTAATAATTGACTAGTGAGTATCCAGGACCACCAGGGCTGTATCTAGGAATATAATTCGAGGGGGTTGAAAGAATCGCAGACAAATATTTCTATTTTATACTTTACATAACATTTATGGGGAGCAGGGAAGGTATGCTTGGGAGTTTGTCTGCGATTCTTTAAACCTCCCCGAATTATTTTCCTAGATAGAGAAGCCCTGGTTGTCCTGGATACTCGATTATATGGTCAATTGTTACGTCCTTACGTCACCATAAATTTTTTATGTCATTCATGTTTTTATTATATTATAGTAGCTTGTTATATTCCAAAATGCTTTAATTATGGTTAAGCAATGTTTGCTCGCTAAATTCACTCTAAATAAATAAATATTTTTGAAAGATAAATAAAACGATTTTTGACTGTTTTTTTATCACATTTCAGTTACACTTTGCAACTACTTTCGGCTAAGCTCGAAATGCGATAAAAAAACAAAATAAAAAATCTTTTTATTTATCTTTCAAAAATATTTATTTATTTAGAGTGAATTTAGAGATAGAAAGATAAATAAAACGATTTTTTACTTTGTTTTTAATCACATTTCAGTTACACTTTGAAACTAGTTTCGGCTAAGCTCAAAATGCGATAAAAAAACAAAGTAAAAAATCGTTTTATTTATCTTTCAAAAATATTTATTTATTTAGAGTGAATTTAGAGATAGAAAGATAAATAAAACGATTTTTTACTTTGTTTTTTATCACATTTCAGTTACACTTTGCAACTAGTTTCGGCTAAGCTCGAAATGTGATAAAAACCAAAGTAAAAAATCGTTTTATTTATCCTTTAAAATCAATTATCACAAAGTAGACGCCTTAACAATCCAATATTTAAATATTTTTGGTTGGTTAATAAATTATTGTAAACGAATAATAATAGAAAGCGTTTACTTACAAATTAACCCTGATATATTTTTACAACGATGTAAATCACAACTTTAAATGTTTAAGTTTTTAATAAAAAGAAAATTGAAAATATATCTATATTACTTCTTGTTTTATTGCATTATGAAATATGGAAGTTATCTTGCTGCACGATGTATTGGTAGTTATAGCAACAATAAATACTTTACTTAAAGGCACCTTACACGATCAATATTACTGTCAATATTTTAGAATAATGACAGTATTACTGTGCAATGATATGTTTAAAATGTTCATTATTCTAAAATATAGACATTATTACTTATCGTGTAAGGTATAGTAACGAAAAAAAATATTATTACTGATGTTTATCTGGATAATTGATTACTTGATAAATATAAAAGGAGGATTGAAGCAAATACTGACGGTACTAGGATTGACAGTATTATTGACCGTGTAAGGTGCCTTATAGAGAATGTAGTTATTGTAGTTTAATTTTCTTAGAAAACTGATTTTTTTTAAATTTTTAATTTGCCATATCAAAGGTCCAATCACAAGAGCCGTTCAAGATTTTTGACATTTGTACTGTATGTTCTTAATTTGTACATAATTATATAACTGTGAATACGGGTAGATGTTTTGTTTTTCTATACTGAAAGAGAAATAATAACCAAAATTAATTTGATATAAAGTAAACATGACATAAATCATATTATAATATTAGTTCATAGCGCTGAAAATTTATAATACATCCTATTTAGATTAAAAACAATATTTATCCGCCCTTTTCTAAATAAACCGCGCGCCGCAGCAGTTAGAGGATTTAATTAAGCCGGCGATTACTGTTTACCTGTTTCACGATTATTGTAAGCCCGCGCACGGTTATTTTCGCAGTTAATGATATCCGTGAATGTGTTGATATTTCACTGCAAATGGGCGACTTTTAATGCCCGAAGGCTTTTACCGCTCGAGCAACATTATAAGACCACGGAACGCCATGCCATAGTGCTTTAAAGTGATGTAATAAGTTTAACCTCCTTATTTATCACTGCCAATGCAGAGTAACCATACCATAAACTGTAGAAAAACTAAAATACGTGAAATTGAAATTTATATATCTGGTGTGGGCGCGATACGAGTTTTCGAATTATATTGACGTTTCCACATTTTTGGCTCATTTTGAGCCGTTTTGACATATTTTCACACATCTTAACGCGATTTTGTAACACTTTTATACATTTTTACAAGTTATTACACATTTTGACAAATTTTGACGCGATTTTGCACTTTTTGACACGATTTGGCACATATTGACATGTTGTGAACAGATTTTTAAGCATTATTACACATTTTTACAAGTTATTACACATATTTACATATTTTGATACATTTTGTCATATATTTCACATTTCGACACATTTTTAACACAATTATACACATTTTGACCCGATTTTGAACATTTTGACACGATTTGACACATATTGACATATTTTGAACAAATTTTTAAATATTTTTACACATTTTTAATAATTTTAATTTTTTTAATAAGAGACGTGGGCAAAATCGAGAATGAATGGAGAAGTGTCTGAGAAGTTTAGGGTGAATGTGGGTGTAAGGCAAGGGTGCCCGCTAAGCCCCCTCCTGTTCAATCTATACACAAGCGAGTTGGAGGCGGTGCTGAGGAGAGGACAGACTGATCGTGGTGGGGAGAACCAAGGTGTGGATGCTGGCATATGCGGATGACATAGTATTAGTAGCGAAGAGAGTGGAAGAGATGCAAGAGATGTTGGAAAGAATGTGGAGAAGACTAAATGGATGATGTTTAGGAATAGGGGTAGAAGGGGTAGAGTGGAAGAGCTGAAATGGAAGGGAAGGATGATTGAGAGAGTGAATGTCTTTAAATATTTGGGTTTCTGGTTTGACAGTGGAGCAGGATTTAGGGTGCATGTGGAAAGTATGCAAGCGAAAGCGAGAATGGCTTGGGGAATAGCGAGAAGGAAATGGTAGAGGTTGTGGGGCGGTAACCTCGTAATGGCGTGCAAGATCTGGGATGCGTGTGTAAAACCTATTCTGTTGTATGGAGTGGAAGTGTGGGGATTGCGTGAGTGGGATGTGATAGAGAGAGAGCAAGGTGTGCTCCTGAAGAGTCTGCTGGGTCTCGAAAGGTCGACACCGAGAGCAGTGCCGTTGCAGGAGACGAATCGTATGAGTATGTGCTGGAGTCGTGTGTAAGGGTTGTGAAGTTTGAAGAAAGATTGCAGGAATTGGGTGAGGAAAGACTGGTGTGGGAGGTATGGATGAGGTGTAAGAGTAGGCCGGAGAGTGGTTGGAGAAAGGATAGAGGAAGGATGTATGAAAGAGTGGGTATGTCTGAGGTGTGGGTAGAGGAGAAGCTGAGAGAAATGGGAAGCCTAGGAACTGAGGTAAGAGAGAGATTGAGAGATATTGAGTGGCAAGAACGGCAAACTAGAATGAATGAGAGCTCTTACAACCCTGGCTACGTAGAGTGGCAAGTGAGTGGGAGACTCCCGAGTTACTTAGCCAGGGGTGAGTGGGAGACTCCCGAGTTACTTAGCCAGGGGTGAGTGGAGCAGGGAGGACAAGGTATGCATGGCAAGAGCGAGGTGTGGGTCAGACGAGAGAGGGAGGAAAGTGTGGATGGGTTTAGGGTACACCGCGTGTGCGCTGTGTAGTAAGGGAAGCGACACGTGGTGGCACCTTAGCGAAGAATGTGAGGGTGTGAAAGCAGAGTGGGTGGGAGACTGCAGAAAGCTGAATGAATGGTTATGCGAGGATGGGGAAGGCGTGAAAATCTGCAGGAGGCTGACGTGGGAGAGGAAAGTGGCAAGGGCAAAGGGAGCGGCGATAGATGGGGGTAATTAGTAATTTTTGGCGGAGTAGTACTTTTATTTATATTGTATTTTTATTTTTATTTTTGTATATTTTTGTTGACGTTTATGATGTGGAGGGGCAGTGAGGGAAATGCCAATAAAGGTCTTTTTTTTTAAAATAATTTTTACACATTTTTATACATTTTTACATATTTTGACGCGATTTGGCACATATTGACATGTTTTGGACATATTTTTAAGCATTTTTACCAGTTATTACACGTTTTTACACATTTTGACATATATTTAAACATTTTGACACATTTTTACACATTTTTACACATTTTTACACATTTTTACGCGAATTTGCACATTTTGACATGATTTGGCACATATTGACATGTTTTGAACAGATTTTTAAACATTTTTACAGATTTTTACACATTTCTACTAATTTTTACACATTTTTATACATTTTCACATATTTTTACACATTTTTACACATTTTTATAAATTTTTACAAATTTTTACACATTTTTACACATTTTTACAAATTTTTACATATTTTTACACATTTTTTCACATTGTTATATATTTTTACATATTTTTACACATTCTTACACTTTTATACACATTGTTACACATTTTTACACTTTTTGACACGCTTTGACACATTTTACCACTTCTTCTCAAATTCTCCCTGCAACAGGAAAGTAATTAAATATCTACTAATAAAAAATTATATGCAATATACTGGACACGACAACAAAATCATTTAGAATGTAGAAGCGCTCAACATTCCTGGATACAAGTCAACCTTCAAATCTCGTGGCCATGATAGAGGGATGAAGACACATTATGTAAAACAAACATGTATTAAAATGTATTTCATGTATTACATTTTATGAAATGAAGTATTATTCGTCATATGACGGTATTTCTGTAATTTTAATAAATAGTCTATATTTTTGAGGATTGTAGAATAATTTTTACAATTTCAATTACGTTTGTGAACTAATTGGTATTACATTAGGATAGAAAATCATAGTAAGTATACATTCACATTTATTGTCTGAAAGGTTTAAATCAAAATTATACACTAAAAAAGAGTAAAATAAGAGTTAATAACATAATAACTTTGATATCTATTTAGAGAATTAAACATATTTTCTTATAATAATAATAATCGTTTATTAGTGTTAGCACTTCAAGAAGTTTACACAAGTCAATACAATATGAGAATTAAAACAAAATACACATTTACACAATAAAAATACGTAAAAACAGGAAAAATATAGATACATGTATAATAAAAGTTATTCAAATTGAAATGAAATAAATGCACAAAAAAAATACCTAGCCAAGATTATAATCATTTACATGGTTACAGGTCAGTATTAGTGAGTTATAAGTCATGGCCAATATAATTTACGTACCCATCAGTAGAATAATATGCTTTAGCAATCAGGGTTTTTTTTCAAAACATGTTTGAATAGTTTTTTTGTTTAGCATTTTTATGCTGTCCAGTAGTGCATTGTAAAATCTAGAACAGTGATATGTGTGTATGTGGCGAGGTTCCTTTATGCTCCATATATTTCTTAATTAACGGTAATTAAAATTTTAAACTATCTCAGAAATAGTAATAAATAATTGTATAAAATAATTTTAAATAATAATTGAAACTAAACGTGGTTTCATATTGCGACCTGTATGACCAATATCCCATATTGGTCACCTGTCGCAACATGAGCTAGTTGCACAACATAATACCATAATTATACACTGTTTATTAAAATTATTATATTTGTGCAAAATAGATGATATTTTAAGTTATTAAATAAAATAATTTCATTCAAATAAAATATTCAATTCAAATAAAGGTCGAGTTAAAGTCACTATGTTTTTGTTCGGACAGAAATAGATTTGTGTTCCACCGGATGTGTTTTTATGTGTTTTCGACGAGTACGAGTGATCATCGGTCAAGAGATAAGAATTTTCGCGAGTATTCGATGCGCGGACAGGTCTAGACTAGTCGTGAGTCGAATTGCTTTGTGCGCGCACCGGTGTCATTTAGTGATGTGCAGTTTAATTAGTTACTTGGTTTTAATTGAGTGCGTCTAGAATGTGAATAGTGTACACTGTGAGCAGTTAGGTAAGTCACACTTTGGTTTAATTTGGTGACGGTAGCGGTGATTTTGTAGGAAATATAAGCTTTTTTTAAGCGAATATAATGGTATGACATTTAATTTACATAATTCAACTTGTAGTAACTATATGATACCACAGATTAGTGTTTATATAACGGTAATCTGTGATGATACTACTGTTAATTGTAGTATAATTAGGTATACTTATTACTTGGTAACACGTGTATTTTTAATCGTTTTTTTTTTCTCTCTCTGGAGGACACCGAATATTATTGTAAATGTAATATCGCTGTCGAGTGATGACTAATGGGTTATTATTTATTTAAATATTGGTTTGTTAAGGTGTCTACCTTGTGATAATTCATTTTAAAGCATAAATAAAACGATTTTTTACTTTGTTTTTTTTATCACACTTCAGCTACACTTTGCAACTAGTTTCGGCTAAACTCTCGCCATTTTCGAGCTCCTCCGATGATATTTATTTATCCTTTATTATTTATTTATTATTTATCCTTTATTATTTATGTGTTACTGTCGTGAAATTAATTTCTTTCTCTCTCTCATACATACCACACACCAAACACTCGACAACCAATATGCATCCTATGAAATATTTATTCATAATTAGATGCAATTTTAGAAATCTTACAATATTTATAAATTCATTCATTATTATTAGTTCCTTCTGTGTATATTTTCCTGTAAATGGGCATCTTTTGGGAAATAAAATGTTATTATTATTATTATTATTAATATCAATGCAATCTTTATCGTTGAATACCGTATATAATTTAATTATGAATAACTTTTATTAATTTTTTTGTACATAAAATAGTCACGTGATCGTGACAGCAAATAATAGAAAATAATTCAGATTGATTTTTATTATTATATATATAATATATATATATATATATATATATATATATATATATATATATAAAACATTTATTGTTTGTTGCATGACTACATACAGATAGACATATATTAACAAAATTCCAACAAAAAGTCATTTCAATTTATTAAAATACTTCTACATGCTCCTCAATTCAGTAGTAGGCTTTTTGAATTAATAGCGGACGTAGTTAAAATTTGAACATCTTCATCTATTCTATATTTAATGTAGCTGGTAGCGCATTATAATGTTTTACCATTGATTTTGGATTTTTGATTACCTTCAGTCTCGCATAAGGTACGTGTAGTTCCTGACAAGATCTGGTGTCATGAGTATGATGGTTTTCTCTACCTATTCCTATTCTATCTAGTTTATCTAGAAGCAGTCGATGATTGACCGTATCAAAAGCATTTGAAAAATCAAAGAACAATCCCAGCACTGATTGTTTATTATGCAGTGCCTCGTATATAGTTTGAACCATAGAAGTTACTGCTGATTCTGTGGAACGTTTTTTTCTAAAGCCGTGTTTATTAGATAGTAAATGTTCGTCTAATATATATTTGTAGGCTCGATTATAGAAAGCAGTCTCTATAACCTTGGAGAATTGGCTTTAAATGGCCACTGGTCGATAATTCAAAGTATATCGCTATCGTTTTCTGTGAAGTTTAAGTAAATACCGGATGACTACTCTCCTTTGAGCGTATTCCCATTACTAGCAGAAAAGCCCTCTGACTGATAGCTATAAAGATTGAAGGTTTTTTTAATTTCTGATTCTTCTACTACTTTTAGCAGCTTCTAATTGTCCTCTCCTGGGCATAGATCTCCCCTATTTCCTTCTACCGTTCTCTATTTTATGCCTGTTGGTACCACCATCTGCCTTTTTTCTAATGTGCTCCACCCAGCGGGTCTGTGGTCTATCCGTCCCTCATTTGTTAAGGTTTGGTCTCCAGTGTATAATTTATTTGGTCCATTTACTGCAATCTTGGCGGGCAATGTGACCAACTCAGGTACATTTGTATTTTTTGCAATGGCGCCTATAACAATCCACTTTTGTTATTAGTCTCCTCATTGGAGATATAGGCCCTGTCCGTTTGGCTACTACTAGTGGCCAGTAGTGACACATTCTGACCCTCATACTAATAGTACAGCGTGACGTATGCATATGTCACTACTAGTCACTACTAATAACCAAACGGACAGGGCTATAGTCTCTGAGTTTTATTCCCAGCATCATCTGTTCTATTTCCTTTTGAATTGTTTTTAGTTTGTTGGCGATCTTTATAGCCATTGTTCGCTTTTCTGACCCACACCTCGATCTTTGTTTTGAAGGGTCTAGTTTTGTTGTAGCATCCAACTGCACTGCGGCAACGGTTGGCCTATTGTGCTCCCCCATAACTATTCCTCATTCATGAACTATGTATCTTCAATGAAGTCCAGAACTCTCGTGAATGGGCTTGGAGCTCTTTTAGGTTCACTCGCGTTGAACTAAAGAGCTTTATCCTGACTGAGTTGAATGCCTCGCAGCTAGTTATTACATGTATTGGGGTTTCTTCTTCTTCCCCACAGCCTCGGCACGTTGGTGATTTGTTTATCACCATAGTGTGCAGGTGTTTATTTAATGTGCGGAGTCCTACCACATTTCTTAATTGGTTCCTATTTAGTTTTAGGATTTCTACCGTCGCCTCCGTACTGGAAGCCTTAATGAACCTCTTCGAGTGTTTCATTCCAGTTTGGGCTTCCCAGTATCGGCTATGCTGGTTTCTTTGATGCTTTCTCAAGCTATTCCTTGCGGTCCTATATGGTATCCCGTAGGTTGGTTCGGGGCCAATGAATTTTAATTCGTTACACTCTTTTGCCAATTTGTCCACTTTTTTGTTGCCTGATGTCTAGTTGCCCACAACTCGATCTTGCCATACATTGTCCTCCCTGCTCCACTCTTCTCTAGCTAAGTACCTCGCTAGTTTCCTCTGCGCTTGCCACTCTACGTACGTAATTATATCGAGCATACATTTATGGATTAATAATTAGCTCTGGATGAGTTGATTGTTCCTTTCGTGCCGATAATTTGCGGAAATATGAATATATCGTGATTAAATTATTCAATTTACCGGAATTGAGCATAGAATTTGCTATATTTGTATAATAAACATGTGATTAGCATTGATTTATAAATTATTGTAGCTATCGTAATTAAAGCGATAGCCTGCTTGTGGCAGATATATATGAAAACATATAAATTTCCATTAATATAATTATGAATGTATTAACAATCAGAGGTGATTATATTAATATTTACAGATATAATTACATGTAACTCTATAAGGCACCTTACACGGTCAATAATACTGTCAATATTTTAGAATTACTGTATGATAATATGTTTAAAATGTTCATTATTCTAAAATATTGACAGAATTACTGATCGTGTTACTATACCTGTAATGATGGAATGAATAGAGTACTGATATTATCCGGATAATTGATTACTTCGTAAATATTGAAGGAAAATTCAAGCAAATACTGATAGTACTAGGATTGACAGTATTATTGACCGTGTAAGGTGCCTTATAAGGATCAATATTACTGTCAATATTTTAGAATAATGACAGGATTACTGTACGATAAAATATTTAATATGTTCATTATTCTAAAATATTACCAATATTACTCATCGTGAAAGGTATAGTAATGATGTAATGAAGAGAATACTGATCTTTATCCTGATAATTGATTATTTGATAAATATAAAAGAAGGATTGAAGCAAATATTGACAGTACTAGGATTGACAGTATTATTGACCGTGCCTTTATATATTTTATACCATCAAATAGTTGTAATTTTAAGATTTCAATTTATTACAATTATTTAACCAAAAAGTTATATCTTATGAACCAAACCATTTACGGCCAAGTTATTAAATCACTCTAAACAAAAAACAAATTATTTATTTTTCATTAATATTTCGGAACGTTTGGTGATTTATTAATTTCATATTTTAAATCATTAAACATGTTAGTTAACATCTGAGGAGAAATAATTGCACGAAGAAATAAATAAATAAATAAATTAATAAATTAAAAAATTGTACTCGAATTATATTAATTATAGTGAAGTACTTCTTGCCATTGTCGGCTATCTGAATGAAAAATCACCAGATGTATCAATGTTAATTAATAATTTCTCCAAAATTTCACTCTCCGGTGGGACTTGAACCTCGCGATAGCCGGAGACGTGGGTTCAAGTCCCACCGGAGAGTGAAATTTTTGAGAAATTATTAATTATATTAATTATGTTATTTATTTATTTATTTATTCCTAATTCAAATACACCTTTTGAATTAGAAAAAAATAAATAAATAAATAACATAATTAAAATAATTCCAGTGCAATTTTTTAATTTTTAATTTATTTATTTATTTATTTATTTCTTCGTAGAATTATTATTCCTCAGATATTAACTAACATGTTTATGACTTGAACTATGCGCTACATTATATCTCACATTTTTTCTACGAATTAGGCATAAATTAATAAAAGAAATGAGTTGAATTATAGAAAGTAATGGATAACAGTGTTATGCAGACTTCAAGTCATTTGGAATAGTGGACGGGCATAGTTTGGTTGGTGGGGGACGCCCGCCCACCCCACCTTTGCTCGCATAGTTTTTTCAATGGATACAGACGTTTTATATTGTTTAAACTATTCCAAGGAATAGTGTTATCCTATGGAAAAAACTATGGGAACAAAGGTGGGGTGGGCGGGCGGCCCCCACCAACCAAACTATACCCGTCCACTATTCCAAACGACTTGAAGTATGCATTACGTTGTTATCCATTACTTTCTATGATTAAATTATTATTTTCATTTATTAATTAACGCCTAATTTGTAAAAAAAATGTGAGAAACAATGTAGTACATAGTTTTTATTTGTATCACAGTGGCCTGGTAAAAATAATAATAATGAAACATGTTCGCCGAAAAATAAAATACTTATAATCAAAATGTTCCAATTTCATTCGGGTGCACTGATATGTTCTGAACTAAGATCCAAAAAAAATTAAACAAAATATGTTGCATAATTTTTTTTATCGACCCAGCCTCTAAAATCGGCATGTCCAGATAGGAGCGGAAAAGTTAAAAATAGATAATAAATTGAAGGAACAAGATGCTCAGGTTGAGACTTTCCATTTTCCATTGTCATTTTGTTACAGTGTATTGTGTAATTTTTTCAAATCAATTGTATGACAGTGAGCTGGTAAAAAATAATAATAATGAAATGTGTTAGACTTGGTCGCCGAACAAAAATAATAAAAAAAAATCCAATTTCCTTTGGCCATCTGTGCACTGACATTTTCTGCACTAAGATCCATAAAAAAAATTAAACAAAATATGTTGCATAATTTTTTATCGACCCAGCCACTAAAATCGAGATAGTAGCGGAAAAGTTAAAAATAAAAAATAAATAGAAGGAATAAGGTGTTCAGGTTGAAACTTTTCGTTTTCCATTGTCATTTTGTTATAAACATTGTGTAATTTTTTTAAATAAATTGTATGACGGTGGGTTGGTAAAAATAATAATTTACGTAACAACATATATTATTCAACAACGCTTATAAAAATTATTAATAAAAATATATAACTATATATTATACTTTCTATGATTAAATTATTTTCATTTATTAATTAACGCCTAATTTGTAAAAAAATGTTAGAAACAATGTAGTGCATAGTTTTTATTTGTATCACAGTGGCCTGATAAAAATAATAATAATGAAACATGTTCACCGAAAAAAAAAATACTTATAATCAAAATGATCAAATGACGGTGGGTTGGTAAACATAATAATTTACGTAACAACATATATTATACAACAACGCTTATAAAAATTATTAATAAAAATATATAACTATATATTATGCTCGGAAAGACATATATAAAAGATTCCTCAAAATTTGGATTTTATTGGTCACTCCAATTGGTCAGTACAGACCCGCAAGCAAGGCTGGGATCTAAAGCTGGCCATACACGTTCCGGTATACCGGAGAAGTTTATCTACGCAAAGACCTGTACAGGTAAACCGGAGCGTGTGTGTGGACAAGTTGGGTAAAACTGCACAGACTTAGTGACCTGTACAGGCGCCCGGAGAAGAATCAGCCGGCCATACACGTTCCGGTAAACCGGAGAGGTAAACCTGTCGGTTTTCCTCTCCGGTATTTCTGTACACTGCCTTGCACACACACAGTAGGGTAAACAGCACTGGGCTAAATATTTGTCGTTTTGTAATAAAAATATAGTATATAGTAGTTTCGGGAATAATGTCGAGATTATTTCAAGTTAAACCGGAAAAATTACAGGAATTGAAATAAAATTTGAAATAAAAAAATTAAATTTGGAAACATTTATTTCATGCTAAAAAGTCGTGTTTGGCCTCATTTTGTAGGTATTTTAATTCCAAAGAAAATTCCGAAAAAATATTGTTATAAAAATTCACTGTTTTTGGCGGTAAAGTTTTGGGTAGAAAGAATCGAATTTTGATTCTTCTCCGGTCGCCCGTACAGGTCACTACACCTGTGCTGGTTTGCCGAAACTTGTCCACACACACGCTCCGGTTTACCTGTGCAGGCGTACCTCTCCGGTACAGGGCAACGCTGGCTCCAGGGACTGTGCAGGCAAACCGGAGAGGAAAACCCTCCGGTTTAGCTCTCCGGTATACCGGAACGTGTATGGCCGGCTTTAGAGGCTCTCTTCACACCGGTATATGTCCGTTACAACTCAAGTATACTACTTATTTTTTAATTTACCACATTTTCTGTTAAAAGTTAAATTTACATAGAAATGTTAACACAATTCCAAATTTCCGTTTATTTATGAGTGAATGTATGGATAATGATAAAAATTGTGTTTGCTCTCCTGGAAAACTAGTAACATTGATATATTAATACCAAATAGCCACAAAATTGAAATTCCGAAAAACTTTAAACATGACGTTCTCATTGAAATGGTCTCCCAAATAACTAGAATATTTGTAAAAGTTCACAGCTCACGGAAAAACTTTTTAATTAACTACCTTCTTTCAACAACTAATTCTCTCTCATCGCTAAGTAATTAATACATCATTTACTATTGATATATTAGTTCCTAAAACTACCTCTAAAGTTTTACAGTTATAAATACCCCATTATTACTGTAAAACTTTAGAGGTACTAATATATCAACAAAAGCGGTAAAACAGCACAATATTCAACTAACGGTATATCAGGCTTAATAAATATTAAACAATAAATATAAATGTATTCAAAAATATTACAACTAACCCCCTAGGAGGAAAGTTAAGCGCCATCTGGCGGCACCACATCAATTAGCAATGCACACCCATATGGTAATAAATTTATTCTCACTTTTCAATCGTTGTGGGTGCTAATTAATTATGATACAAAACATTAGAAATACATATCATATAATACTTTACATCAGTAAAGATTAATTAATCATAGTTGATAGTAAACCGATATTACCTTGTGTTTATCAAGATGTATGTGCCGCAAGTACGGATCGAACAATAATTTATCGGGCTCCACGTTGATGGGCGACTGTCTTCGGCCCTTGGAGCACATATTCCATTGCGGATTCATTAATCCCCAGTATCCCGGACCTGAAACGAGGAAAAACAATCAATTACCGCCCAGCAAAAACGTATACACGGGCACATGGGGGGCGGCGGCGGCGGCGGCGGGAGGTGGATTACATTCAATTCGAGCGCGCCCGTTATCTTCAAGCATCGCAAAGTGTACATCCATCTTATCGCTATAACCAAACGACTGTTTCTAAAACGGTTCCTCTAAGTAACATTCAGAGAGTGAGGTGCAAATTCTTTTGTATGATTTCTGATGTAAATAATATTTATATATCTTAACATCTAAAAAATATTGCAAGACCACTGGATTTATTGATAACAAAATAGTAAACGAGCAATCAAAAGGCATAGAAAAGTATGGATGAATATTTTAAATGATGATTTAAATCATGTAGGATTCATTTATATGAAAATTACTATACTATATAAAAATACGTATATCTTTATAGCTACGAGCCCAACCGATTTTCCGCTAGTAAAGAGAGAAGCTCAGCAGTTGTGTTCGAAATTCCGCGAATCACCTTTCACAATTTTCAGAGGTTTTCTCTGAAGTTATTTAAATACCGAGTGATACACCCTACTCGGTATTTACATCACTTTACAGAAAACCTTTGCAAACTGGGAAAAGTGTTTCGCGAAATTTCGCCTACAGCGGGGTTTGAAATATCGCACCCCATTGATGATGATTTTATTTTTAATTACAAAACAAAAATAAATCTTTAAATCTTTGCCCTCGGCGGGAATATGAACCATGAACTCGTTCATTGCCTTTTAAATACGTTGTAGGGGAATGCTGAGAAATAGTAAAAAAATATCTGTCCTAAATATTTAGTAAATGACCAAAAAAAAATTGAAAATTTATATATATATATATATATATATATATATATATATATATCTAGATTTCGATCTTATTAGATCTCATCAGTGTAGCTGAGAATGAATTCACACAATATCTCGAGTGGTTATAAATAAATATAATACAACTAACCCCCTAGGAGGAAACGCCATCTGGCGGCACCATATCAATTAGCAATGCACACCCATATCGAACGCGCAGTTATTTAAAAATTCGGATCTAGAACTGAATCGTAATGAATATAAATAAAACCAAAATTCCATAAGAATATAAAGTTGATATCTAACTATATAAAAAAACATGAATTATGAGTTTGTATTAGTCATCAGTGGCCAGGTTTTACTTGTTGCCGAATAGGAGTATTCACTAATGTCTGAACATTGTAAACTAAAAATGATTTATGTTTAAAAAAACAACATAGAATATATTTTAATTGGTCTCCTTGTAAACATTTCTACGCCATGCCGTGATACATAACCACCTGCGTGCATTTCCCGACCACAAATCAAGATTGAGTTCGGAGAAAGCGATTAAGAGCTGTTGAATATGCATGCGTACAAATAAATTGCAAATTATTCTTTAAAGTACAAGCCTGATATTATTAAAAGGTGATTAATTCGAAAATAATGAAAATTGCATTGTGTCCGACATTAATATTAATTAGTCGCTGGGTGGTTTATTTAACGCACGTCCGTTCGCTAATTAATGGCATGTTTTTATTGTTTTGTGTGGTTTGTTGTTATTGGTTAGTAGTATTTATGCAATTAGTTACTTTATTACGCGAATTTTTTGTATATTATTAATTACTAAGTGTAATTCCCGTCATCCAACAAATCTTAAAGCTCGTCTTGTATAAATTCGTCTTATATATGACCACGTCTTAAATTTTTATTCTGTTGAACCAAACATATGTAGATCTTACTTAGTCTTGCAATGTAAGTACGTACGTCTTATCGTTTTAAGATCCGATTTTTGTTTGGTGTAACGCTTACTTACTTACTTACGCTCGGTTTGTCCAGTTAATCTTAACTAGTGTAAGACCGTCTTAATAATAAGACGGTCTTAAACTAGTTAAGATTAAGGGATAAATAAAACGATTTTTTACTTTGTTTTTTATCACTCTTCAGTTACACTTTGCAACTAGTTTCGGCTAAGCTCTAGCCATTTTGGAGCTCGAAAATGGCTAGAGCTTAGCCGAAACTAGTTGCAAAGTGTAACTGAAGTGTGATAAAAAACAAAGTAAAAAATCGTTTTATTTATCCTTTAAAATGAATTATCACAAAGTAGACGCCTTAACAATCCAATATTAGTTAAGATTAATTGGAGAAACCAGGCGTAAGTATCTTGCCAACTCTTCTGAGGCCGTATGACTATTTGTATTTGTATGCCTTCTTCTAACTTCATAGTTAAAAGAAGAAAAATCCAGGCACACAATTACAAATAGTCACACGGTCTTAGAAGAGTTGGCAAGATAGTTGGTTCAACAAAAATATAAATAATGAAAACAAAAGTGTTGGCCCTAAATGTATTTATCATGACACGCACTCAAGTCACAACTAGATTGAAACCAAGCTAAGTAGATTGCTAATAGGTGTATTCTAATTTATGTAATTGATTACTATGAGGTGTATTTTCACTTATATAAATTATTATCTAGTTGAAATAAAACAGTACGAATATAAGTGATGTGTGAATGTGAAAAGTCGAAAGCCAATAAAGTCGTGGCAATATATAATTTTAATTTACTAATTTGATTGAAAATCAATGAATACCACTCTCTTACTTAATTACATTTGAAATTAATTACACATGAAACGCACACGGTTCACTCAAAACGCGCCCCGCGAATTAGATCGAATCCTTATATGTAATTTCTAATTACTAGGCAATATTGCCAAAGAGCAATATTGCTTGGTAACCCACAAGCGATAATTGCCTCATATTATTACCTAGTTTATGCTCCCGCCATTTAGATTCACTATGTGTATAGCGTTTCTATATTACAATCGATATATATTGGGTTTAATTGTTAAACTGATTATTATCCTGAAACAATTAAAGATATGCAAGGTTATCTCGGTATTATTTGCCTTAATTATTGTCTATTAGGATTATGTAAAACAAACAGTTTATTTTAGCTGATTTAGAACTTTGTTTGTATATTTATCTCTTTAACTTTCATTATGAGGAGCATAGAAAAAACAAGTTGTGATACAAAAAAACAACGTAGAAATCAGATTGACTTTGTGCTGATATCTCAAGCACTATTGGAATATTATTCTATATAGGGCACGACCCGGTGATCCTGATGACATGAGCATGTTGACGGTTATTACCATATGGGTGTGCATTGCTAATTGATGTGGTGTCGCCAGATGGCGTTTAACTTTCCTTCTAGGGGGTTAGTTATATTAAACTCTGCTAGAATATTATTCCAATAGAGGGCAATACTCGGCGAACATGATGGCATGAGTTGACACATATTACCATATGGGTGTGCATTGTTAATTGACATGGTATCGCCAGATGGCGTTATACGTTCTCTCTAGAGAGAAATCTGCATTACAATATAAAAATAGTTTTATTTATGCTTTAAGATGAATGATCTAGACCAGATATGGGCAACCTACGGCCTGCAGGCCACGAATAAAATTTGTCCGGTCCGCCAAACTTGCATCATAAAAATATTACAAAAATGTATATATTTCAAGATTACTCACAGCTTTTATTATTATTATTACTCTAGCCGCCATATCGCAAAAGTAAAATCCTGCAATGTCTAAATCGAAATCTAGATATGTAGATTGCTAAGAGATGGATTCACACTAGTATATGTTTTTTTTTAAATATTTTATTTAATAATCATAAAAAAAATAATACAATCCATACAATACAAAAAAATGAAATATATCAATTTAATATATACAAAACTAAAAAAAAAATAATTTGATAATGTTTTGAAAGGAAAAGCATACCCATGGGCTCAGAGGAGTTGGCGAGATTATCATACGACGTCGGACGACGCGAATTTCACCTAGTTTACTAGTAACCTGAAGATAATTAATTTTAAAGCTAAAATTTGTTCCGGGCAAGCTCCTCCGATGACTAAAGCAATATATAACTATCATTTCTTATAGAATTCTATAAAAATTCCATCCAACTTTATAAAGCATTCAAATCTCATCGCGGAAAATTGTTAATCAATACCCCCGCCTAACATAAGTCAATATACCTACAAAGACATTTTCGCGTTCAAACAAGTTTCGGCTATTTTCGCGGCGGCAACTTTTTTTTACAGACCCTTTTTAAACGCGTAACTTTGGTTCGGGAAAACTTTTTGTATTAATGTGGGGCGGAAAGCATATATGCATAGAGGTCCCCCTACACGTTTCGTACGTACAGGTGCGAGGGTGTGTTCGTGTTGCTGGCGGTGAAATGGAAATATGATACGGCCCGTTGCGGTTCACTTTTTTACTCTATTAGAGAAGAGGAATGAGAGGGTGGTTGGTAGGATGGTTCGTATTACGAAACTACGGGCATTGCGATGAATGGCCGCTTTTTTACATGGAATTCAGCCACGAGCAACTAAACGCAAATAGACGGTGGAAGTAATACACAGAGTACTTTAGTGGAGATACAAAATAAAAAGAAATAAGTACAAATGTATTTATACATTTTTTTTATTAAATAAGGTATTTATCGCACAATGAGATAGCAAATGTAACTTGCCTCTCTAAAAATGACAATAATTAAACCGATTTTCAAAAAGGCGACAAAACTAACGTAAATAACTATCGACAAATCTCACTTATATCAACTTTTGGAAAAATCCCCGAAAGAATAATACATAATAGATTAACAATACACACAATATTATAAATGAGCGTCAATACGCATTTGAAAAGAAGTCGAGTACAACTGCAGCGATTACAGACATGATAGAACATATACACGAGAAATCAGACATGGAAAACGAAACAGCTATCTATTCATAGATATGAAAAAAGCTTTCGATACTATATGCAAAATAAATCTGCAGGAAAAATTGTCACAACTTCGAATAAGAAACACTCCACACAAAGTATTGACTAGCTACCTAAACAATAGAAAACAAATTACTAAGGTACAAGAAGTGGAAAGTGGCGAAAAATAAGCAGCATATGGAGTACCTCAAGGAGGAGTATTAGCACCATTACTTTATATTTTATATATAAATGATATATTTCAACTCAAACTTAATAGAAATATATTCATACATGCAGACTACACATGTCTCACTCATAAAGACAAAAATAAAATTCAAGCAGAGACACAAGGCAAATCTTAAGCCGGCATACACGTTCCGGTATACCGGAGAGGTAAACCGGACGGTTTTCCTCTCCGGTTTGCCTGCACAGTCCCTGGAGCCAGCCATACGCGTTACCCTGTACCGGAGAGGTACGCCTGCACAGGTAAACCGGAGCGTGTGTGTGGACAAGTTTTGGTAAACCAGCACAGGCGTAGTGACTAGTACGGGCGACCAGAAAAGAATCAAAATTCGATTCTTTCTACCCGAAGGCGAGTGCTTCATCGGCTTTACCGCCAAAACAGTGCACTTTTTATAACAATATTTTTTCGGAATTTTCTTTAGAATTAAAATACCTACAAAATGAGGCCAAACACGACTTTTGCATGAAATAAATGTTTCCAAATTTCATTTTTTTATTTCAAATGTTATTTCAATTCCTGTAATTTTTCCGGTTTAACTTGAAATAATCTCGACATTATTCCCGAAACTACTATATACTATATTTTAATTACAAAACGACAAAATGTAGCCCAGTACTGTTTACCCTACTGTGTGTGTGCAATGCAGTGTGCAGATATACCGGAGAGAAAAAACGACAGGTTTACGTTACCGGAACGTGTATGGCCGGCTGATTCTTCTTCGGTCGCCCGTACAGGTCACTAAGTCTGTGCAGTTTTACCCAACTTGTCCACACACACGCTCAGGTTTACCTGTACAAGTCTTTGCGCAGGTAAATCTCTCCGGTATACGGACACGTGTATGGCCAGCTTTATAAAACATATATCAGTGTAAATCCACCTATTAGCAATCTACAGATTTCACTCTTATTAGATCTCATTATTGTAGCTCAGCTAGTGAGGATGAATTCACCACCGACATTTATTCATACATCCCCCACGCGTCCAGACAGACTCTAATTGCAACAAAGCCGCAACAATTTAGCCCGTATTGCTGGAAGTTGCGCGAAACATTGTTTCGTTCGTTCCGTCAATTAATATCCGCGCGCGCGGGGGTGCAACTTTTCCGCGGCGGCCTGTTGGAATATAACCTGCTGGCAAATTAAATTAAACTAAAATTGATGCAAAACGAGTGCCGCCCCAAATTAGGCGAATCCGATTTAATCCCCCCGACAGAATAAACATGTCCCGCCGCGCCGCGCCGAGCAGGTGCTTTAAAATGTTAATATTTTCACAAACAACAACAACAACGCAATTACATTGTGCGGACGATCGATTTGATTCAACCAGCAGCATTCATTTATTTCGATACGAGACTTTATTGACTAACAAATGTAATTTTTACATCATTTTGCACTACTGTTAACATTATGGTTGTTGTAATAATATTCAAATGGATACACAAGTGCCTTTCGTTTATCGCTCTGGGCTGGTACGGGCTTATTGTTTCTTGTTCTATTTGCCGCGTCCGATGCGCATAATTCTATCTCAGCCCTTACAACCGGAGGCGCACAACCTGAGCGAAACTGTACGCCACGGGGGCGACTAGCAATTATAAACAATGCTAAACGAAAGTGCCAGAGTTACCAAAACTATGATGATCCCAGCTATAATTAGTGCCAGTTTGCAATTAATCTTGACGACAAATTGTATCCCCAAATAAAATCATAATAAATCAACTATATATAATTCAGTAACTTTGAATAAACTCGTTTATTTATAAAAAACCTTTATCAAATTAAATCATGTCTATTATACCCTATATTTGTTTTTTGTTTGTTTGTTATTCAATTGCATTTAGTTTCGATTCGCTCTCTCAATGAAAATTCAATAAGAGTAACGTACACTCCCCCCCTGTGCACTCCGGTTTATTTTTCCAGTTGATTTTAGTGAATTCGATTAGAGAAAAACTAAAGCGAGATGAATCAGTCGTAGTTTCGACAGCTAGGGAGACAGTAACGAGGTCTTCCGAGGAGCGAAGTTCAAAGAGAAGTTCCACTTTGACGGGAAATGGACTTTTTCAATCAATAAGTTCTTTGAAGGCGCGCACACGATATATTTCATTTTAAATAAAATAACTGTCAATTTACACAATCTTTGGACCGGCCGACAGAGCGGTTAGAGGGGGACGATCCTTTTCTCTGAAGGAATAAATGTATCGTTTCTGTAGCCCTGTCTATGCTTAGAAAAGCATAGGAGGAAAATAGTATATTAAACTGTAAGTGAATATATACGTCGTTTAAATCACGCGCGAGTTTGCAAGCTTTAAAAAACGTGTGATTCTAATATTTATTTTAAACACGATACGTAGTAAAAAAAAACTACGATTTTCATCATGAAATAAGATTTACATTGATTTGCCAAGACCTTTTTAGGTTCAATTTGAAACAATCTCGACATTTTTCTTGACATCTAGATTATATTTCCAATCGAATAACTTAGTTTGAGTATCATGTCATTGCTATGACGACTCTTGACGAATGATAGTTTTTTTATTTACTGATTTTTATTGCTTTTCAAATTAAATTTGTGACGGGTTTAACTTTTGTTTTAGAAAAAAACCGTACTAAGATTTTTCATTACGTTGAAAATGGTCTATCCAATGGAATAAAGTTAATCTTAATCGGACAATTTTAATTTAAATTTTCTTCACTTCTTCGGCTTTACCGCCAAAACGGTACCATTTTTATAACAATATTTTTTCTTATTTTTCTTTGGAATTGAAAGACCTACAAAATGAAATCTACAAAGCCTTTCTAACATGAAATAAAATTTTCCTAGTTCGAAAAATTTGCCAAGCTCTGTAGCTTTACCAGTTTTATTTGAAATAATTTCGTTATTATTACCTTCATTTAAACTATATTGCAAATCAAATGATTTAGTTTCAGTGTCATGCTACTACTATTACTACCCCTGCTTTGATGCAATTGAGGATAGTTTTGGCAATTCTCCCGATTTTTATCACTTTTCTAATTAAATTCGTGACGGGTTTATCTTTTGTTTTAGAGAAAAATCGTACTAAGATATTTCATTTGGTTGAAAAATGTCTATCCAATGGAATAAAGTTAATCTTGATTGGACAATTTTAATTTTAATTTTCTTGACTTTTTCGGCTTTACCGCCAAAACGGAATAATTTTTATAACAATATTTTTTCTTATTTTTCTTTGGAATTAAAAGACCTACAAAATGATATCTACAAAGACTTTCTAACATGAAATAAAATTTTCCTAGTTCGAAAACTTTGCCAAGCTTTACCAGTTCTATTTGAAACAATATCGTTATTTTTCCCTTCATTTAAACTATATTTCAAATCAAATGACTTAGTTTCAGTGTCATGCCACTACTATTACGACTCCTGCTTTGATGCAATTGAGGATAGTTTTGGCAATTTTTCCAATTTTTATCACTTTTCTAATTAAATTCGTGACGAGTTAAACTTTTGTTTTAGAAAAAAATCGTACGAAGATTTTTCATTTGGTTGAAAATTGTCTACTCAGTGGGATACAGTTGATCTTGATTGGACAATTTTAATTTTAATTTTCTTCACTTCTTCGGCTTTACCGCCAAAACGGTTCAATTTTCATAACAATATTTTTTCTTATTTTTCTTTGGAATTAAAAGACCTACAAATTGATATCTACAACGACTTTCTAACATTAAATAAAATTTTCCTAGTTCGAAAAATTTGCCAAGCTCTGTAGCTTTACCAGTACTATTTGAAACAATCTCGTTATTTTTTCCGTCATCTAAACGATATTTCAAATCAAATGACTTAGTTTCAGTGTCATTCCACTACTATTACGACTCCTGCTTTGATGCAATTGAGGATAGTTTTGGCAATTTTTCCGATTTTTATCACTTTTCTAATTAAATTCGTGACGGGTTTATTTTTTGTTTTAGAGAAAAATCGTACTAAGATTTTTTAGTTGGTTGAAAATTGTCTATCCAATGGAATAAAGATGATCTTGATTGGATAATTTTAATTTTCTTCACTTCATCAGCTTTACTGCCAAAACGGTATAGTTTTTATAATAATATGTTTTCTCATTTTTCTTTGGAATTAAAAGACCTACAAAATGAGATCTACAATGATTTTCTAACATGAAATAAAATTTTCCTCGTTCGAAAAATTTGCCAAGCTCTATAGCTTTGCCGGTTCTATTTGAAACAATCTCGTTATTTTTACCTTCATTTAAACTATATTGCAAATCAAATGATTTAGTTTCAGTGTCATGGCACTACTATGACGACCCCTGCTTTGATGCAATTGAGGATAGTTTTGGCAATTTTTCCGATTTTTATCATTTTTCTAATTAAATTCGTGACGGGTTTATTTTTTGTTCTAGAGAAAGATTTTTCATTTGGCTGAAAATTGTCTATCCAATGGGATAAAGTTGATCTTGATTGGACAATTTTAATTTTAATGTTCATCACTTCTTCTGCTTTACCGCCAAAACGGTACATATTTTATAACAATATTTTTTCTTATTTTTCTTTGGAATTAAAAGACCTACAAAATGAGATCTACAACGACTTTCTAACATAAAATAAAATTTTCCTAGTTCGAAAAATTTGCCAAGCTCTGTAGCTTTATCAGTTCTATTTGAAACAATCTCGTTATGTTTCCCTTCAATTAAACTATATTTCAAATCAAATGACTCAGTCTCAGTGTCATGCCACTACTATGACGACCCCTGCTTTGATGCAATTGAGGATAGTTTTGGCAATTATACCGATTTTGATAACTTTTCTAATTAAATTAATGACGGGTTTATCTTTTGATTTAGAGAAAAATCGTACTAACATTCTTGAATTGGTTAATAATTGGCTATTCAACGGGCTCAAGTTGATCTTGATTGGACAATTTTCATTTTTATTTTCTTCACTTCTTCGGCTTTACCACGAAAGCAGTGCATGTTTTATAACAATATTTTTTCTTGTTTTTCTTTGCAATTAAAAGACCTATAAAATGAGATCCACCACAACTTTCTGTCATGAAATAAACATTTTCAAGTTTGGAAAATTTGCGAAGCTTTTATTTGCAACAATCTCAACATATTTCCTGTCCTGTAGACTATATTTCCAAACAAATGACTTAGTTTCAGCTTTTTGTCACCGTTAGGACGACCCCTGCTTTGACGCAACGGAGGATAGTTTTGTGACATTACGGATTTTTTTTTAAATTTTGAATTTTTGCTTTTTGCAGCTTTATCTGTAACTTTAGAGCTATTATAATTTAACCTTCATCGGTCAGTTTTCGATTGCCTATCCAATGAGCATAAACTCGTTTTTTTGGGAAAATTTTATTTTTTTATTTTTGCACTTTTCCAGCAGTACACGCCTGCTGATTGACATTTTCTAATATTTTTCCCCCGATCTTTACTTGCTATTTTAGCGCACACTAACTAACAGTTGAATTTTGTCTCTACAATCAATTCTATGTTTCCCGCTTTTCCGGCTTTCCATATTTCTACAGCTTTTCCCACCGGCGTTACACGGCCCGATCTATTTTTCCCAGCGTCTAGAAGGATGACACTTTCCAATGATACCTTTCCCAACTCCTTACCCGCCCCCTAGCTCCCGATAATCCAATGCAATGGACCCCTTTTTTTTTCCTTAGCTAATTTATTTATTTATTTGTTTAGTATAGACGATGTTATAATAACAACATAACAAATAAAAGGAAAGAAACATAACACAAAAATATATAATGAATATTCAAATTATATATTTTTACTAGCACCTACCTACCACAGAGTCGTTCGGCATATTAAAAATATCAATATATATATATATATATATGTATATATATATATATATATATATATATATATATAAATGCAAATTCTCTAAAAATTTCACCCTCAGGTGGGAATCAATTTTTAGAGAATTTTTACCTATTTATAGCCTCACATTTGGCAATAATAACACACATTAAATATATATATATATATATATATATATATATATATATATATTTTTTAATATCCATTAAATACAATGTATCCTTATTATTTTTAAAATTGTTTAGTTTGTTGACCTTGTTTAGCTAATTAGATTCAAATATTAGCATATGATATTACCCGGCGCATTCACCATTAATAATAATTGCGTGAATAAAAATAAAATTGTTATACTGGCATGTATAAAATTGTCCCCACTGCGATTATTAAATTATTCTCGAAAAGGTATAATTCTGATTACGAATGTTGAATGGTAGACGGCAAGAATAAATAAGTTGATTTTCCGCGGCGCACCCACAGGGAATACGTATGTGAAGAGGCAACATTTCATTACAAAACTTTAGTCCATCCCGCGCGCAGTTGTTTAGTATTCAGATCAGTCAGTTAGAGCCCCCCGCCGCCGCCGCCGCCCACCCTGTTTGTCTATCGTCTTCTTTAACTTCTTCGGCCAGGTTATCGTTCAAAATTCTCCGCTCGAACGTAACTAATTCAACTTCGAGACTATTGTTTCGCGCCGCAAAGCTCCGGCCGACGCGCCCGCAGAATTGTTAACCGGGTAAGTCGGTTAAGTAAGGGGTGTATAATGTCTTCACTATATGTGTGTAGTATGACCATGTTTTATAGTTAAAATGCGAATCGATAGTCTTGCCGACGTTGTGTCGTATATGCATATATATCTAGGGGTGTTTATTTGTAAATGCGCTGCGATAAGGGGGGCGATTTACTTAGCCGCGTACCGCCGGAATGTTTCCCCCTTGCGCTCGTTAAGATAACCGGGAGACCCGGGATGCAAAATGGACTGGGAGCGCGCGCGAAGAGTGTCACGCCAAAAGTCCGATGTAATCTGGATTGTGAGGAGGGAAACGAGCTACCCAAATGGCGCATAGTTCGTCCGATAACCCGCGAAGACGTTTCTCTAATGCCCCCAGCCGTCAGACGTTAACCCCTTTTTATATAACCCCCCCAATAGCAAAAACGAACTTGTAGTAATAAAAGTAGAATCCATCGCGCGACACTATCCTAACGCCTTATTCTATTTTCCATCTAATTGCATTTGCTATAACAATTTAATTATAGCGCGAAATTAAATGCAGCTCACCGAACTTTACTATCTTTTACGACTCGTCTTGCCGCAGTTTGATGAACATCCTTTCGTACCTCGTAATTGAATCATCTTACCATCCGGATTTAAAGGTTGTAAACTTAAATAATAAAAAGCTCCCGAGATTAATTCCAAACTGGCATGAATTATGGCGAAAATTAGCTAATTAAATGTGTGCGCCATGAAAAATATTGGTACGTGAAATTAGTCCTGCAGATGCGTCATGATTTATCATGCACCTGCGTCGGGCCGTTCGTCAGCGGCGAGCCGGACACAAATCACTTGCTCGGACGCCGCTTGGCTGTATCCCCAAATTGCTTAGATTTAAAACGGCGGACGTTAATTAAAAGTTGAGCGGCAGTGGGTGGTCGGATTATATTTGCGGGCGTATCCGCGCGCTGATGAGATCGGGATGATCTATGTTATTTCCACAATAACACGTTTTGATTAACACAGATATGCATACACTGGCTGACCAGGGGCCCATACAGAAAATAAACAGGCCGAACGTGCGCTGCAAATGAATTTCGCACGGTTTCAATGTACGTTTGTTTGATCACTATTTGCGCCGCGGCACGGACACACCGTCCCCAGGAAGTGCTGCGCTGATAAACGCCCGAATGTGCTGATGTTAAATACGGCCCCCACCGAACGAAAAACCGCCTTATACACCATTAAACGCAAATTTTACAAATTGCCCTTTTCCGAGCGTGCACCGTTAACACACCATTTTATTTAGCTTCTCCTCGAGACGAGCAATTGCAGTTTCAATGTTCGAGATAAACGAACGTGCTCTTAAAGAAAAATACTTGTTCTATTTTCTCATTTTATGAATATTTATATACTAAAACAAACAAAACAAAAAATACATATAAATGTATTTTTTTGTTGTTTTGTTTGTATTGACTATGCCTAATAATAGGCATAGTTATTACAGACAAATAAACTGAACTTAATATCAAATATAATTTAAATGTAACCCTCATCATTTGCACAATTTCGTATCTGTACTAACCAAATAGAGCTAGTCCGTGGCAGACCTAGTCCATGGCAGACCTAGTCCGTGGCAGACCTAGTCCGTGGCAGACCTATAAATGGTCAAGGGGTGCGAAGAATGCCCACGATGAATAAGGATAGGACCACCCGAAAGTGGAAACTAGTCGAGAAATTCCTATAATAATCAGTATATGGAAGGCACGAAGTATGTACATGTCCGGAAAAATTCATAATACATACAAAGAGATGAGAAGACTAGGTATCAACGTTCTGGTAATTAGTGAGATGAGGTGGCCTGGTGCGGGAAAAACCTGTATAGACGACGCTACGGTATATTTCTCTGGCAACGATTTGGCAGACCACTCAAATGGTGTTGGAATAATACTAACAAAAACGCGAACAAATCAGTCTTGAACTATGTACTGCACTCGGACAGAGCAATGCTACTAGAACTAAAAGCGAACCCCAAAAACATTAATATCATACGTAAGTCTATGGACCAACAGGTGACAAACCAGAGTCAGAAATATCCGATTTCTATGCGCAATTATAAGAACTAAAAGCATATACGAAGAAAAACGAAATTACCATAATTATGGGAGATTTTAATGCAAAAATGGGCAAAGGAGGAGTCGCTGATGTTGTTGGTAACCATGGTCTGGGCGATAGAAATGACAGAGGCGACTTGCTGGTGTAATTCTGCCAAGAAGAGAACCTTATGATTAGTAACACTTGGTTCCAATTACCTAATAGACGACTCTATACTTGGACATCTCCACAACATCAGCCACACCACATAGTACGAAATCAAATAGACTTTATACTAGTCGACAAGAGATATCGCAATGTTGTACATAGAGTGAGAATGTATCCGGGGGCGGACATTGGGTCAGATCATAACGCTGTAATAGCTCAAGTAAGATTCAGCCTTAATAAGATAAAGCGTAAAATCATTAGAAGACCAAACATGGAGGTACTCAAAGATCCAAACCTGCAAGAGAAATTAACGACGAAGCTCAATATTGAACTAAAACAGACTCATTCGTCTGAAGAGCAAACGGTTGAGACAGTATGGGATCAACTTACGGAAATATTTAAAAATATTCAAGAAACATTGAAAGCACCAAAGGCTAATAAACGAAAGAAGTGGATGACAGAAGAAATCATGAATTTAATGGATGAACGAAGAAAATACAAAAATGTGGGTCAGCAGAAATATAATGAACTGAACTCAAAACATAAGAAGAAACATTAGAAAAACTAAAGAGAAATGGATGGAAGAAAGATGCCAAGAACTTGAAGAGCTACAAGACAAACATGATCTGTTCAACCTCCACAAAAAGATGAAAGAAATAGCTGGAAATACCAGAAGCCAGCTACCATCCAGAATAGTAAATGAAGACAATCAACTTTTGACAAATAAAGAACTGAAACAAGAGTGGACAAAGTATATCAAAAATTTGTTCGATGGCGAAACTAATTTACCACATCCAAATCAAGGTGGAGACACTGGCCTGAACATCATGAAATCCGAAGGTATTAAAGCTATAAAATCCACCAAATCAGGTGAAGCTACAGGACCGGACGACATGTACATAGAAATCCTAAAGCTTATACAAGAAGAAAATACCGACATTCTTGTAAACTTCTTCAACAAAGTATATGAATCCGCAAACATACCGCAAGACTGGCTAAAATCAGTATTCATTGTTCTACCAAAGAAATCAAACGCAAATAAGTGCGATCAATTCCGACTGATAAGCTTGATGAGCCAACTATTAAAAGTATTCCTGAAAATCCTAAATAATAGAATACGTAAGAAATGCAAAGAAGACCTAAGCAAGGAACAGTTCGGTTTTAGAGATGGACTGGGAACAAGAGAAGCGTTGTTTGGGCTGTCAGTTCTCATGCGAAAATGTAGAGACCAAAGGAAGGACTGTTTAAAACACGACGTCCTAATTAACATTCTGATGACCAAAGACCTCGACCAAAAAGATATCTTCTTCATAAAAAAATTGTACGAACACCAGACTGCTGCAGTAAGACTCGAGGAGTACGTCAGGGCTGTGTACTATGACCATTGCTGTTCAATATCTACTCGGAGCAAATATTTCTGAAAGCCTTAAAATGCTCTACAGATGAAATCAAGATCAATGGTGAATTATTGAACAACATCAAGTACGCGGACGATACGGCTATAATTGCAGACAGCGCAACGTTTGATGAACCAAATAATAGCTGAAGGTGAGGCGCTTGGGCTAAAATTAAATACGGCCAAAACGAAAACAATGATTATCAGTAGAACACCAGATATCCAAGCCAATTTGCAAGTATACAATAAGCAAATAGAGCACGTCGCTAAATTTAAATACTTGGGCAGCTGGACCGAAGACCTGGATCCAGATCTGGAAGTAAGAACAGGCATCGAAATAGTCGGAACAACGTTCCTTAAGATGAGAAAAGTATTTTGCGAGAGAAGCCTAAACCTGAAACTACGTTACCGGTTTGTTAAGTGCTACATTCACTCGGTACTGTTGTATGGTGTTGAGGCTTGGACGTTGAAGATCAATACTATGAACAGAATAGAAGCGTTTGAGATGTGGATCTTTCGAAGAATGCAGAGAATATCTTGGGTGGAGCATATGACGAATAATGAGGCTCTTAGACGCATGGACAGAGAGCTATTGGCTACTATGAAGAAACATAAGACAGTGTACCTAGAACATATCTTCATAATTACAAAATATAGCCTTCTAAAATTAATAATGGAGGGCAAGATAGAGGGTTGCCGTAGTTCAGGACGAAGGAAATGCTCCTAGTTAAAGAACATAAGAGACTGGAGTGGTCTGGACTCCCACCCATTGTTCAGAGCGTCACAAGACCGTGCGGAATTTGCCATGATTGTTGTCAACCTTATTAGTAATTATTATTAGTAATGTAGAAGGCACCTAAAGAAGAAGTATCTGCCCTCAGCAACTTCCTGTCTCATGCTAGCTTCTTGCAGATTTTTATGGCTTTCCCATGCTCTCTTAACTGTTTACTAATCTTTCTACCATCCCACATCGCCTCTGCTTTCACTCCCTCATAATCGTTGCCACCACGTGTCGTCTTCCTTACTACACGGCATACATGCGCTGTACTTCAGCTCCATCCATACTTTCTTTCCTCTCTCTTCTGACCCACACCTTACTCTTGTCACGCACCAGTGTGTTCATCCTGCTCCAGCGACCCCTAACTAAGTAGCTCGGGTAATTCCCCTGTAGTTGCCACTCAACATAGCCAGGGCTGTGCAGGCTCTCAACCATTCTGACCAGACTTTCAAGCCACTTAATATCCCTTATTTTCTCTCTTACCGCAGTTCGTTCACCTATTCCTCTACCCACACCTCAGACATGCCCATTGTACCTTAAATTCTTCCTCCATCCTTGCTCAATCTATTATCTGTCCTATTCCTACACCTCATTCATATTTAAATATCATCTGAATTTAATTAAATATGAATGAATTTAAGTGTTATTAGAATGAATACCTAAATATATCAATTTGTTCAGAATTATAATATATTATAATATATAATTTAAATACTATCTGAATTCAATTAAATGTGAATGAATTTAAATATTATTGGAATGAATACCTAAATATATCAAATTCTTCACAATCGACGGAATCGAAATTTATGGTGGCTGCGCCAGGCGACTGTTAAAAATATTAGAAATTTAATTTTATAGATTAATTTTCAAAATAATTACTTGTATAAATTAGGACCATCGTGATTAATTCCAGTATTTATTATTTAATCATGATTATTAATAAGTATTTTTTATTAACGCATCATAATCTAATCCCTCTTTAAAGCACGCTGTTGGGTATTTAAAATAAATTGCTTTGAAGTTGCTAAGGACAATATAGTAAATAAACTTTGATTCAAGGTTTCATTTATAGATGTTGATCTACATCTTTTTAACACAACTATTTGTTTTCCCTGACAAAGATACCATTTTATTATACGTTTAAGATATTCATCAAGCTCCACACTATTCAATGAATTAATAATATCATTATGGGCAACTCTATCAAAGGCTTTTTCCATATCTGTGTAAATTACATCCACCTGGCAATTATTTTTAAATGATTCGTGTATGAATTGTATGAAATTACATACATTTGTTACAGTAGATTTTCGACGAAGAAATCCGTGTTGAATCTCAGTAATTTTGAACTTGACTTGTTCATATATACGATTATAGATAATTATTTCAAAGATTTTAGATAAATAACTACATATACTAATCGATCTATAGTTTGTTATTAATGTTTTCTTGCCTGATTTAAAAATTGGAATAATTTTGCTTGTTTTCCAATAACAAAAAAAATACTGTTTTGTAAGCTTAAGTTAAATATATATATATATATATATATATATATATATAAAATATATATATATATATATATATATATATAAAATATATATATATATATATATATATATATATATATATATATATATATATATGAGAATGCATGAAATAATCAGCACATCCCTTAACAATGAATGGCGGTATATCGTCTGGTCCACTGGATTTACTGCAATTTAACTTTCTGACAGCATCTTTAAATTCAGTAATTGATATTAAGTCATTACAAAACTAATTTTTAATAGTAATATTGCTACTATTACATACAATATTACGCTCAGAAGGGTTATTAGTATAAACCGATGCAAAATAGTTGGCGAATGCATTGCAAATATCAGTGCAGTCATTGAAAACGTTTCCATCAATAACCATAGTATTTGGAATATATGTATCATTCTTTTGATCTTTTACAAAGTTCCAGAAATTAGTTGGATTAGGTATGAAATCATTCTGAATATTTACCAAGTATTTATTGTATTACTTTCTGATCATTTGTTTAGTAATACTACGTAAAGTTTTATATTTTTCATTCCAACGATCTCCTGTTTCTCTATACATATTTAAGCAATGCTCTTAGTTTTTTTTATAATTTGTAATTATAGGTTTATTATACCATTTTGGAATTTTTTTATTTTGGTTTGCTAAACTAGTAAGCGGTACCGTCTTTTGAAACATTTGTAACACTTCTGTAGAAATATGAAAGAGCATTATCAACATCCTCCAGCAAGTATAATTCACACCAGTTTATAGTTTGTAGCTGATTACTTATTTGCTGAAAGTCTGCTTTTAAAAAGTTAAAGCTTCTTGATTTCGATGCATTCCATTCTTTTTCTTTAATATTTATCATTAACTATAATTATCATCCAGCACTAGAAATTATTAAATTTCTAGTGTTGGATGATAATTATCCTCACTCAATAGAGGACAGCTATCACACACAACATTGATGTTATTCATATTACTAATAACTAGATCAAGACATGCACCAAAGTGGTTTATCACATGATTAAATTGTAAGTAATTATTGAAACTTAAAAAGTTATCTAAGCCCATAACATTGTAATTATGAATTTCATTAACAAAATACACATAATGTGAGATATTGAAATCACCTAATATTAACACTTTTTTGTCACTTAGTCGATCCTTAGTTTGCTTGAAGATATCTTCATAAGTATCCGCAGTAGTTGTAGGGGGTACATACAGAACTACTATGTACAACTCCATGTTTGTCCAATTTAGTTTAACACCAATACCCTCCGTAGTTGTATTAAATACATCCACTTCATAAAAATTAATAATTTTACTTGATAGGAGCATCACACCACCTCCATTACTTTTTCTTTAATTTGTCAAATTTTGATTTTAATCAACGTACATTCTGGTAGTACAATTTAATATTGGATATTTTATTTAAGTTTTTGGTACACTGTACAGTTTTCTCTAATTCTTTCCCAGAGCAATAGTTTTCTTCTGAAAAAACCGTTTGATACAAATTGCCCATAATATACACATGATATACAAATAATGTGCGTGATAAAACAACGACCTTTAAAGAATTCTGGCTTTCTAAAAAGTATATGAATTCAATCTTCGCAAACATGCTATATTCCGCACGATCTTACTGTTTTTGATCTGTATCAAAAGTTTGACCACCCCTGTCCTATAGAATCTTGAATGCATCTCTTCCATAGCTCTATATTAGTTATTTTGTTTGGTCATTAGATTTCTAAAATCTTGCGGAGGCATATTTACCTTGAACATCATGAATTTACAACGTTCGTTTTTTATTTTCAATAGTAATATCTGTCGTCTTATTTTCTAGACTGGCGAATTTATCAGGTATCAGGGAAATCTCTGCGGCCTCATTGTAATACGTCCCCTTCGCGCGAAAAAAAATTCCGTTCCAATATATTTTTATGGTCCCTGTTAGCGGCAATATTTTATAGCCCATCGCTCTCCCACATAGCCCCCATAGTCTTTCGACAATTTACCGAGGGGCGCGTTTATATCCGAATTTAAATTGCGCCTTAAATTATTCCGACTGCTACAGCGGGGAATCTTCGAACGCTCAAATTAAACGACTACAAATCTAAGAATCGCATATAAATTACCAAGTGGCTATTCAAAATTCGAGATAACAATGTTTATTGGATATTTTTAATGAACAATGCAGCTGTAGTGGGTATGTTGCTATCCTATTAGATATAAAATAATTGGTTTCAATACTATAAAAGGGGCAGATTTGATTTAAAATTTACCTAACGAATTCCATTGGATTTTTTTTAATGAATATAAGCCTATTGTAGTGGATCTTGTTAATATTTCTTTTGTTTTTAATTAAACGGGTATTTTAATTTGATGCATTTATATACAATGCGAGTATTCATTTGTCTGTTATGAAAATTAAAAATTAAAAAAAATTAAATAATAAAATAGTAGCTATGGAAAATATATTTGGGAATTCACTCATTTTAGATTTAGATATATATATATATATATATATATATATATATATATATATATATTATTATATTACAGAGCTGCCCTCTTGGTATTTCGTTACTGATAAATAATAAAATGTTCAGTATTTTGTAGAGCGACTAATAATTAAGCGAATACGTTCAAGTGGTCGCAACTCTAGGTACGTGGGTAAAGTCCTAGTTTCCTATCAAGCGGTGTCGATAAATAAGGCCGTTTTTGATGTCATTTATACATTACAAGATACGGTTTAAGTACATGTAATTGAATAACTCACCAGATTCCAGTGTAATTCATGACATTTTTTCAATACTTTGAAGTATACCGCTCGCTGGACTACCAGAGAGAAAACAATCTTTATTAGGCGATTGGCCAGTGGCCTTTCCGTCTTAGTACATACACATGATATTTGTACAAATTCAAATAAATTAAATTAAATTTCACAGTAAAAATAAAATACATTCTTAATGTTAACCTAGTATATACAATAATAGATTTAATATATTTACAGATACTAAATTTATATATTTATATATTACCAGATTCATTTAAATATACATAAAATAAATATGACCGCCTTTGGTCGACACCGCTTCCTAGTAAACCAAGGATTAAACGATTTTGAAATAGAAAAAGGTGCAGAAATGAATAAGCTACCTACTACTATCTGCAGTAAATATCTTAAAAACGCTCTTAATATCAGAATAGTACCATGCTAAAAATGTTGTCCATGATTTTATATGATCGAGACCTCTACGATTAAACAAACAAAATTGAGGCCTGTGAGATCTGAATATACCGCAGAATCCGGAAAATACCTTGAACCGAGAGAGTCGCTGCGGAGAATGGGAAAGGAAAAAGAGATATTAATAACAATTAAAATCTGAAAACTTGTTAATCTTATGAGAGTTCGACTTCCTGTTTACTTGTAAGATAAGCCGTATTTAGCCGCCTGTCCGTAAAACGCTTGTAATTATTTGATATTGACCCAGACTACAACCAATTCAATTATTCACTCGAATGCAATTCAATTCGTGCTTCGTGCAAGATCCCCGTGTTATTTTTTCATTTAGCACCGGCGCCGAGTGGTGTTTGCGGTGGTTTTGCACGGCGCGGGGGTAATAAATTACACGCCGCGGATATTAAAGTAGCATCTCACGCTCGCCGCCCCCCCCCCCCCCCACCCTAGGGCGATAAAAAATAATCACCCTCATATTTAGAGAGGACTCCGGGTTGCGAGTTGATTTTTCCCGATTAATATTTCACAACAGCCCAATTCCGGTTTGCCAGGGCGGGAGAGGATTAGAATCCTCTCTGCCGACTTAGGAATTATTGAATCAGGACTTTGTTTTATTTGATTTCCGCCCTCCTTTCGTATTGGATTTCCTTGCCCATTCGCTCTCTGTTTATCTTAATTATCCCGGGGTAAAAATGTACGGTGCCCAGACTAATTGAATCGCGCTCGCGTGTGTATACATGTGCCCGAGAGAAAGATAGAAGTAAATGGGGGGAGCGATGCGGAGGGGTTGAGACGTCACTTTAGTTCACGGGCCGTCTTTTATGTTCAACTATGTTTAAAATGAAAAGACGCCGGGCTCATTGCTAAAGCCCCGGAACGTCGGCGTCGCGCGCCTGCGGTGGAGTCACTTAGTTCGGAAATGAAAACTGTGCTATGACAGGCGAATTCCTGCTACATTCCGCGCGATCTTACTGCTTCATATAACCGTTAAGCGTGCGGGCATACGTGATCCCTGCATCTTACAGCAGCAATGTATCACACAAATACCGCAATATGTAATATTAAGGTTTCATATTATAATCATATTATAATAATAACAAAAATTCCATAGGTAAACAGGATTTTTGAAAATTGAATCTATTATCAATTCCTACTGTAGGGATCACATGTGCCCGCATGTTTAACTTTAAGTTATATGAAGCAGTAAGATCGCGCGTTTACGAAGATCGAATTCATATACTTTTTAGAAAGCCAGAACTCTTTGTAGATCGTTGTTTTACTACGCACATAATATTTATTTATATATCAAGGCCATAAAGTCAACATTTAAGCCTGCAAACAGGCGAGACTGAAAATGTTTTTTTTTTGGCCGAGATGCACATAACGCTTTTTAAATGATAATGAATATTATAATAAAAATAATTATCATTAAAATGTTTATACATTCCATATCTTCGCCTAAGCAACACCACACATCTATTTTTTTTTTGATTATGACAGTAGAGAAAAAATGCATTACAAAATGTTTATTGCAGTAATTAAATTGCTCCTGGTTCAAACAAATTAAATATAAGAAATAAATAAACATTTTATATCAAGCTTTATCTTTCCTGTCAACCTGAATGAAATTTTATTAATTCTATCGTCCTTCCAACAATTTCATAGCAAATTATTTTAAATACCCTACGACGTGCTTTAAACAGGGATTATGATGCGTTAATAAAAAATAATTATTAATAATGTTGATTAAATAATAACTACTGAAATTAATCACGATGGTCCTAATTTATACAAGTAAAAATATTATGAAAATTAGTCTATAAAATTAAATTTTTAATATTTATATAATTGTCGCCCGGCGCATCCACCATAAATTCCGATACCGACGATTCTGAAGAATTTGCTATATTTATTGTATTAAAAAAAACATTTATTGTTTGTTACATACAGATAGATATATATTAACAAAAGTCAACCAAAAACGCATTTCAATTTATTAAAATACTTCTAAATGCTCTTCAATTGAGTAGTAGGCTCTTTGAATTAATAGCTGACGTAGTTCAACTTTGTACAACTTCTATATTTTTTAATGTAGCTGGTAGCGCATTATAATGTTTTACCATGGATTTTGAATCTCTGATTACCTTCAGTTTCGCATAAGTTATGTGTAGTTCCTAACAAAATCTGGTGTCATGAGTAGGATAGTTTTCATTTTTTGGTAATGATTGCTATTTTACAAGCTGCACGAATAACGCAAAAATAACAGTAATAGTTATTATATTAGTTATAATTCTATAAGTGGCGATCGACCTATCTTATTTTATTTTATCTTATGTTATCTTATCTCTACCGTATATTAGATTTATTAGAATTTTAATATACTTTCTTTCATAAAAAAAATTGATCCGACACTTTTTTTTCATTAAATATGATACATAGTATTATTTCTAGATTTAGGAGAATTTAAATATGAAATATATTAATTCTAATTATTCATTAATTTTATATTGAACCGGTGATTATAAAAGTATTCTTCGATTTGTATAATTATTAAAGTAATTTATTATATGATAAAATAATATATTGTGGCCACAGTTTTATCTTGCATAATACAAACAAATAATTTTTTTTATACCAACTCAAATAATAATGCATGTACGACTTGAAAATCCGTAATACTTCAAGTATTGCACTCGTTCGTTCGTTATCCGGAGTGGATTAGATGGGGCTGGGCGATTTCCTTGCTAAATATTCGATGATATATCAGCGGAATGGGGGCGTGCGCGCTCGCAGTTCCGACTGTATCGCATCGATTGCTAGAATTTCGTAGATGCTGTGGAGTGATTTACACACAAAAAAATCACGACTAGCACATTTACGTTAAGTTAAATCAGTTTATAAGCAGAAACGATATTAGCATACCACAAGCCTAACTAGAATCAAATAGAAGGATATTAGACACTGACAAGAATATCCCACTATAATTTCCAGAACATTATTATTATTTTCGTTTAAAATATCTACATACAAAATTGTAGAGCATTAATTTTCTTTCAATTTTCATGAATCACGTAATTTTTCAGTAATCACGTCAGAGCACCAAAGCAGCCAAACAATATCCCACTATAATTTCCAGAAGATTTTGTTTTGCTTATATCTTCTAAACCATGGGGTTTTTGAGGAAAATATCTATATACAAAATTGTAGAGCATTACATTTTCTTCAATTTTCATTAGTTACGTAATTTCTTTTATCGAATACTTACCGAGATAAAGCAGTTCAAATATGGGGTAAATTTTACAACTTGTGAAAAATACTAGAAAAATGCATGTTTCTGTTTCTTAACTTTTACTTTTCGACATATCTATGTATATAATGCATACTGTGTATCCCCGACCCCCTGCCTCCCACTAACATAACACCTCCCACCCCATCCCCCACAACAAGTCACGTCCCTTTTCACTTCTTGCAGATATACACACTGAAATATATTCTTTTATCCTAAAAACATGTAAATTAATATAGAACAAAATATTATATAAAACAAAATATTATATAGAACAAAATAATTGCTTATTTTGTTCTATATTAATTTACATGTTTTTAGGATAAAAGAATATATTTCAGTATGTATATCTGCAAGTAGAAAAAAGGGACGTGACTTGTGGTGGAGGAGAATGCTTATGTATTTAAGAAAACATGATATTTTATAATATTCACTAAATATGTCGGTAAGTTGAACGTGACTTAAAATACATACCACACAACATTAAAGCTCTGCCTGCCTTGATCTTTTTGGAGCAAGTGGCAAATAGTCATCGCTGTCATCACTATTGTTCCCATCCTCCTGGACTCTTATTTGATCAATTCTTTGTCCGTATCATCTTGAACGAAGTCGGCCTGGGGTGAATTCTTACAAACAGTGTCGGTGCAATGCTTGCACTTAAGTGTATAATACACCTGCATAACTTTCTTCTTCCCAAATGCCGAAGGGAGCCGATGTTGTGTCACATTCACTGATCGCATGGAGAAAGTCAATGTCAATGAGGATTGAATTTGCAGGAATGCGATAAATTTAAACCGCAATATTCCTAGTGCTTTATATTCATCGCATTCCAGCAAATTCAATCCTCATTGACATTGTCTTCCTGCATGCAATCACTGAATGTGACACAACATCGGCTCCCTTCGGCATTTGAGAAGAATATTCAAGAATAGTCTCAACTTGAGCACCTTGTTCCTTCTATTTATTTTGTATTTTTAACTTTTCCGCTCCTATCTCTATTTTAGTGACTGGGTCGATAAAAAATGTATGCAACGTATTTTGTTAAATTTTTTTACTGATATTTGTGTAGAACATATCAGTGCCCCAGATGGACGAAGGAAATTGGATTTTTTAAATTATTTTTTGTTCGGCGACCAAGTCTAACACATTTCATTATTATTATTTTTTACCAGCCCACTGCCATACAATTGATTTTAAAAAATTACACAATGTTTATAACAAAATGACGATGGAAAATGGAAAGTCTCAACCTGAGCACCTTGTTCCTTCTATTTATTTTCTATTGTTAACTTTTCCGCTCCCATCTGGACATGCCGCCTTTAGAGCTGGGCCGATAAAAAAATTATGCAACATATTTTGTTTAATTTTATTTTTGTATTTTAGGTCTGAACATATCAGTGCATCAGATGCCCGAAGGAAATTGGAAAATTTTGATTATAAGTATTTTTTTTTCGGCGACCAAGTCGAACATGTTTCATTATTATTATTTTTAGCAGCCCACTGTCATACAATTGATTTGAAAAAAATACACAAAGTTTATAACAAAATGACAATGGAAAATGGAAAGTCTCAACCCGTGCATCTTATTTGTTCTATTTATTTTAAATTTTTAACGTTTCCGCTCCTATCTGGACATGCCGATTTTAGAGGCTGGGCCGATAAAAAAAATATGCAACATATTTTGTTTAATTTTTTTTTGGATCTTAGTTCAGAACATATCAGTGCATCAGATGCCCGAAAGAAATTGGAAAATTTTGATTATAAGGAATTTTTTTCCGCCGACCAAGTCGAACATGTTTCATTATTATTATTTTTATCAGCCCACTGTCATACAATTGATTTGAAAAAAATACATAATGTTTATAATTAAATGACAATGGAAAATGGAAAGTCTCAACCCGAGCACCTTATTTCTTCTATTTATTTTCAATTTTTAACTTTTCCGCTCCTATCTGGACATGCCGATTTTAGAGGCTGGGTCGATAAAAAAATTATGCAACATATTATGTTTAATTTTTTTTTGGGATCTTAGTTCAGAACATATCAGTGCATCAGATGCCCGAAAGAAATTGGAAAATTTTGATTATAAGTTTTTTTTTCGGCGACCAAGTAGAACATGTTTCATTATTATTATTTTTACCAGTTTACTGTCATACAATTAATTTGAAATAATTACACAATGTTTATAACAAAATGACAATGAAAAATGGAAAGTCTCAACCTGATAACCTTGTTCCTTCTATTTATTTTCTATTTTTAAGTTTTCCGCTCCCATCTGGACATGCCGATTTTAGAGGCTGGGTCGATAAAAAATTTATGCAATATATTTTATTTAATTTTATTTTGGATCTTAGTTCAGAACATATTAGTGCACCAGATGCCCGTAGGAAATTAGAAAATTTTAATTACAAGTATTTTTTTTTTCGGCGAAGTCGAACATGTTTCATTATTATTATTTCTACCAGCCCACTGTCATACAATTGATTTGAAAAAATTACACAATGTTTATAACAAAATGACAATGAAAAATGAAAAGTCTCAACCTAAACACCTTGTTCCTTCTATTTATTTTCTATTTTTAACTTTTCCGCTCCCATCTGGACATGCCGATTTTAGAGGCTGGGCCGATATAAAATTATGCAACATATTTTGATTAATTTTTTTTTTTGGATCTTAGTTCAGAACATATCAGCGCATCAGATACCCGAAAGAAATTGGAAAATTTTGATTATAAGTTTTTTTTTCGGCGACCAAGTAGAACATGTTTCATTATTATTATTTTTACCAGTTTACTGTCATACAATTAATTTGAAAAAATTACACAATGTTTATAACAAAATGACAATGAAAAATGAAAAGTCTCAACCTAAACACCTTGTTTCTTCTATTTATTTTCTATTTTTAACTTTTCCGCTCCCATCTGGACATGCCGATTTTAGAGGCTGGGTCGATAAAAAAATTATGCAACATATTTAATTTAATTTTTTTTTGGATCTTAGTTCAGAACATATCACTGCATCAGATGCCCGAAAGAAATTAGAAAATATTAATTACAAGTATTTTTTTTTTCGGCGACCAAGTCAAACATGTTTCATTATTATTATTTTTATCAGCCCACTGCCACACAATTGATTTGAAAAAAATACATTATGTTTATAACAAAATGTCAATGGAAAATAAAAAGTCTCAACCCGAGCACCTTATTTCTTCTATTTATTTTCAATTTTTAACTTTTCCGCTCATATCATGCCGATAGAGGCTGGGTCGATAAAAAAAATATGCAACATATTTTGTTTAATTTTTTTTGGATCTTAGTTCAGAGGATCAAGAGAGAAGTTCAGAGTAGTTTAATCACCCGGTATTTACCTTAATTTCACAGAAAACCTGTGAAAGGTGATTCGCGAAAATTCGCTCCCCGCTGGGGACCGAACTCAGGCTCCCCAATGCACGAGGTAGACAACGCCTCTAACCAGCTGGGTCCTTCTATAATAAATTATCCCTTTTTTTATTAGCATCGAGGCTTTGCAGATTTTGATTTTCTTGTTTTTCCTTTTCACCTTTTACGTATTGTTGTTTAGAATGGTCTTGTCGGCTGTTGTTGTTTAACCGCTATTTTCTCTGTGACAAGTTGTCCAATTTGGAATAAGTCGTTTATACCTTTATTTATGTGAGTAATTTTCTTAGTCTTATTATAAACCGATAAGAAGACGAAGTTACTACAAACAGTACGTAGTAACTTCGTCTTCTAATTGTTCCTTTTGGCATTAATGCAACATTTATATGAATTCGTAGTTGAATATTATTTTTAGAGGATAATAAAGAATATTATTATATAAAATAATTATAATTATAAGTTATTTTATAAACACCGGCACTTGTAAACTAACGCCCCAATATATTGGGGCATTAAACTTTTCCTGAACAATAACTAAAACTGTACCTGCAGTGTGTTTGAAAATACTTAATTTTGTATCTAGATTGAAAAATAATACTTCACTGAGAATGACATTACTAAAATGTTAAAAATAATCTCATTGTGAAAAGGGGCGGATTGGGACAGGAGACTAGACTCAATTAGTTAATTAATTGCTTAAATTACTTTTATGTCCTAAGACAAGTCGGGAAATGAATTCGATACCAATGTAAATTATTTAATGTATATTTATAAATGTGAGAATGCATGCAAGCACAGCATACACCTCTTATTTTTTATTTATATATTTTTTTATTAATATCTTTTTTATTATTAATCATATATATATATATATATATATATATATATATATATATATATATATATATACGTAATAATACATAAATACAATTCAGTAAAAAAAATAAACTGAAAATAATAATTTTCCGTGCCGTTGCTCCGGAAATTATACTTCAAATAGCATTAAAAAATAACGATATCATACTGAACAAATACGATTTTGAAGAAAATATAGATTTTAAATTAAATGTAATTGGTAGTACGCCAATGTACTTACTTGACATGTGTTTGTAAGGGCATAACCATTTGTCAAAACAATTTTAAATAAGTTTAAACAAATATTTTGTATTTATTCGTACAAAGAATAAGATACGAGAAGGTTTCCCGAATTCGCTCATTCGGAAAACTTGCCTTCCTGCACTAATAATATAAATTACTATTATTTGTTCGGGTGTATCGAAGAGATTTAATTTGAATCAAATAATAAGCAATCGTGGTCAGGCGTTTGATTAATTCATTGATGATTGTAATTCACAGGGTTTCGTATAATATAATAGCTACACGCTTGCTGTTATCTGTATGATGATTTCCAGCTGTATGCATTTGGAGATCCAATTGCTGATGTAAATGTATTGGTAATTGACCCCCTTGCATTTACTACCATCATGAGACCAACACCTAGCCTCGATATACACGTTAATGCTATTATAGCAGGCCGACTGATTACCCATTTATGATATTATTCATGCACCCGCTAATTATAATCAACATAAAAGTTATCTCAAGGTGTCTTATCTACAAATAGATTAACTTTTTCTCAACAAGTCATTTATGTTACATTGCAATATTTGATACTTATTTTAAACTTATTTTAAATATTATTGTATTTATTATTGTATTTATTCGCCGAAAGTTATTTTAAATATTTACCATATGTTGTTTTCCATAAGTTGAAGGAATTTTGCATTTATTTTGAAGACGATGTAATTTAGTTCTGTTATGTGTTATGGGAGTTTGTTTTCATTAAAAAAATATATAAACTTTAATCCTGAATAGAAATCTGTATCAATAACCTTATTGACTATGTATAACACAAATGCATATCTTTCTCAATTATGCCATTATAGATGATATTGAATTTTCAATTTAAATTAATAAATGGGCCTGGAACTTTTTGCCTACCTTTTTGTAATAACTTCATTTAACAACTGCAAGCCTCGCGGCGCGGCGCATACAGCCAGCCAACACATGCCCTCCCTTATAATTAGCAAGATGGAAATTAATTAAGGCATTACTCACTGGCGCCGGTGGAGCGGAAATGAAATCCGGCTGCAACAAAGAAGTCTCTAAAATTAAAAAACTGCGTGTCGCACACCCCCAGCGATCCTAAATTCACGAAGGTATCACATAAATGATGTGAAATAGTGCAATATCGCCGGCAGCCGAGACGTTATAAAACGGGAACACGGGCGGCAGGATTCCCCGGCGAGCTGTTAACGAGCTACTTAGCCTCCCGGGGGGACGTAAATTTACTAGTTGCGGACCGCGACTTTTCACACCAGCTCCCCCTAATCCAGCGCGGATTAAATATTCAGACCCAATCAAAATCGGGACACGCTTATAAATTTGATGGACCGCAAGTCAAACTCATTAATGGCGTAACGCGTTTGACAAATGATGGGAGGAGGGCGGTGGCTGGTGTGAAAAATGAAGTGGGCTGATAAAAGCCAGTTGCCGGCGCGAATGAAGATCAAAAAAGTTCGCAGCGCTGTCGACAAACGCGATCCACATTATTATTAATGCGCCAATTAATGCACGCAGCATTTTTATGCCATGAATTACGTACGGCGCGGTTTAATTGAACAATATGGAGCACGTGTTGTGGCAAGATTGCGCGATAACTTATAAAAATGCGGCGCTATTTTATGCACAGCGGTGGGATTAAATAACACGAGGTGGGATTTGGTGTCATAAACTCTCTTGTATGGCAGGGAGCGGGTGTGTGTATGCGCATTTTATTATCTCCATCCCTGGCGCTTCCGTATTGTGAAATAAATCCGACGTTAACAATCTTTCAATTCCGAACAGGTCGTGATCTAATAGAATAACGAGCATACTTTTATTTGGTAAAATGTATGGTGATGGTCGGAATAGCGACAGAATTTGCTCTTTCTTCTCTTCAGAGTTAGGTGTATGTGAATTTATTAGTTTATAGGATGGGCAATGGCATTATAACAATCGAATTCGTTTAAAAAAAAGGACAATTCACGATACTGGCTCATAAAATGATGGAATCTACGTTTCCTATTTATATTTATATGTTTTATTTTGAAAAAGCAAAATACAAGCAGCAGAAATGAAGTACTTAAGGAGGATAGAAGGTATCACAAGAATTGACAGAATACTAAATTAACAAATTCGAACAACTCTACATATAGAAAGTATAGACAACTATAGGAAGAAAACAACTCTGATGATATGGACACATAATTCACACGCCTTCTGGCTTGCGAATTATATGTCTCCCTTCTGGACAAAAAGAGTATGGAACATTCTTATCTTTCCATGTTTTGTGTGGTCTACCTCTTCTTTTCTTTTCTTGTATTCTTAGTACAAGGAAAGAAAAGAAGAAGCAGACCACACAAAACATGGGAAGACAGCATACATGAAATACTAATGAGGAATGGTATTGGATGGCAGGATGCAAGAAGAATAGCGAGCAATGGGAAGGACTGGAAGGAATTCCTACAGAAAATACAATAACACTAAAATAACGCTTAAATAATCTCGACAGGGTATAAAGAGATTTTAAAAGATTATATATATATATATATATATATATATATATATATAAATGCAAATTCTCTAAAAATGTCACCCTCCGGTGGGAATCTAACCCACGTCTCTGGCTATCGCGGCCAACGTGCTAACCAATTGCCTCACATTTGGCAATAATATATATATATATATATATATATATATATATATATATATATATATATATATATATATATATATATATAAACCCCTTCGCGGACACGTCGGTGTTGCCGTTTCTCAGTAAAGGTGCTACTTCTACAACGTTCCTCCAAACACGCAGACTTAATGACATACCTAATCTGTTATTATTTTGTGTATACTCTAATTTTGAATCTTCAAACATTAATATTCTGTTAAAGATTCTTATTTAATAAATGACATATTTCCAATTCCATTTTGTTATTTATAACTTTACACACCAAATAAATCATCCCGTGTATTTTGCACTCTATATGCATAATCGTACCCTCGTAGGATCCTCCCACTGACATTAAACGCATTGGTGTGAAACAAAATAATAATTCAGCAACAACACACACACACATACACAAAAATAAATAAAAACTGATGCATTGCTGCGATACAATCGGGCAAAATGATATACACAGCAGTGTTGTATCGCGTCGAATTGTTGAACGAGGTTGGATAACCCATAACACGAATTAGGCAAATGTGATAGGTGTGTGACGAGTGAGTTTGGGATCCGATGATAACGGCGTCGGCGGCGAGAGGTGCTCGCCCGTTATATAAATTTATGCCCGTCCATTGTGCCGGTTTAATGCGGCGCGATACATACAAGTGAGAACCCGTCGACGTTTCGCGGGACCGACACAATGGCCGACAACAAGTTTTTGGTTTGATACAACTATAATTTTTCAATTTCTCGAATTTAGTACCACTAAAACGTTAAGAAATAATGCATATTAAGTATACATACTATAGCAATTAAAAGAAATAATTGTTTTCATTACAAAAATCACATAAATAACATTCATTACATAAAGAGTAATTTAAAATAATATTAATTATATAATAGTGGTTGCTTCGTATCGTTTCGTACTCGTTATTAAAAAATCTGTAGCAATTTTAATATTATATTGATTTAAACTACATATCAACACAGTCTAATGCAAACATAATACTTCTAACAACATACATAATGGTTTTTCAATCAGTAATTTAAAACAGTCAAGAAAATAATATGTAACTTTCTTGACTGTTTTAAATTACTGATTGAAAAACCGTCACGTATGTTGTTGCCAGTATTATTTTTGCATTACACTGTAGTGAATTTCGATAATAAATGTATTACATAATCAGTTTAATTACCGCCCGGCGCACACTAATGCAGTTAACTTCAGTAAAAGCCGTCGGGTTTTTATAGTTGCGACGCGAAAATCAATGATTGGTATAGTAATCCATTTAGTCCGGGCAATAAAGCATGTGGGGGAGGGGGTGGGAGTTGGGGGGGTGCTCAGCATTTTATTTTTGTCCCACAGCGGCGAATTGAATGATTCACGTAAAAGTTGGGACAGCGTTGTCCGCGGCCTGAATGACGGCGACAGTTGCGGGATTGTCGGAAATGCGTGCTGCTGCTCCCCGGGGACCGGCGTCCCGTGCCATCGCAGGATACTGCATTTTTTATTGTTTCCACCGTGCTGTCAGAAGTTTATCGGTGATTCTCGCCGAGTGCGGGGGCGAGGATTTTCCCAACTTTTCGAATCACGGCGAGTGAATATTATTTATTGATTTCATTTACTGCAGGATGCGATTTTGCCGCGCGCGCGACGGGTTGTTACTGTAAATATGAATGCCGCGCATTTTCCGCGTGATCATACATATCTTGGATATGAGTTTATGTTACTTGGGAGAAGTTTAATCTGGCGGCATGAATACATTCTCATCTGGAAATGCACGCAGATAGAAATCGTCTGCGAGCGTTGGAAGCCATGAAACTTAAAATTGAATTGAAAAGCGGAGCGGAGCGCGAATTGCCCATAAGATATTTACCGGCGTAATCCCGAGACGGAGGCGCGTACAGGTTGTGTGGATTATGCACGGGGGGCAGGCCCTTTTTCGGACGAAACGGCATTATGTGCAATCTGGCGAGAGCGCGCTAATTTCCATGACACAGGATCGGATTGCCAGCCGCCTCCCCCTCGGACGAAGCAGCTGGCAAACCGGGGGGGCTCCTTCTGTGACGGGAATAATGCATGAAAACGGACGGTCCATCTCGATGTTTATGCATATTGAATGAGAGGCACGCGTTGCTGACGAACTCACGTGTCTCTGACATACTACCAAACAACCTGCTTTATTTGATTTTCCGCTACCGGGACAGAACTTTGCGAAACTTGAGCGCATTGTTATTTCAGACAGGTGAAACTTTATATACATATATTAGCGGAATGGCTTCAGTAGCATCAGTTATTGCTGCCGCATATAACTACCTATTCTAAAGTTTTATAATTGTTCATTTTCAACACCACTACTTCGGTTGAAAATTTACGTAAGGATAACCGTGCTCATTAAATACAATAGTTGATGTGAAAGAATTACTTGGTACACACATTCGGTACCTACAAGAAAATTTATATATTTTTTAATTCACCCAAAACCGTTTTTTTATATGAGTCGATATTGAAAATTAAATCTTCAAATCAGGCTTGTCCAACCCGAGGCCCATTACGGTCTAACAAAACATTATATAAGGAATCGGGTAAAACTTGACAATGCCTAGAGCTTAGGCGAAACTAGTTGTTTTAAACAATTAAATAAGTGGTAAAAAACATAGTAGTTTTATTCATCTCCTTTATTATATAAGGAATTTTGTATTTTTTTAAATTTTTTGTATTGTTGCTATTTTCGTTATCCCTAATAAAGGTTTTTTTTAGAAAAATTGTATTTTTTATCGTTTAGATCACGACTAAACGAAAAAAAATACAATTCCTACAAAATTCATTAATATATAACTCGCATATTGTTAGTGTAGATAATATATACTTTGTTTTAAAAATAAAACCTTTATTAGGCATAACCAAAATAGCAACAATACCATTAAATACTATTTTATTGTATTTGATAAAATACAAAAAATAAAATATAATACAAAATCCCTTCTATAACATAGTATGCCCTTCTCCTCCACACTAGACCCCCCTCTAGCTAAGCCAATTTTCTGTCCCACGTCAGCCTCTTTCAGATTTTCACGTCTTTTCCATCCTCTCGTAACCATTCATACACTTTTCTTGCAATTTCCAACCCACTCTGCTTGGGTGTGAACCCTCACACTCATTGCTAAGGTGCCACCATGTGTCGCATACCTTACTACACATAACACAAGTGGTGTATCCCAGCCCAACCCACACATTTCTATCTCTTTCTTCTGGCCCACATATCGCTCTTTCCATACACACTTTGCAGGTGGAGGATATCTAAAATAAGACACTTTTCTGATATATTTGTTTAAAAATCATAAAAAATCAGTTTGTGGAATTTTTGAAAATTTTGATTTGGACTTTAGTTACTTTATTATATATCTACAAAACGGGCAGTGGCTTGTTTATTTCTTACAGTTATTAACCTTACAGCTGAAGGATATGTACAATAAGTTATTTTTTGATATACCTATGATTAAAAATCATTAAAAATCAGTTTGTCGAATTTTTGAAAATTTGGATTTGGATTTTAGTTACTTTATTATATATCTACAAAACGGGCAGTTGCTTGTTTATTTCTTACAGTTATTAACCTTACAGCTGGGGCATATTGTACAATAAGTTATTTACCTGATATACCTTGATGTTTAAAAAATCATTAAAAATCAGTTTGTTGGATTTTTGAAAATTTTGATTTGGATTTTAGTTACTTTAGTACATATCTATAAAACGGGCAGTAGGTTATTTATGTCTTACAGTTATTAACCTTACAGCTGGAGTATATGTACAATAAGTCATTTTTCTGATATACCTTGATGTTTAAAAAATCATTAAAAATCAGATTGTCGAATTTTTGAAAATTTGAATTTGGATTTTAGTTACTTTATTATATATCTACAAAACGGGCAGTTGCTTGTTTATATCTTACAGTTATTAACCTTACAGCTGGGGCATATTGTACAATAAGTTATTTACCTGATATACCTTGATGTTTAAAAAATCATTAAAAATCAGTTTGTCGGATTTTTGAAAATTTTGATTTGGATTTTGGTTACTCGGTTATTTATCTACAATACGACCTTTAGCTTGTATACTTTTCACAGTTATTAATCTTACAGGTGGAGGATATCTAAAATAAGTCACTTTTCTGAGATATTTTGATGTTTAAAAAATCATAAAAAAATCAGTTTGTCTAATTTTTGAAAATTTTGATTTGAATTTGTGTTACTTTAGTATATATCTACAAAACGGGCAGTAGCTTGTTTATGTCTTATAGTTATTAACCTTACAGCTGGAGTATACGTACAATAAGTCATTTTTCTGATATACCTTGATGTTTAAAAAATCATTAAAAATCAGTTTGTCGGATTTTTTAAATTTTTTATTTGCATTTTGGTTACTCAGTTATTTATCTATAAGAAGACCTATAGTTTGTATACTCTTCATAATTATTAATCTTACAGGTGGAGGATATCTAAAATAAGTTACTTTTCTGATATATTTTAATGTTTTAAAAATCATAAAAAATCAGTTTGTCGAATTTTTGAAAATTGCCTGTAAGACAGTCAACAGGCACTCCTAAGCCCCCCTTCTCCTATCTTTTCCTACCGTCTAGTGGTGGTAACGGAGGCATGGGTGTCGAATGTTTCGAGGATCCACCTCAGATGAAAAATAGGCCATATGAGGTGAACGTTATTTTCCTTAAATCACACAAAAACTAGTCGGTGTTTCCTCAACCGCTATAGAAACCAATAAGCTGAAACGAATGCAAGAAACATTAGGGTCAGGACAAAGGTGGTGAACGTCATTTTCCTTCAAGTTTGCGAAACCTAACTGAAATTTGCTCAACCACTGCGTTGTAATTTTTTCAAATTAATTGTATGACGGTGGTCTGCTAAAAATAATAATAATGAAACATGTTAGAGTTGGTCGCCAAAAAAAAAATACTTATAATCAAAATGTTCCAATTTCCTTCAGACATCTGGTGCACTGATATGTTCTGAACTAAGATCCAAAAAAAAATTAAACAAAATACGTTGTATAATTTTTTTATCGGCCCAGGCTCTAAAACCGGCATGTCCAGATAGGAGCGAAAAAGTTAAAAATAAAAAATAAATAGAAGGAACAATATGTTTATGTTGAGACTTTTTATTTTCCATTGTCATTTTGTTATAAACATTGTGTAATTTTTTTAAATCAATTGTATGACGGTGGCCTGATTAAAATAATAATAATGAAACGTGTTCGACTTGGTCGCCGAAAAAAAAAACTTATATTCAAAATTTTCCAATTTCCTTCGGGCTTCTGGTGCTCTGATATGTTCTGAATGAAAATCCAAAAAAAAAATAAACAAAATATGTTGCATAATTTTTTTATCGATCCAGTCTCAAAAAAACGGCATGTCCATATAGGAGCGGAATAGTTAAAAATAAAAAATAAATAGAAGGAACAATGTGTTCATGTTGAGAATTTCCATTTTCTATTGTCATTTTGTTATAAATATTGTGTAATTTTTTTAAATCAATTGTATAACGGTGGCCTGGTAAAAATAATAATAATGTAACATGTTCGACTTGGTCGCCGAAAAAAAAAACTTATCTTCAAAATTTTCCAATTTCAATGCTCTGATATGTTCTGAATGAAAATCCAAACAAAAAATAAACAAAATATGTTGCATAATTTTTTTATCGACCCATCCTCTAAAATCGGCATGTCCAGATAAGAGCGGAAAAGTTAGAAATAAAAAATAAATAAAAGAAATAATGTGCTCAGGTTGAGACTTTCCATTTTCTATTGCCATTTTATTATAAACATTGTGTAATTTTTTAAAATCAATTGTATTACGGTGGCCTTTTAAAAATAATAATAATGAAAAGTGTTCGACTTGGTCGCCGAAAAAAAAATACTTATAATCAAAATTTTCCAATTTCCTTCAGGAATCTGGTGCACTGATATGTTTTGAACTAAGATCAAAAAAAATTTTTAACAAAATAAGTTGCATAATTTTTTTATCGATCCAGCCTCTAAAATCGGTATGTCCAGAATAGGAGCGGATAAGTTAAAAATAAAAAATAAATAGAAGAAACAATGTGTTCATGTTGACACTTTCCATTTACTATTGTCATTTTGTTATAAACATTGTGTAATTTTTTCAAATCAATTGTATAACGGTGGCCTGGTAAAAATAATAATAATGAAACATGTTAGAGTTGGTCACCGAAAAAAAAATACTTATAATCAAAATTTTCCAATTTCCTTCGGGAATCTGGTGCACTGATATGTTCTGAATAATGATCAAAAAAAAATTAAACAAAATACGTTGCATAATTTTTTATCGATCCAGCCTCTAAAAACGGCATGCCCAGATAAGAGCGGAAAAGTTAAAAATAAAAAATAAATAGAAGAAATAATGTGCTCAGGTTGAGACTTTCCATTTTTATTGTAATTTTGTTATAAACATTGTGTATTTTTTTCAAATTAATTGTATGACGGTGGCCTGGTAAAAATAATACTAATGAAACGTGTTTGATTTGGTCGCCGAAAAAAAAATTCTTATATTCAAAATTTTCCAATTTCCTTGGGGCATCTGGTGCACTGATATGTTCTGAACTAAGATCCAAACAAAAATTAAACAAAATACGTTGCATAATTTTTTTATCGACCCAGCCTCTAAAATCGGCATGTTCAGATAGGAGCGGAAAAGTTAAAAATAAAAAATAAAAAATAAATAGAAGAAACTATGTGTTCATGTTGAGACTTTCCATTTTCCATTGTCATTTTGTTATAAACAATGTGTAATTTTTTCAAATCAATTGTATTATGGAGGCCTGGCAAAAATAATAATAATGAAACATGTTCGACTTGGTCACCGAAAAAAAAATACTTATAATCAAAATTTTCCAATTTCCTTCGGGAATCTGGTGTACTGATATGTTCTGAATGAAAATCCAAAAAAAAATTAAACAAAATATGTTGCATAATTTTTTTATCCACCCAGCCTCAAAAATCGGCATGTCCAGATAGGAACGAAAAAGTTAAAAATAAAAAATAAATAGAAGGAATAATGAGCTGAGGTTGAGACTTTCTATTTTCCATTGTCATTTTGTTATAAATATTGTGTAATTTTTTCAAATTAATTGTATGACGGTGGCCTGGTAAAAATAATAATAATGAAACATGTTCTACTTGGTCGCCGAAAAAAAAAATACTTATAATTAAATTTTCCAATGTCCTTCGGGCATCTGGTGCACTGATATTTTCTGCACTAAGATCCAAAAAAAAAATATAACAAAATATGTTGAATAATTTTTTTATCAACACAGCCTCAAAATCGGCATGTCCAGATAGGAGCGGAAACAAACTAATACATGAATAAATGTAGTATAGATTGGCTATACATATATGCTAACTTATTTTTATGTCATTTACTTTATCAGCTTTCGTTGGCGTCCGTGTATTAAAATTGTAGCAAAAAACAAATGTATGGCCTATTTTTTGTATGAGGCATACTACATACATTCTGAGGAACGCAATGCGCGTGGACTATGGACGCGGACTATGGACACGGACTGTATGTACTCAGGTTTCAAAAAAATAAAAAAAATAATACGGTCTGGAGACACAGTAGAAGGTTGGTCACCCCTGCTATAAACCCTGTTAACATAATGTAATATTTTACTTAGCCGAGCATCCTAGTGGCTAGAGTCGCCTTCCGTCTCATACTGAGCATTGGAAAGTGATAGTTCAAACCTAAATTTTGTGAATAAATTTAGGTTGAAGTTTTATATGAAGTTAAGGTAAATTCCGTCTGTTTAAACCATTTCTCCCTTCTCCCTTTACCAGCAGAAAAGCCCTTAAGGCTGATAATTAAAATAGATTTTTTTCAAATCTTATACTAGATCTTATACTAGTTTTTTTTAGCCTACACCGTTTTACCTTTTGATGTAGGTTAAAAAAATTAGTATAAGATCTATTTTTAATTATCAGCCTTAAAGGCTCTTTTCTGCTGGTAAAGGGAGAAATAGTTTAAACAGACGGTATTTACCTTAACTTCATATAAAACCTCAACCTAAAGTGATTAATATATAATATATATATATATATATATATATATATATATATATATATATATATTATCTATTTTAATTAAAAATCTTATACTAATAATTTCTTGGCTTATAATAATAATAAAGCGTGATGGCTTATAAAAGCTTGATTAGAGAAGTTACTATTCAATTATTAGGTATTGTTACACCAATTGCGAAACTAAACTAAATTAAACTAAACACGTTTTCGCAATTAATTAAGCAATGGAATCTCTCTATAGGCAATTCAAATTGAATGCGACCCTGTTTATTCTTTCCGCCACGATTATTTACGCAGCGCATTTAGGTGCAACCTCGTCGCCGCCTCCACCGCCGCCTCCACCGCCGCCGAATCTGTGTGCATGTGTGTATGCGAACGCTCGTTGTTTATCGAGTTCGAGCACTGTATCATGGACATTGCACATGTGGCTCTGTTCCCGTATGACCGCACTTGGCGGGGAAAATCAATTTCCGGGAGACTGCAATGTGGCGAAATGTAACCGCGCACATCGGCACAATGTAACGGCCCACCACCCCCGCACGTCGAACCACCCCCGCCGGCACGGAGCCGCTCGTACCTTAAATGGGATATTCGGACGCGTTTTATTTGGGTCTCTCGTAAACGCTCCGGGTTGTGCCCACTTGGGGGAAGTGCAATTTTCGGGCGTGTAGTTCCGCTATCGGTTATAGATTTAACTTTTTTTTTTAAAGCTGACTGAACGACTGGAAATAGAAATGGGATATGATTTATTACTGGTAATCAAAACAAATTGAATTTAATTAATTTATTTTTGTATTATTAATATACGTGTACATCGTAATCACGATACAAATTTATAGTCGCTGGGATTATCATATTATTCAATAAGTATCTAAAGTTAAGTATTATTTTTGCATATGCTGCTATTAAGTTCCGAAAACAAAGTGCATTCCTAAAAACTACTAAACTCAATCTTAAAATGTACTTAATTCATCACTTTTTCGAAACGTGAAATATCTGTTTAGAGTAGTCTAGGGCGTATATAAAAAAATCTTTAATCAATACCAATCAAAATAAATTTATTGTTAGTAATTTAACATAATTGTTTTTTCAAAATAATGAATAGTTCATGATTATGAAAAAAACTTATGCATTTATTAGGAAATAACCCAGCTCAGTGGCCGAGTGGTTAGAGCCGTCGTCCGTCTCGTACTGAGCATTGGGGAGCTTGAGTTCGATCCCCAGCGGGGAACGAATTTTCGCGAATCACCTTTCACAGGTTTTCAGAGGTTTTCTGTAAATGCCGGGTGATTAAACTCCTCTGAGCTTCTTCCTTGACCGGCGGAAAAACCTCACGGCTAATAGCCCTATAAAGATAGAAGTTTTATTAGGAAATATTACACAGAGTAACCTAGCGGAGTGGTCGAGTGGTTAGAGGCGTCTTACACTACGAGAGTGGGGAGCCGCGAATTTTTGCGAATCACCTTTCACAGTTTTTTGTGAAGTTAAGACAAATATCGGGTGATTGAACTTCCCTGGGCTTCTCTCTTGAACGGCGGAAAAGCCTCACGCCTGACAGCCCTATAAATATAGAAGCTTTTTTTTATTATAGAGTCAAGTTGTGACATCTATTGACATATTTCAACCGACAGTTTATATAGTATATTCACCCCCCCCCCCTAGCTTCATAGCAGCTTCAAGAAACACTAAAATTATTAAAAAAAATAATTTTGGTTATTTTTTTTAATAATATAGCTACTATTCTTTTGAACTGATGTTATGGTGTGTACATCTACGTTAATCTTGAGAATCTCGACACCTTTAACGAATGTATAAGAGAAAATGTGATTTTATTCTTTAGTATTAGTATGGTGTAAGTATCAACAAATTTAATATTTTAAACTTCTCCTTAAAATCTTATTCACAGTCTGCCGCTAGGTATCGTGATTGTTAGTTTTTGATGTGTCTAAAAGTTGGTCGGTGATAATAAGCGGAAACTGATTAGCAAGTCTGGTTGACGGTGGCGCACAAAGTGCAATATGGTAATGTGTGTGCTTTCTTAAACAAACTTGCGGATGAGTTGTTGGGAAAATAGGGAAAACTCGGTCTCCACGTCTAACGTCTCCCCCGGAAATTTTCGACTAGTTTTCTTAAGCAGCTTAAGTACTTAAATGTAAATAGTTATATAATAAGTAAGTAATAAGAGTATGGAGCTATAACATTTTTTAATTCTGAAATAATTGTATTTTGATACAATTTATTACTGGCTATACATCTTGAGCTGTGAGAAATTTTTATTAATATCTTATTCCATATTATTATATGGTGTTTTTACAAGTAAATGGCATGAATTCTATTTGAAACCTGTCCCTTTGGCTACTACTAGTGACTAGTTGTGATACATGCTGACGTCTCACTCATACTAATAGCGTAACGTTAGCACTAGTCACCAGTAGTAACCAAACGCACAGGCCGCAATATCAGCAAAATTATGTTTAATAATATTAAACAACTTTCCCTCTGGAGTTTTTCAACCCGAGGAGGAATCCCAACCACAAATATTGTTTTTATAGAAAACATTCTGTATAAACATTATATTATTTAGAATATTTATAGTTTATACAATATATTTACTATTTGGCATAATAATTTAGCATGTCATCATCGTAGCCGCTGCTCCCATTGACTCCGAGACAAGTCTATAGAGATATCGTTGAGATATTAATTCGCCAGCGTAAACACCTGAGGTTCACTTCGGCATCTATTAACTCGTAATGCATGCAACTGACAGCTTTGATTGCGAACTGTTTTACACACCACATTTGCATGAACTTACGCTCTATCAAATCCTAATCTAAAAATGGGTATGCTTGAGCAATTTATCAAGCGCCGCCAAGTTTCATTGTGGGGTTAATTGCAAAAAATGGGGGCGTTTCTAGTCTTAACATATGTGGCTATAACACGGCTTTCTTAAATGGATATTCTGATAATATTCTTGGAGAAATACGTAAATCTTGATATTGCTTTTTTATTTCGCAGTACTTTCTTATTGTATATTAATTGTATTAAATGTAAAGATTCTATGTTTAGAACAGTCATGTATACTGTTCAAAACATAGTATCTATATATTTAATACAATTAATATACAATAAGAAAGTACTGCGAAATAAAAAAGCAATATCAGTTTATTCCATCGACAATCCATCCATGGTTTGATAATTTTATTAAAATCGATTAATAACTTCTGTGGTTTGTTTTTTGTTATGAAAGACAGTATATATGTTGTGTAATACTTAAAAAAAATCATTTTAGGATTTTCCATATTATCTCATCCTGTCCTAGTGCTTTTTCATATTTAGCTTCTACATTACCTCTTAACCTATATTAAAAATTATTTTTCATCATCTTATCATTATCAACAATATATCATTATCAACAATATATCATTATCAACAATATATCAATATATCATTATCAACAATATATCAAGAAAATCGCCATTATAGATATAATAATAGCAATTTTCTTGATATATTGTTGATAAGATGATGAAAAATACTTTGTAATCAAAATATAGAACAGCACCATTCTAAATACACCTCTGTGTAAAATTGCAATGATATTTACAAAGTTGTATAAAAGATTTATTAACAAAATAACTTTTTAAAGAGGTAGTTTAATAAACAAGCTCGCTCGCGTGGGCCACGTAGGGGCGACAGCCGGATTACAGTCAGTTACATTGTGGCGGATCGAAATGTATTTACAGTGTGATAAAATATTGCCATTTTAAAAATAAATTACTGCCGCCGACAACTTTTATACACCCGCTTTGTTGGCACGCTCGCAAACTCGCGGCCCCCCCTACCCGCCATCGGTGTATACGTGTGCGAACATTCAATTACACAAATTAATTAACGCGCGGTGCGGATTTTATGGGGCGCGATGTTTGCGAAGGTGGCGACTTTAAATATTATTTTGTTTGATGTTCGGGCAGGGGCGGTAAATGATAATGCGGCGGTAATTTTCATCCGTCAGCCCGGGGTATCTGGCGGCGGCGGCGGCACCGGGGGTCGGCTGTTTGTTAAACAATGCCGCTAAATGTGCAAATAGTCGCGCGGAGACTTGCCATTACCGACCGACCCACCACCCCTCCTACTCCGCGCTCCAATGTTAACTCATTAATTATATTTTAATACAAGTTTGCAAATTCGACCCAGTTGCAATTGGTGTAATGAATGATTCTGGTTTTGGGGTGGGTTTGTGTATTTACGTTTACGTATTAAAGCCGCTTATAACATAAGGTATTAATATCTTATAGTAGATCTAGATTATGAATTAAGTTTTATAATGTGAACTAGATTCAATATCTCGTCATTTGACGGGGATGTTTTTTGATTGCATTGTCCCTAAAAGAATAATTTTCGGTGTAAAACATTATTTGATTAATACCGCCTTAATTCGAGTTATAATAAAGCAAATGAGATCAAAATTATTCAAAAAAAATTTAGTTCTAGAGTCTAAAACACGCGACAGAGATTTGGTAGTTTAAAATATCGCCACTTAGCTCTACATATTATCCTGTCCTTTTCTCTTTTCCAAAGTAATAAAAAATGGGGAAGGTTTTTAACAAGAAATCTTTGATCTATTTAATTTCAAACCTAACCATTTCAACGCTGCTCATTACTTGACAAACTTGCGCTTTTACGCGCGAAACTCGAGAGCATTATTTAGTCTTTGATTTGCTTTGGGCGTCTGTAGTTTTAAAACATCAATGGCTTGCGGCTTTGGCGGAGACGTTCCGTAAGGAAGAAAGGGACGTAGACAGGCGGTCGAAAAGAACCACGCCGACCCCGCCGATAGTCAATAGATAGCTATAATCAGGAAACCAAGGCGAAGCTGAGTGTCCTGGAAGTACGAGTGGAATAGGAAAAGCAATCCGCCCTTTAAAACTTTAATTAAAACCTGCAGGGAGGATGTTACTGCTGCCAAATGAAACAAAATGTTTTATATGTGTATGTATGAGCCACATTGGGTAGCAGTGATTAAATTTGGAAACAAATACGAAGGATCAAATCAAAATAAATCAAAATACATTTATTTAATTATATATATATACATATATATATATATATATATATATATATATATATATATAAATGCAAATTATCTAAAAATTTCACCCTCCGGTGGGAATCAAACCCACGTCTCTGGCTATCGATTCCCACCGGAGGGTGACATTTTTTAGAGAATTGGCATTTACATATTTATAGCATCACATTTGGCAATAATAACAGTCATTATATATATATATATATATATATATATATATATATATATATATATATTTTAATTATATTATATTATATATAAATGTAATTCGTAGAAAGTTTACTATAACAGAATATAATAGCGAAAAGTAGCCGGTATGATAGTACCCCTCTAATTATATATCTCATCAATCCATTGTCAGAGTTAGTCATCCTTATAGTTGAAATTGTGTATTATTTGATTTTTTTTAAACTCTTTTCTTTATAATGTCTGGGGTAATTTGTTGTATGTGTTAGTGCTACAAATTAATGGAATTTTCTCGCCTGTATATGTTTTGATTAGGATTGTATTGAGGTGTTTTTGTCCATTGATTGTATAACGAGTCATTACTTTTTATCTTTATCATTTATTTCATCTATTGACGACGATGACTTAATGAAAAATTAATAAATATGTTCGTTTATTAAAAGTAACTAAGTATAAAGAAGAAATATTGTTGTATACTTAGTAATGGAACTTTCTCTCAAGAGAAGAAGTTTAACGCTATCTGGCGACACCACACCAATTAACAATACACACCCAAATATGTATAATATCTACAAGATCGAAATCTATATATGTAGATTGCTACGATGTGAATTCACACATATATAAAGTGTTTCATTTCGAGATATAGAAATTAGAATTTAAATAAAACATAGAAAAATATTTTGAATTGCCACGAATATTACTTTTTTTTAAAGATAATCTTGTACTATTAATGCTTAAAAATGATTTTGGACATGTGTCCCCCGCAGCTGGCGCGTAGTTGCCGTAAACTGGAGGTCCAATTTGTGATCACTCTTTGCAGCACGTTTGGTCGTACTTCGTATTATTTTTCTGTGTTTTATTAAATTCTATACCTCGAAGTAAAACAGCCTATATTTTATGTTACTTATTGAGTTTAATTAATTAAAAACCACTCAGAAACTTGCTGTATTTATAATTACATTGGTAATTTCAACAAAAACCGATGACGCTGTTTCAATTTTTAATATAAATTGACAGAAACCGACATGATGTTAACGCAAACGCAACTGCTGTTGCGTTATAAAACACAGCGCTAATGGATGCGGTCGCCAATCGACTCGAGTTGACAACAATTGGACGTTTCGGGAGGGCCGGCGCATTTAAACACCGACTAATGCGTTTATGAATTATATATATCTTGTATATGACCCCATATACATAGGCATGTATTTACGAGCTAATTTTATGGAATTCGAATGACGTGGTTATGGTAAATTATAAATTTAATTTTAAATTGTAATATTTATGGCGGAAATCCATTTTAATTATCGTGCTTTAATCACTTTGCCCTTAAAATAATGATTACTAATTAAATAAAATGATGATACCTCATCATGATGTGAATATTTAATTATATTATTTTTATATATAAAAAAATATGTTTATAGCACTTTTATTTTTCGAGTTATAATTATTTCCATAAAATTATTTCATTAGATCTCTAAGGTTGGTAATTTTGAGTGTACGTTGAAATATCAAACAGTTACAAAATAAATCATAACACTAAAAATAATTATCTTACATAACTCAAAATAACCAAAAAACTTTTAAATATATAAAGGATTATAGAAAAAAATCATCAGTCTCAAAATATTAATATTTTTCCTATAGCGTCGTTATAAACATATCATTTGTTTCAATAGCTATAACATGCAAATTAGTAAATAACAAAAGACGTCGATTTTTATCTAAATTGATTTATGTTTTAGGAACATGATTGCAAAATTGTATGTATATAGCACTTTTATTTTGCGAGTTATAATTTGTTTCATCGAGCTACCTCTAAGTTCTGTCATTTTGAGTTGAAACATCAAACAGTTACAAAAAAAATCATAACACTCAAAATAATTAACTTACATAACTTAAATCCTCAAAAACTTTTTAAATATATAGAGGATTATAGAAATAAATCAATAGTCTCACAAATTTACTATTTAACACGTAGCGTTGATATAAAGATGTCATTTGTTTCAATAACTATAAGAAGCAAATTAGTAAATAACAAAAGACGAAGATTTTTATTTAAATTGATTTATATTTTAAGAACATGATAGCAAAATTTTATGTTTATAGCATTTTTATTTTGCGAGTTATAATTATTTTCATCGAGCTATATCTAAGGTTGGTTATTTTGGACGTACGTTTAAATATTAAATAGTTGCAAAATAATTCATAAGACTCAAAGTAATTATCCTACATAACTCAAAATTACCAAAAACCTTTTAAATATATAAAGAACTCTAGAAAAAAATCAACAGTCCCAAAAAATTAATATGTTTCCTATAGAGTCGTTATAAACATGTCATTTGTTTCAATAGCTATAACATGCAAATTAGTATATAACAAAAGACGTCGATTTTTATCTAAATTGATTTATGTTTTAAGAACATGATTGAAAAACTGTATGTTTATAGCACTTTTATTTTGCGAGTTATAATTTGGTTCATCGAGCTACCTCTAAGTTCTGTCATTTTGAGTTGAAACATCAAACAGTTACAAAAACTTTCATAACACTCAAAATACTTAACCTACATAACTTAAAATCCTCAAAAACTTTTTAAATATATAGAGGATTATAGAAAAAAAAATATAGTCTCACAAATTTACTATTTAACATGTAGCGTTGATATAAAGATGTCATTTGTTTCAATAACTATAAGAAGCAAATTAGTGAATAAAAAAAGACAAAGATTTTTATTTAAATTGATTTAGATTTTAAGAACATGATAGCAAAATTTTATATTTATAGCACTTTTATTTTGCCAGTTATAATTATTTTCATCGAGCATCTATAAAGTTGGTCATTTTGGACGTACGTTGAAATATCAAACAGTTACAAAATAAATCATAACACTCAAAATAATTATCTTACATAACTCAAAATTACTGAAAACCTTTTAAATATATAAAGGATTATAGAAAAAAATCATCAGTCCCAAAACATTAATATGTTTCCTATAGTCGTTATAAACATGTCATTTGTTTCAATAGCTATAACATGCAAATTAGTGAATAACAAAAGACGTCGATTTTTATGTAAATTGATTTATGTTTTAAGAACATGATTGAAAAATTGTATGTTTATAGCACTTTTATTTTACGAGTTATAATTTGTTTCATTGGGCTACCTCTAAGTTCTGTCATTTTGAGTTGAAACATCAAACAGTTAACAAAAAAATTCATAACACTCAAAATAATTAACCTACATAACTTAAAATCCTCAAAAACATTTTAAATACATAGTGGATTATAGAAAAAAATCAATAGTCCCACAAATTTACTATTTAACATGTAGCGTTGATAAAAAGATATCATTTGTTTCAATAACTATAAGAAGCAAATTAGTAAATAACAAAAGACGAAGATTTTTATTTAAATTGACATTTATTTTAAGAACAAGATAGCAAAATTTTATGTTTATAGCACTTTTATTTTGCGAGTTATAATTATTTTCATCGAGCTATCTCTAAAGTTGGTCATTTTGGGCGTACGTTGAAATATCAAACAGTTACAAAATAAATCATAACACTAAAAATAATTATCTTACATAACTCAAAATAACCAAAAACCTTTTAAATATATAAAGGATTATAGAAAAAATCATCAGTCTCAAAAAATTAATATTTTTCCTATAGCGTCGTTATAAACATGTCATTTGTTTCAATAGCTATAACATGCAAATTAGTAAATAACAAAAGACGTCGATTTTTATCTAAACTGATTTATGTTTTAGGAACATGATTGCAAAATTGTATGTTTATAGCACTTTTATTTTGCAAGTTATAATTTGATTCATCGAGCTACCTCTAAGTTCTGCCATTTTGAGTTAAAACATCAAACAGTTACAAAAAAAATTCATAACACTCAAAATAATTAACCTACATAACTTAAATCCTCAAAAACATTTTAAATATATGGTGGATTATAGAAAAAATCAATAGTCTCACAAATTTACTATTTAACATGTAGCGTTGATATAAAGATGTCATTTGTTTCAATAACTATAAGAAGCAAATTAGTGAATAAAAAAAGACAAAGATTTTTATTTAAATTGATTTAGATTTTAAGAACATGATAGCAAAATTTTATATTTATAGCACTTTTATTTTGCCAGTTATAATTATTTTCATCGAGCATCTCTAAAGTTGGTCATTTTGGACGTACGTTGAAATATCAAACAGTTACAAAATAAATCATAACACTCAAAATAATTATCTTACATAACTCAAAATTACTGAACCTTTTAAATATATAAAGGATTATAGAAAAAAATCATCAGTCCCAAAACATTAATATGTTTCCTATAGTCGTTATAAACATGTCATTTGTTTCAATAGCTATAACATGCAAATTAGTGAATAACAAAAGACGTCGATTTTTATGTAAATTGATTTATGTTTTAAGAACATGATTGAAAAATTGTATGTTTATAGCACTTTTATTTTACGAGTTATAATTTGTTTCATTGGGCTACCTCTAAGTTCTGTCATTTTGAGTTGAAACATCAAACAGTTACAAAAAAATTCATAACACTCAAAATAATTAACCTACATAACTTAAAATCCTCAAAAACTTTTTAAATACATAGTGGATTATAGAAAAAAATCAATAGTCTCACAAATTTACTATTTAACATGTAGCGTTGATAAAAAGATGTCATTTGTTTCAATAACTATAAGAAGCAAATTAGTAAATAACAAAAGACGAAGATTTTTATTTAAATTGACATTTATTTTAAGAACAAGATAGCAAAATTTTATATTTATAGCACTTTTATTTTGCGAGTTATAATTATTTTCATCGAGCTATCTCTAAAGTTGGTCATTTTGGGCGTACGTTGAAATATCAAACAGTTACAAAATAAATCATAACACTAAAAATAATTATCTTACATAACTCAAAATAACCAAAAACCTTTTAAATATATAAAGGATTATAGAAAAAAATCATCAGTCTCAAAAAATTTATATTTTTCCTATAGCGTCGTTATAAACATGTCATTTGTTTCAATAGCTATAAAATGCAAATTAGTAAATAACAAAAGACGTCGATTTTTATCTAAATTGACTTATGTTTTAGGAACATGGTTGCAAAATTATATGTTTATAGCACTTTTATTTTGCGAGTTATAATTTGTTTTATCGAGCTACCTCTAAGTTGTCATTTTGAGTTGAAACATCAAACAGTTACAAACAAATTCATAACACTCAAAATAATTAACCTACATAACTTAAAATCCTCAAAAACTTTTTAAACACATAGAGGATTATAGAAAAAAATCAATGGTCTCACAAATTTACTATTTAACCTGTAGCGTTCATATAAAGTTGTCATTTGTTTCAATAGCTATATCATGTAAATTAGCAAATAACAAATAACGTCGATTTTTATTTAAATTAATGTATGTTTTAAGAACATTATGACATAATGTTAAGTTTATAGCTATTTTATTTTGCCAGTTATAATTGTTTTCATCGCGCTACTTTTATGGTTGACCATTTTGGGTGTGCGTTGAAACATCAAACAGTTACAAAAAAAGTCATAACTCTCAAAATGATTAACCTACCTAACTCAAAATCGCCAAAAGCGTTTTAAATACATAAAGGTTTATAGAAAAAAATCATCAGTCTCAAAAAATTACTAGTTCACCTATAGCGTGGTTATAAAAAAGTCATTTGTTTCTATAGTTATAACATAAAAATTGGTAAATAACAAAAGACGTCGATTTTTATTTGATTTTATTTATATTTGAAGAACATGATTGCAAAATTTTATGTATATAGCACTATTATTTTACAAGTTATAACTGTTTCATCAAGTGATCAAGTTCTGTAAGTTTGAGTGTGTGTCGAAACATCAGTCACAAAAAAATTCATAACACTCAAAATAATGTAAGAGGATTGTTAATGCCAATAAAGGTTTATATATATATATATATATATATATATACTTCATTGTCTGCCACCAGAGAGAGGGTATCAAATCTCTAGCACCTTTTAGAAAAATATTCCATTTTAATTACTCCTGCATATAAAATTAGCTTGTCATGTCGCTAATTATATTTGGCTGAAACAACCACCAACATTAGTCTCCTGACCCCCCAACCCCCTCGAATTTTAGTAAAAACTGAATTTGCATATATGTACATCCAATTCAAATGGTACTACAAATAATTTAATATTTTTAATAAATATGCCTGCATTTTGTCCTTTTAATATATTTCCTATTACCATGCATGTTGTATTTTATGCATTTTAAAATCAATCTGTCAATACGCGAACACACCGGTGTTATTTATTATTTTATTATGCGCATAATGGAATACGCGCTTCCGACTCCATGATTACGAACAATCTACCGGAAATTATTTTCCCTAGCGCCCGTGCCGTTTCGCACCATAGATTTTCCTCGATGAATACAAAGCGTTCGCAGTGGACGTACACTTTTCATTACACATGAACGGACTTTCTTTAGCAAACTAAAAAAAAAACTATTATACTAAACACCTATTATTTTCCAGTAGTTTATTCGTGTGAACTTAAAAACATCTCTTTATAATGTCAGTACAGAATTTATAGATAAAATGACATGAGTGTTTAAAATTGTATACATATTTTATTTTACTCGGCTGTACATTCCAACCCATCGCATATTATTACTTAAGTGGGTACGGAACAGCACATGTGTTTACACAGCCACTTTTTACAATCCCCAAAACGGTCTATTTGTCGCCTGTTTATTGCTAGATTTTATAATATACAGACGTATTTTAAGGACAGTGCAGTATATTAATTTTTACCTCATCACTACGTCCCTGCATTCGTCGAGAATTTTGAACTAATTTCACAACAATCAGGATAGTAGTAAAAAGATATTTTCAGGAGCTACAAATTGAACTTAATATTGCTACTATTAGCGTTTTCTTGCAAACATTTTCCATACTTTATCGCACATAAGTAGATATAGTTGACACATTGAGGGAGATATTTAAAACGCCGGCGAAATAATTCGCCAATGGTCTGTTAAGATCCTGTACCAGGGATCCTGAACGTAGTCGTAGATACGCCGAGTACTGATCCTTACTCGGCGTATCCACGACTACGTTCAGGATCCCTGGTACAGGATCTTAAGAAAGTTATGAAGTTAAAAAAACGGCGCCTACTGTGAACATTTGCTATATTTTTAACAGAACTGTACTCGTTTTTTTTTAAATAAAATTTCGGAACCGAACTCATCTTATCAAAAAAAAATGTAATTAAAATTTGTATAAACGAGATATTTATAATAAAAGGGTCCATGTGTGTAGAATTGTGCAACTTATTACTAGTTGCACAATTCTACACACATGGACCCTTTTATTATAAATATCTCGTTTATACACATTTTAATTACATTTTTTTTGGTAAGATGAGTTCGTTTAACACCAACTATCGTCTCCTAAGAAGATAGAACCAAATTAGAATAGAACCTTATAATAGAACCTATATACAAATTAAATATAAAGGCATCCTTCTACCGTAAGGTGTAGGCGTTTGTATCCTTTGTATATGTATTTTTCTTTCCATTTTTGTCTATCCTGTTTACCTAACCAATTTAAATTAAATTTCTTTTACATAAAACTTAATATATTATTAAAAGTTTCGAGCATCTCATATTTTAACGATTTTAACTTTACATGCCCGTTTTATGATAAACATTTTTGTATTATTATTTATCATCTAAATTATTCGACGGCACAAAATGTATTTCGATTAAAATCTTTTAATGAAACACACCCTGATTCAATTTCCTGCTGTTAATTAAATATTGTAACCGCCATGCATTTCTGAACTACTTTACAAATTCATTAGAATTAGGTGTGTGTACATGTGAGCACGCGGAATTTAATCACAGTAAAAACCATCCCGCTCTCCGTGGCCGACTTTAATCCGGAAAAATCGGCCACCCTTGCACGGGAATCGTTTAACTTTGATAACTCCACGCCGCCTCGCGATCGGGTCGCATGAATAACGAACGAAGACTCACCGGAAATCCCGTCGTACGTCCACCATTCCTGCCAATTATCGCATCCGGCTGAAACAGAAAATTAAAAAAAAACGAGTTAGACTTGGATGGTTGAATAGCGTTGTAGGGGGGTTGGGGGTGGGGTTTGTTCCGCACAAACGAAGCCACTTTACATCTGCTTAGTATAATTCGCGTCGTCGCGGAGAGTGTGTTTCAGGCTACATCGATAATAAAAACGATTCCGCGCTGGGGCCATTCATCTCGTTCAACAACACGCCGGCAATTACAGGGCTGCGTTATGAGTTTATAGCTAAATGTATAATAAGGGGGGCACAGTGTTCCCGGGTTTCGCCTCGTAAAAGCGGCCCAGCGTTACCGTTTTCATTACATTAAATAATCAAATTAATAACGTCGTTTTTAACTTGCGGGATACTCGAGATAATTATGGGACATTAGTTGCGGGCAGACACTTTTTGTAATGTTTAATTTTACATTAATAGTCAATTATGGAACATAATCACAATAATTTTGTAGATTATATATGTATATAAAGTGTTGGATGACAAAAAGCACATGTTACAAAAAAAAACTTTACTTGGCATTACTATTATAAGAGGGTTGTTATTAATGTATTGACAATGAATAAATACAACAATTATTGGCATGTAGAAACTATTTTGTTTAAAAAATACTCTCCTTTGAGATCTACACATTATTGTATTCGATTAAACCAATTGGTATTTAACTCTAATCTAGCAACAAATCGCTACCTAGTATGCTACTGGGATTCTTTGGCCTTATTTTTTAGACGAATAATGAATATAATAGTAGTTTCGTGTTTTAATGGAGGTTAAGTCGACTTTTTATCCGCCCTAGTTATTTTATTTACATGAAATATTGTTAACAAATTGTTGATTAGAAACCTAATTGGATCCAATGTGTGGGCAGTTCAGTCCATTTGCTCAGGTCAGTTATCGCTGTTATCAACTTTTACTTTCCGAATACAGCTACTGCTGTATTGTACCAATATTTTCCGTGTTTATGGAAAGTCAAAGTAAAGAAAGTGGCTAGTCTTTTGAATATTTACTTCTCTCTCCTATCGTTTTTATCATTCCTGTTTTGAACTGTCTAAAATGTCTGCACGATGACTTGAACGTGTGTGGGGGCTACAAATACACAGGCCGGTTTGCGCAAATCGGCCTGCACAGCCTGGCCTGAGTAAAAAACTGAGCGTATTTTGTTTGTTGTTTTGTTGTATTTTTACTGATCTTAGCACAAAACATATCGGTGGATCAGATGGCCGAAGGAAATTCAAACATTTTGATTTTAAGTATTTTATTTCGGCGACCAAGTCGAACGTATTTCATTATTATTATTTTTGACCAAGACGCACAAATGATATGGATTTGAAAAAAATTGCTTAATGTTTACAACAATACGAAAATGTAAAATGGAAAGTCTGTATCCCAACGTATTTTTCTTTCTATTTTTATTTTTATTTTTCACTTTTACGCTCAAATCTCGATAATCCGACTTCGAGTCGATACAAAAATAATGCAAAATATTTTGTTCAATTTTTTTACTGATCTTAGTACAAAACATATCAGTGTATCAGATGGCCGATGGATATTGGAAAATTTTGATTCTAAGTATTTTTATTTCGGCGACTAACTTGTATATCATTATTATTATTTTTGACCAAGTCACGCAAATGATATAGATTTAAAAAAATTGCTTAATGTTTATAACAATATGATAATATAAAATGGACAGTCTGTATCCCTACGTATTTGTTTTTCTATTATTTTTTTAAGTTTTAACGTTTACGCTCATATCTTGATAATCTAATTTTAGAGGATGAGTCGATAAAAAAATAATGCAAGATAAGTTTTTGATTTTTTTTTACTGATCTTAGCACAAAACATATCAGTGTATCAGATGGCCGAAGGAAATTGGAAAATTTTGATTCTAAGTATTTTTATTTCACCGACTAACTTGTATATCATTATTATTATTATTTTTGACCAAGTCACTCAAATGATATGGATTTAAAAAAAAAATCTCAATGTTTATAACAATATGACAATGTAAAATGGAAAGTCCCTATCCCTACTTATTTGTTTTTCTATTTTATTTTTTTTATTTTTAACTTTCACGCTCATATCTCGATAATTTGATTATAGAGTCGATAAAAAAATAATGCAATATATTTTGTTCATTTTTTTTTACTGATCTTAGCACAAAACATATCAGTGTATCAGATGGCCGAAGGAACTTGGAAAATTTTGATTATAAGTATTTTTTTCTCAGCGACTAATTTGGATTTCATTATTGAGAGATGAGCGTAAAAGTTAAAAATTTAAAAGAAAAATGGAAACAAAAACTCGTTGTGATAGAGACTTTCCATTTTACATTATCATATTGTTATAAACATTATGTCATTTTTTTCAATTCATATCATTATCGCCGTATGGACAAAAATAATAATAATGAAATACAAGTTAGTTGCCGAAAAAAAAAATACTTAGAATCAAAATTTTCCAATTTCCTTCCGCAATTTGGTACACTGATATGTTTTTTGAGGAGATCAGTGAAAAAAATGAAACAAAATATTTTTTTTATCTACTTAGCCTCTAAAATCGGAATCTCGAGATATGAGCGTAAAAGTTAAAAATTTAAAAAAAATAGAAAGAAAAATATGTTGGGATAGAGACTTTCCATTTGATATTATAATATTGTTATAAACGTTATGTAATTTTTTTCAAATCCATATCATTGTCGCCGCAGGGTCAAAGTAATAATAATGAAATACAAGTTAGTCGCCGAAATAAAAATATTTAGAATCAAAATTTTCCAATTTCCTTCGGCCATCTGGTACACTGATATATTTTGTGCGAAGATCAGTAAAAAAATTAAACAAAATATGTTGCATTATTTTTTTATCGACTCAGCCTCTAAAATCGGATTATCGAGATATAAGCGTAAAAGTTAAAAATTAAAAAAAAAAATGGAAAGAAAAATATGTTGGGATAGAGACCTTACATTTTATATTCACATATTTTTGTAAATATTGAACAATTTTTTTCAAATCCATATCATTTGCACGACTTGGTCAAAAATAATAATAATGAGATACAAGTTAGTCGCCTAAATAAAAATACTTAGAATCAAAATTTTCCAATTTCCTTCGGCCATCTGGTACACTGATATGTTTTGTGAGAAGATCAGTAAAAAAATTAAACAAAATGTAATGAATTATTTTTTTATCGACTCAGCCTCTAAAATCGGATTATCGAGATATGAGCGTAAAAGGTAAAAATTTAAAAAAAATAGAAAGAAAAATATTTTGGGATAGAGACTTTTCACTTTACATTGTTATATTGTTGTAAATATTGAGCAAGTTTTTTTCAAATCCATATCATTTGCACGACTTGGTCAAAAATAATAATAATGAGATACAAGTTAGTCGCCTAAATAAAAATACTTAGAATCAAAATTTTCCAATTTCCTTCGGCCATCTGGTACACTGATATGTTTTATGAGAAGATCAGTAAAAAAATTAAACAAAATGTAATGAATTATTTTTTATCGACTCAGCCTCTAAAATCGGATTATCGAGATATGAGCGTAAAGGGTAAAAATTTAAAAAAAAATAGAAAGAAAAATATTTTGGGACAGAAACTTTTCATTTTACATTTTTATATTGTTGTAAATATTGTGCAATTTTTTTCAAATCTATATCATTTGTGCGACTTGTTCAAAAATAATAATAATGAGATACAAGTTAGTCGCCGAAATCAAAATACTTAGAATCAAAATTTTCCATTTTCCTTCGGCCATCTGGTACACTGATATGTCTTGTGAGAAGATCAGTAAAAAAAATTAAACAAAATGTAATGCATTATTTTTTCTTCGACTCAGCCTCTAAAATCGGATTATCGACATATGAGCGTAAAAGGTAAAAATTAAAAAAAAAAATGGAAAGAAAAATATGTTGGGATAGAGACTTTTCATTTTACATTGTTATATTGTTGTAAATATTGAGCAATTTTTTTCAAATCTATATCATTTGTGCGACTTGTTAAAAAATAATAATAATGAGATACAAGTTAGTCGCCGAAATAAAAATACTTAGAATCAAAATTTTCCAATTTCCTTCGGTCATCTGGTACACTGATATATTTTGTGAGAATATCAGTAAGAAAATTAAATAAAATGTAATGCATTATTTTTTTATCGATTCAGCCTCTAAAATCGGATTATCGAGATATGAGCGTAAAAGGTAAAAATTAAAAAAAAATAAAAAGAAAAATATGTTGGGATAGAGACTTTCCATTTTACATTGTTATATTGTTGTAAATATTGAGCATTTTTTTTCAAATCTATATCATTTATCACTCGGTTAAAAATAATAATTTACGTTACAACATATATTATACAACAACGTCTATAAACATTATTTTAATATATATATATATATATATATATATATATATATTATGGTCGGCAAAACATAAACAAAAGATTCTTCAAAATTTGGATTTTTTTGGTTTCCCCAATTGGTCAGTATAGACCCGCAAACAATCCGCTATGCGCGCGGTATAGGGGCTGGGATCTTAGAGGCTAACTTCACAACGGTTTCTTTATAAACGTTAAATAAAGTTGTTAGCAAGTGCGTTATAATAAACTTCTGTGACAATCTAAATTGTCTCGTATCATACAGCAAATTATTTGATATATTGAATTGGATAGTAGATCGAATGTAAAAATATAACGCGTTCTATTTGTCAAGGACAAATTGTATGGGAGGAGGATATATGAATTCATTTCTTGAACAACTTTTGAGCTAAGAAATTGTCTTGTCTAAAACGACCTTTATAACTTATAAAACTATTTTGTTTTATTATAGATTAATTTACATTTCTCTAAATACTATGTAGATAATACATGTACATTTATACGAATTACTAAGACTGGTGTCTTAGTAATTCGTGTAAATGATAAGAAAGGAGATTGTGTTAAACACGAAGCCTACAACCGTACAACCTTACACATACACACGTATTATATGTCACTCTCTGGCGGTTTCTAGTAGAGCTATTACTAATTCGTCGCACGGAACTAATCAGATCTAAAGCACATAGCGCCGTTAAATTAACCGTGCAGTGGCTAAAGAACTACATAATGGGGGGAATACATTGCTCGCGATTGTTACACATATTATATCAGATTCCCTTTACACCTTGTCTATGCTAATTAATTTACGTGCCAGAAAATAGATCACATATAATAATGGGTGGAGATAATTTGCTCGCATAATTGTAATGCGTAGCATAATATGTGTTCGAGATGATTCTCTAAATTAAATTATGAATAAAAAAGACAATATATATATATATATATATATATATATATATATATATATATATATATATAGTCCAGCTGCGTATGAACGGAATAAGAAATGTATATATGTATATTAATTTAGCTTTTTATTAAGTCACAAAATTCCATATGTTTGCTCTTAATCGCTAGATTTCATTCCAACAAGGTATTTTAAAAAAAGTCCGTGTGCAGTTTTAGAATCATTTGAATTTTGATTAGTAGGGGTAGAGGCCTGTAAATGTAATGGTGGCCACTGGCATGGTTAAAAAACAAAGGTATGCATTTACTATATTATTATATTTATAATTATGATGTTTGCGAATAAACGTAATAATAATTAACAAAGAAAAATTGTTTTTCAAATTTAAAAACCTAGGGCTAAAGCTTTTTAAATTTGAAAACAAAAATTTCCTTTGTTAATTATTATTACGTTTATTCGCAAACATCAAAATTATAAATATAATAATTTTTATTTATATAAGGGTTAATGCAAATATAGTGTTTACAGCAATATAATGGTAATCCGTGTGCAGTTTTAGAATCATTTGAATTTTGATTAGTAGAGATAGAGGCATGTAAATGTTATGGTGGCAAATACCACCGGCAGGGTTAAAAAAACATAGGTATGCATTTTCAACCAAAAATAATTACCATCACACATTTTCTGTATTTAAATAAACCTTCATAATTATTTATACATGTGCTATCCAGTAGCAAATGTACATTATTTTTATAATGAAATTACAATCTATTTTTATCGTAAGATTGAGTGTTTTAAAGTTTCGTATTAACTACAAATGCGACTATAAATTACCTGAGAGATAGCCGCTGCAATTCGTTTCCAGCAAATCGATTTTTACATTACCCATGAAATGTAAATGGCACATTCACACCGGCATATTAATGATGTCCCGCGGAGCTGGCAACTATTTTAATGCACTTAATGCCACCCGTTATCGATCTACTGAGTCCGTAAAAATTGCATATTGTAGCAAGATAATTATATACCTTAACGCATTTTAAATTTGCCACTATAAATATTTATAAAAACAGCAATGAAATTACTATGATTACAAATTTAATATGTAGCTATTGTCAAATAACTTAATCTGTTTTTATTACATATATTAATTCTTTTAAGGATGTAAAGTAATAATAATAAACTGTCAATTTTTTTATGAAAAACATTTACAACCTAATTTACATTTTATATAGTTACTTTATAATAATATTAATAATAATAAACTGTCTTTATTTTTTTTATGAAAACAATTACAACCAAATTTACATTTACATTCAAAAAGATACTTATAATCAAAATTTTCTAATTTCCTTCGGGCATCTGGTGCACTGATATGTTCTGAAGTAAGATCCAAAAAAAAACTAAACAAAACACGTTGCATACTTTTTTTATCCATCCAGCCTCAACAATCGGCTTATCCATATAGGAGCGGAATAGTTAAAAATAAAAAATAAATAGAAGGAATAATGTGCTCAGGTTGAGACTTTCTATTTTTCTTTGCCATTTTGTTATAAACATTGTGTAATTTTTTCAAATCAATTGTATTACGGTGGCCTGGTAAAAAAAATAATAATGAAACATGTTCGACTTGGTCACCGAAAAAAAAAATACTTATAATCAGAATTTTCCAATTTCCTTCGGGAATCTGATGCAATGATATTTTCTGAACTAAGATCAAAAAAAAAACTAAATAAAATATGTTGCATAATTTTTTTATCCACCCAGCCTCAAAAATCGGCATGTCCAGATAGGAACGGAAAAGTTAAAAATAAAAAATAAATAGAAGGAATAATGAGCTGAGGTTGAGACTTTCCATTTTCCATTATCGTTTTGTTATAAACATTGTGTAATTTTTTCAAATCAATTGTATGATGGTGGCCTGGTAAAAATAATAATAATGAAACATGTTCGACTTGGTCGCCGAAAAAAAAAAACTTATAATCAAAAGTTTCTAATTTCCTTCAGGCATCTGCTGCACTGATATGTTCTGAACTAAGATCCAAAAAAAAATTAAACATTATACGTTGGATAATTTTTTTATCGACCCAGCCTCTAAAATCGGCATCTACAGATAGGAGCGGAAGATTTAAAAATAAAAAATAAATAGAAGGAATAATGTGCTCAGGTTGAGACTTTACATTTTTCTTTGCCATTTTGTTATAAACATTGTGTAATTTTTTCAAATCAATTGTATGACGGTGGCCTGGTAAAAATAATAATAATGAAACATGTTCGACTTGGTCACCGATAAAAAAATACTTATAATCAAAATTTTTCAATTTCGTTCGGGAATCTGGTGCAATGATATTTTCTGAACCAAGATAAAAAATAAAATAAAATAAAATATGTTGCATAATTTTTTTATCCACCCAGCCTCAAAAATCGGCATGTCCAGATAGGAACGGAAAAGTTAAAAATGAAAAATAAATAGAAGCAATAATGAGCTGAGGTTGAGACTTTCCACTTTCCATTATCATTTTGTTATAAACATTGTGTAATTTTTTCAAATCAATTGTATGATAGTGGCCTGGTAAGAATAATAATACTGAAACATGTTCGACTTGGTCGCCGAAAAAAAAATACTTATAATATCAAAAGTTTCTAATTTCCTTCAGGCATCTGCTGCACTGATATGTTCTGAACTAAAATTCAAAAAAAAATTAAACAAAATACGTTGCATAATTTTTTTTATCGACCCAGCCTCTAAAATCGGCATCTACAGATAGGAGCGGATGTGTTGAAAATTAAAAATAAATAGAAAGAATAATGTGCTCAAGTTGAGACTTTCCATTTTCCATTGTCATTTTATTGTAAACATTGTGTAATTTTAGATTAAGGTACATACAAAACGCTAGGCTTACGATTAAAAAAAATTATGAGTTTTGTTTTGTTTGCCCTTTTCCACCATAATATTACTCCCATAAGTTATTTGAAGTTTTGAAAAGCATTCCTTTGCATACAAATCGAAAATCCAATCGTTTTTTATTTATCAAAAACCAGCTATTGTAAATTAAATTTTGTTTTCTTAGAATACAAATGGTATGCAGTTAAATCTTTTAAGTTTTACATCCTGCCCATTAACGTAATTAAATTATACATTAGTGTTTTCTTGTTGTCAACTTGCTTATAGAATATATCTGTATGTAAATTATTGATTAACATTCAGCGTTAGCGTAAGACAAACCGTGAAATAATCACGAAACACAATCGTATTGTCCAAACAAACGGCACGGGATGCAAAGTGCAACCGTTGGCGTAACAGTGGTGGTGGTGTGGCGCGCGTACGTAAATACAACTTCCTATTATCCTAGGCACCGCAACGACGCTCATGTAATTATTCCCTATGCGGCATCGATTTGCCGCAAACTGCGCCCCGATAATTTCTTACCACCCAGCCACAGCCAGTTCAATATTCGAGCCAAACAGGGGGGATCATCCGACGAGACAAAAATAGCGGATGCAATTGCACGGGATTTATGTGTAATTTTAGGGTCGATAAAGTTTGACATTTGAAAGGCATGTCGAAATATTACCGAGATATATTACTTACGCGAATATCTGGCGGATATGTGGAATATTTTTTAAAATTCAGAAAGTATCGCACGTAGTTTATAGGAGATGATTAATATATCTATCACAATTGCGGAGTTTAAAGTAGGTGAATAGGTTTACAGGATGTTTCAATTCAAAATTGTTGTTTATGTGTGCAATAGTTATTTAAAATTTAATATTTAAATACATATTATTGTAATTGTTCTCTTAATTTGCACTTTTTCAATTTTTCAATCAAAATTTAAAAAAAATATTAAAAAATCAGATTGTTAAAACTAAAATTGGCTATGATTTTAGTTTTAACATAATGTGATTTTTTAATATTTTTTTAAAATTTTGATTGAAAAAGCGCAAATTAAGAGATCAATTTCAATAATATGTGTGAAATTGATCTCTTAATTTGCACTTTTTCAATTTTTCAATCAAAAGTTTTAAAAAATATTAAAAAATCACATTATGTTAAGACTAAAATCATTGCCAATTTTAGTTTTAACATAATCTGATTTTTTATATTATTTTTAAATTTTGATTGAAAAATTGAAAAAGTGCAAATTAAGAGATCAATTTCAATAATATGTGTGAAATTGATCTCTTAATTTGCACTTTTTCAATTTTTCAATCAAAATTTTAAAAAAATATTAAAAAATCACATTATGTTAAAATTAAAATCATTGCCAATTTTAGTTTTAACATAATCTGATTTTTTATATTATTTTTAAATTTTGATTGAAAAATTGAAAAAGTGCAAATTAAGAGATCAATTTCAATAATATGTGTGAAATTGATCTCTTAATTTGCACTTTTTCAATTTTTCAATCAAAATTTAAAAAAAATATATTAAAAAATCACATTATATTAAAACTAAAATCATTGCCAATTTTAGTTTTAACATAATCTGATTTTTTATATTATTTTTAAATTTTGATTGAAAAATTGCAAAAGTGCAAATTAAGAGAACAATTACAATAATATGTATTTAAATATTAAATTTTAAATAACCATTGCACACAAAAACAACAATTTTGAAAATAATAAATTTGAAATAACCATTGCATACAAAAACAACAACAAATACAACTAAATTATATCTATCCTCAAACTAGAAAAACACACCTCCCACTACAACCTATCTATCCTCACCATTTTTGTCTCCAACGCCAACCTTCTGCGGATTTCCACGCAATTCCCATTCTCTTTTAATTATCCACTCACCTTTCTACGATATTGTATAGAATAAATGGTTAATAGAGAATGGAAAAGACATGAAAATCTGCAAGAGGCTGACGTGGGAAAGATAGTTGTCATGTGCTGAGGGGGTTAGTGTGTAGGAGGAGGGCATACAATGTAATGTAAGAGAATAAGCACGTTATTGTATTATATTTTTCTATTTCTATAGTATTGTTTAGCTTAGTTTATTTCCATTAAAGAGTATTGTAGAAGGGACGTTGTTTATTTCAATTGGAATTGTTGAGAACGCTATAAAAGTTCATTTTTTTTATAGAAACCGAAATACAAAAAGTAGACAGAAAACAGACGTAATAACTATTGAAAATAGATAACATATTAAAAACAAAAAAATATTATGATACAAGTCGTATTTGAAATTTGGAAATATATTAAAAACTAGAAGGATAACAAAGAATGTAAATGTTTTTAAAATAAATAACTACCCGGCGCCTTCGCCATAAATTAACTTATATGCAACATTAAAATTTTAATTGAGAATTTGAGAAGTAATATAACGAAGTATTAATTAAATAAATATGTGATTTAATTAATAATTCGTTATATTATTTCTAGATATAATAATCAATCCTAATTTGCTTTCAGAACCGAACCAATCATAGATTACGTTATATATGTGATTGTATAAATTATGAGCATGCCAAATAATATTAATTAATATCAAACATAATTATATATTGGTATTTAGTTTAACTAGTAAGTTTGATAATTAATTACCAACAGTTAAATAATTATCACGCCCCTCGAACCTTGTTATTAACCGGAATTAATCACGTCGCCGTGTCGGTGGCACGCTCATCTTTGACCCGACGTCTTATTACTATACGGTCCCGATATCGGCGAGCCGCAATGTGTAGTAGATGTGCTAATCAAGTCCTCGTTAACTCTGCCTTAATTTGAATTGCATAGTGTAGAGTGGATATATTAGCATGCCGATCGATCCGCAAGCAATCTTCCCGCCGACCTCCAATCTTGAGCGATACTTTGCCCGCCGCCTCCCATCACGCTACGACGCTACTAGTTGTAATGAATATACGGTGATCGGTGCGTGCGGACAATACGCGCGCATAAAATAATTCATCCATCAAACGGCGGCGGCGGTGATTAATAGGCGGCCGTGCGGTGGACAGGTGGGACAATAGGGATGGACGGCTGTCCGCCGGCACGACAAAAGGGGCGCGCGTCCTCTAATTGGGACACGATTTGTTTACGGGTGTCGGTGTTTATATAGACACAAAGGCTGCGCGGCATTAATTAAGATTCGATGCCGCCCCCTCTGTATATTTTCCGGGACGCGGCGTAATATCTTTGCACCGGAGGTTTAAGAACGACGGGCTGGCTGCATATATATATATATATATATATATATATATATATATATATATATATATATATATATATATATATAATGAAATTGACTTGCAAGGGGTAAACATGGTCAAAATTTTGTTTGTGATTTGAGCACACAGCGTTCTTGATCGATTTTCATATGTTTCCTAGTAAACTCATAGAATATATCTTAAGTATTTTAGAAAATAGTTACCATAACTATAAAATTTGTAAATGTATATATTATGATGATAAACAATTGATTTTAAATTTTTTCAGTTTTCTGATTATTTGAATTTATACAAATAATCATATATTCCAATTAAATTTAAAATACAGACTTTTTCTGCTTGAAAAATAAGCGACAACATACAAAATAAGAAAAAAGTATGATAATACATAATTCTCTGCGTCAATAACAATCGATTTTTACAAATATTCTACTTTGACTGTCGAAAATCACTAAAAATATTATTAAAGTGATTACTTGCCAATTTTGTTTTAATTATACTAAATTATACTAAAATATATATTTTAAGATAACGTGAAACAGTTACCATAACTATAAAAATTCAAAATCGCCAATATGTATACTTCTTATGAAAACCAAAATATTTGGAATTTTTGAGTAAATGCCACAAACCTCGCGGCGAGGATCGAGAGAAGAAACCACCATTCATCATTTTTTTGTATAGATATGCAATTGATTTTAATTTTACTTTCTATATAATTATGGTTATGTTGTGTATGTATGAAGAAGAAAAAAAGAATAATTTAAAAAATGCTTTATAGACAAATAAAATATTGCATTCAATTTGAAAACCCCTTTATATAAGAGCCAAGTCAATGTTTTCAAGATTAATTATTTTAGTAATTTGGGTATAAATATTACATATCATTATGCTTCGTACATACCCTACGATTCTGGGGTATTACTGGTATATAAACGTGTATACGCATGCTTGATACATGAGTATACACGTTTATAAAATAAATGTGCTAATATTAATAAATCATCAATCTCTAAAACTAAAATTTACTAACAATACTATACTATATATTTTCCACTTTCAACTTGCTTTACTAAATAATTTATAATACCCGCTAGAGAAAACTATTGTTAATATTGATGAAACGCGAACGGTGGCTGCTTCATTATTTATTTCATAAATTACACCGGAATTACTCAGAAAACATAAATGGAAATTAGTCGAAATGCACATTCATTATTATTCATCATAGGTAGCATAATACGCCCTTGTGCAATGTTACCGATCCTACTCTATTATGTCATACCATTTGGTATTGATTACGCAATTTTACGACCCTAATGGGTTGTTAAACAGGTGTAACATATTGTAGGCACTAACGTTTTATTAGGTTCAAGACAATATTTTGCTCGATAATTTGTGCGAGTGGACGATACAGCACTATTATTTATAGTTGCCTTGGTTTAATACTATCTCTATGAGTGATATGATCTGTTGGTGCAATCAGGGGACTATGCTACGTTTTTCAAATGCTGCATATGAATTTTTTATTTTAATTATATATTTTAATACACTTGGATGAAAAACGTTTGCTATATTTATTTTTAGTTTGAACTCTCTCTCTCTCTCCCTAATGCTCAGTACTAGACAGACAGCGCTTGTGACCATCCATAACATCACTAAGTATATATATATATATATATATATATATATATATATATATATATATATATATATATATATATATAGTTTAGTCAAGATAGAAAACACATTTTCATGGCCTTTCGAACAACAACAGGGCTAAGCAAGGTTGCAGCCTATTGTCAAATAATTTACTTCAAGGACGTGCAAATCTTGATGTAGTAGAATTAACTAATGTTAAATTATATGCAGTCAAGTCATCAAATAATAAAAAAAATCGATCTACTTTTACCCAAAATATTTAATAAAAATGCGTAAAATATGTTCAATAATAAAAAGTGACCACTCATTTCTCAAATTCATTTTATAATTCCTCACCTGTAAGTATAAAATAAAATCTTTATGAACCTCGCTTATTCCGTGTTTTTAAAATTAAAAATAAATAATTATCTAACAAAGTATAATTAATAATTAGTATTGAGATTTAAATTTGGATCATATAAAATTAATAATCACGTATCTATCTAAATTGTATAACTCTATGCCATGTTAAGCAATCTGTTTGTGTATTATTTTCGGGGTTGCGGATGTTCTACCCAATCAGCGGGTGAAAATGACGAACCGCAGACCGAACCTTAACCTGAATGCTCTCAAATTGACAAGTGGTTTAGACAGTCTGGGTTAAGCACTTCCCCACTATACATGGAAATTGGGGATGAAGTGTTAGTGGAAACGCAGATAAAGACAGAAAGTGGAAATGCAAAGCTCCGAGATAAGGACGGGCACCGCAGATCTTTAACTTGGCGTAGATTGTTTCTCCTTTGAGGGGGGAATTGAGACGCGCGATTCACGTTAATAATTCAACGAGTTGTAACAGATATCACGTGGAATGATTTACGTATTTTATATTTATTTCAACAAAAAAATCGAGTCGTATTTAGAACCTATCCAAAGTACATATTTATAAACTATTGTTTTTATTCAAGTGAATCGCTATGTTTTTTACTAAAATCGCTTTTAAAAATTATGCATTTCGCAAATATTACAGTATGTCTTATTATGCTCTACATATATAGCTGTAATCCTCTAGAATTTTACAATGTAACAACAAGCAATATTACGATTCTAGGTTTATTTATCATATTGTTTTTAATCGTAATTTGTATCGTGAAAAAAACTATGTAAACATATTACGTATTGTTTGTGTTTATACATGTTTTTTTTTGTTACACGATAAATGGGCGGTCGCCCATAAATAAATAAATATGTTGTGTTTATACAAAAATATATACATTTCAAATCATACAACTTGTTATATTACGTATTCAGTATATATATATATATATATATATATATATATATATATATATATATATATATATATATATATGGTATATATATGGTATATATATATATATATATATATATATATATATATATTGAGTATACAAAATTATTGAACTCAGAATGTGATGACCAACATCGCCACCTGAAATTCTTTCGCCAATGTATCACACCCTGTATTAAAGATAATAAAATTAACTGTATAACAACTTTTAATTAAAAATTAGTACGATTAATGAGCAAATAATAGTATCTTGATATATTCACATCCACTATCATGTATTAGTCATCATCTTCATGAAGCGTGCTTGTTTATACACAAAATAATAATGGAGTACTCCAGCAATGTAATACACTTTGATCTTTTTGTATGTGCAGCAATATAGTTGGGATTATCCATCCGGGTGCTCCGGTAGTTGTTTACTGAGGATAAATCCCGTTAGCGTATAAGTCCGATATGGGAGGATACAATAACAAAATTTCATTGTCCGGATGGCGCCAGTACGCTCCCCCGGCCCAACCCCACGAGCTTTTTATTCATTCGTAAGATTTGGCGCCAGACAAGCAAAAACCATTTACAAATGGGTTTAGTTTGAGCAGAGCAGGGGCGCCAGACCGGCTGGCGCTGCTTCCGCTGAAATCGTTAAATCGCCCCCGATCGCAGCATCCACTCCGTCCCTCGCTATTTTTATGATTACATTTAGGTCAATTGACGTGCGCGAATTGTTTAACACGGGTGTCAACCAGACGGGGAGTTCTTGAATATTTGATTCGAATTTGAAATTCAAATTGTTATAACGGAACGTACATAAACCGTATATACATACAGGGGGCTCGCGATTGAAGATGGGAAATTGAAAAGTTATACTGTTAAATAAAATGGCAAACAGTCTGTATCGGGGGCGGGGGAATCCGTCCAATTCACCGGGGACCGGCGCGCTGACAATTCACTTCTCGGGTACACGCCACCAGTCTACGCTCCTCTCTATATCCCAATAAAACTTGTCACTTAGGAAAATTATCCTTGCGAATTGTATTGTCCTTGTGTTGGGCGCGCGCACAACTTACTACCCGGCGCATTCACCAGACTGCATTTTAATTAAACCAGTTCGGCACCTTATTGCAGGTTTATTTTTGTTGAGCCCGCACTCATCAATGTTGCACACCCTGCCAGCATAAAGTTGTCTTCCGAAAACCCTCACCCCACGCAATTCCCCTTAACACACCCAGATAAACCCTCGCGGGAAACTTTTAATTGGATTAGAATCTAATTTGGCCGTAGTGACCACAACTAGAAGAACGAAAGGGACCAATCCATGCATGGAACTCAATTATTTTCCTCTTGTAAATCGTTCGCCTAAAACTACTCTCGACCGTGTGTGTAAGTGCGTGTATGTGTGACTACTCTATTTGACCTCACGAACCAGTTTTATATATTACTACCGAAAAGAGAGACGGTGAGGAATATATAACTATCAGCACAAAATGTTTATCACTTAAATGTATATTTTAAGATAATAAATTAAAATATACCGTTTTTTTTTGAGTATTTGGCAACTAATTGCAGTAGGCTATATCTAATGAAGAAAACTATGCGAGCGAAGGTGGGGTGGGCGGGTGGGGTGGGCGGGCCCCCTACCAACCAAACAATACCCGTCCACTATTTCAAACGACTTGAACTATGCACTACACTAGTATCCGTTATTTTCTATGATTAAATTTATGTCATTTATTAATTTAAGACTAATTAAAAAAGTATATGTGAAAAATAATGTAATGCATAGTTCAAATTGTTTGAAATAGTTGACGGGTATAGTTTGGTTGGTACCAAATCTGGTGTGGCCACTACACGACTAATACAAATTTAATTTTAAATCAAAATTCATCGGTTTTTTCAAGAAGCATTCGTTTCAAATCAAAGTTGCCAGTAATTAAATTTGAATTTTCTTTATTTAATTGCATAAATATTTTATAATTATATTTATATTAGATCTTTATTATTATTTATAAAATGTTATGCGATGACTCAATTAAAAAAATACATTAATTATGTTATTATTTACATTACTTTCTGAAAATATACCAAAAAAAAAACACCTTTATTTGGCATATCATCCAAAACCTTCCCTTTTACACAAATTCCAGCCGAAAACAAACAATACTTTCACAGAAACAAATAAAAAAGGAACCAAAAAAGAAAAAAATACAAATTAACATAAAATACATCATTTTTCTAACTACTAAAATAAACCTCCTCTGCCCTCGCCAATTTCCTTTCCCACGTCAGCCTCCTGCAGATTTTCAAGCCTTTCCCATCATCCTCTCCTAACCATTCGTTCAGCTTTCTGCACTCTCCAACCCACTCTGCGTTCACTCCCTCACATTCTTTGCCAAGGTGTCACCACGTGCCACATCCCTTCCTACACAGCGCACACGCATGTACCCCAGCCCCATCCACACTTTTCTTCCTCTTTCTTCTGACCCACACCTCGCTCTTGACATGCATACTCTGCTCCATTCTCCTCTGGCTAAGTAGCTCGGGAGTTTTCCCTGCACTTGCCACTCTACGTAGCCAGGGTTGTATGAGTTTACAGCCATTCTCACTTGCCTTTCTTGCCACTCAATATTCCTCAATCTCTCCCTTATCTCAGTTCCTAGGCTATCCCTTTCTCTCAGCTTCTCCTCTACCCACACCTCAGACATACCCACTCTTTCATACATCCTTTCTCTATCCTTCCTCCATCTACTCTCTGTTCTACTCTTGCACCTCATCCATACCTCCCGTACCAGTCTTTCCTCGCCCAAATCCTGCAATCTTTCTTCAAACTTCACAACTCTGACACACGACTCCCACCACATACTCATACGATTTGTCTCCTGCAACAGCACTGACCTCGGTATCGACTTTTCGAGCCCTAGCAGATTCTTCAGAAACCAACCTTGCTCCCTTTCTATTACCTCCCATTCACGCAATCCCACACTTCCACTCCAAACAACCACATAGGTTTTACACACGCATCCCAGATCTTGCACGCCATTACGACGTTACCACCCCATAAACTCTCCCATTTTCTGCACGCAATCCCCCAAGCATTTCTTGCTTTCGCCTGCATACACTCCACATGCATCCTAAGCCCTCCTCCACAGTCAAACCTAAGGCCCAAATATTTAAAGCCATTCACTCTCTCAATCAGCCTTTCCTTCCATTTCAACCCTTCGCCCTTACCCCTCCTGCCCATATTCCTAAACAACATCCATTTGGTCTTTTCCACATTCACCACTAGCCCCCTCTTATCCAGGTACCTACCCATTCTTTAAAACATCTCTTGCATCTCTTCCACTCTCTTGGCCACCAGCACCACGTCATCTGCATACGCCAACATTCACACCTTGGATCTACCCACCACGACCCCTCCTGTCTGTCCTCTCCTCAGCACCCCCTCCAACTCGCTCGTGCACAGATTAAACAGGAGAAGGCTCAACGGGCACCCCTGCCTTACTCCCACATACACCCTAAATTGCTCAGATATTTCTCCATTCACTCTTGCTTCTGCCCATGACTCTTTATACATCCTTCTCACCCACTCCACTCCTTCCTCTTCCATACCCAATCTATCCATACATTCCACCAGTTTCCTCCTAGGAACTGAGTCCATACGCCGCTCTTAAATCCACAAAGACCGCATACACTCTCCTTTTGCATTCCAGCGTTTCCTCCACCATTCTCACCGGCGTGAAAATCAGCTTCCTCGTCCCTCTTCCCCTTCTGAACCCACTCTGGCATTCCGGCAGCAGCTCTTTTTGTTCCACTTCCCTATCCATTCTATTTTTCACCATAGTCATCCTATAGTTTTTTACGTCCGAGACTGCTCCCCCTTTATGCACTGGGACCACCACCCCCACCCCACACGCCACTTTTCCGGCACTTCCTCCTCTGCACTCCACACCTTGTTCATAATCTGCCCCGCTCCTTCTCCCTTCCTTCCTCCGGTAGCTTTTTGGAAGCCTCTGCCTTCAACCCATCTTTCCCCGCTGACTTTCCTAGTTTTAACTGTGCCGGGGCCACCTCCACCTCCGTACCACCTGTCTCGCACTCGAACTGCCCAGCTCCACCTCAGACCCCGCCATCTGTTTACAACTCCTCTCCCACTCTGCTAGCTCTATGTTCACTTTGCCCTGATTCACCGTTCCCTTTAAGATCTCCCACATCCGTTTCTTAACCACGCACTCCTTCAACCTCATTTCCACTTTATGCAACTCCTCTATTTTTTTCCTCTCGCACGTACTCTCGAACTCCCTCTTCGCCTGATTAACCCTTTCGACTACACATCTGCCGTACCTCCAATTCGCCATTTCCCTCCGTCACCTCGTCTTCTTTATCTCACACTCCTCGTCGAACCAACATTCCCTCTGGCCTCCACTCTTCTTCCTCACCACCAACGCAGCCACCATCACTCTCTCCAACTGGAGCATCGACTGTACCTCTTCCCACTTCACGCCCATTAGGTTTTTCTCATACACCGCAATTTCTACTTCGCTCCATCCAAACCATTGCTGCCCCTTTTTCTCCTCCCTCTTCAAACCTTTTTTCATTCTCAAGACTACCTCCACAGGCACATGGTCCGACCAAACCCCCCCCCCCCCACATTTTCCACCTTGAAGCACTCCAACTCCTCCCTTCCGATACCTTGACTACCACATAGTCCAAAACCGAACCTCCTCCGTGTCCAGAGAACGTCTTCTTCCCTTCCCAGTCTCCTTCGCAGCAGCTATTCAGTACATCCCACCCCGACTTTCTCACCCATTGGATCCATTCTCTACCCTCCTGGTTGGTCACTTTATCCTGCGATCGTCTTTCTCTCCATTCACCGCCCTCTCCGATCCCTCCTTCCAGCTCCCCCACCCTCACATTCTAGTCACCCCCGATGATCCATTCATCTGCCTCCATCTCGTATCTCCGCCGCTTCCCTCGAAGACTCTCTGATCCATTATCCCACTGACTTCCTCACTCCTAACAAGATTCCTCCTATGGCTCTCCCCATCCTCGCTTCTTTCGTTGCACCTAGCATCACCCAGTTCCACCCTGTCGGCATGCAGATTTCTACCTGACTCCACTCTTCTTCTATCATCCACGTCTCCAGTAGCCCAACTTGTCCTTTGAGATGAACCACTTCTCCAGTTCCTTTTCCCACACTCCCCCTAGCACTTTTTTCCTTAGACCCGCAACGTTCCAAAAACCTACCCTGCACTTGCTCCACTCATACTCCCGCCTCGTCGACTTCTCCCCCTTCATTCCTTTTTTGACAAGCTGCCCCCTGCCAGACCCATCAGACCTCCGCAATCTTCAGTTTTCGATATCCCACTCTAGCATCCAATCCTTTGGCTCTTTCTTCCTTAGCTCTTTCTCTAATTTTTCTTTGTACGTCGCTCTCCTCTACGGATAGATCTTCATCAATGTAGATGTTCGCGCCCTTTAGTTTATATTTTGATCGCATTATGCCCATATTTTCGTCCCAATATACCAATAAGGCTTTATAAAAACGTATAGGATTTGTTTCTAACTTGTATGAAATGAAACTTGCTGAATAATCCTGAAAATATTGACTTGCTCCGGAGTGGCTGTGTGTAGCGAAAAAAGTTAAGGCAATGGAAAAGAGAGACCAGGCTGAAAGAAGGCATAAATGTGGTGGTTGTGTGGGATTGGAGATGAGAGTGTGGCACCAAGGTTTGAGAGATTAAGAATAAGAATAAGATGAGAGTGCGAAAATGAGTCTATTGTCCCATCTCCGTCCCCCCTCTCGCCTTCTTCAACCTACTTTCTTCGTACGACATGAATTGTCTTAAGTTACTAGCTTTATAGCCAACTGAAAGTTATTAATTTCTAGACAAATTTACCCATCAATGACTCGAAACACGTGTAGCTAACAATGATTGAAAACTACCTCATATATGCTCATATATACGTCTAATTTAATTATGCAAAATATTAGATCGATAAAGTGAAGATAAAAAATTGAGTAAACCGAATTAGAATTTTGTTTCCTACAATTTTGTATTGCAATTGTCAATTGATTAGAATTATTATTTGAATTAAAATGAATGTCGCGTTTTTTTTTACGGCGAGTACAGCCCCCGCTCCTGGGCTGTGTGCACTGCAGGCAGCCCTTCACGGATCTATTGTGCCTCATACAAACACCATGATAGCAACTCTTTGTAAAAATGTTTCCCGACTAGCGGTAGATTCGAACCACTAGTACGCAATGGCTTCTTCAGACCAGTGCGCCACGTACCGCCTTTAGTAATGTTGTAAAGTTCTATAGAAATTCCCATATTTCTGATTATAACAAGTTTTCCAGATAATAATTGCGAAATGTCGCACGCGCGTCATAAGAATAGAACATTACAAGTTTTTTTTATATGGCAGTGGAAAACATATATTTTATATTACTCCACATATAAACTTTAGTACTCAATTCTGGGTGAGTCGTGTACACCTCAACGTATTCTCAGCGCAGTAATTAACACTTCCCGTTGGCCTTATAATTAGGCCCCGAGTTCGTAACGAGATTTCGGATTTTATTCAAATTTAATTGCGATATTTGCATAATCCAAGCCGTCGCCGCGCTGCAAAGAATTTCCACAATTCGGGTGGGACACGCGACACGTCGTTTTATTCGCTGAATGGCTTTTAATTGCACGTTGCGATACGACAACCGCAGTAAACCACAGTTCACGGTTTTATTATATGCAATTTTGGCTGTTCATTGTCAAATATAAGTTTAATACAGATGGCAATAAAAAATTACCATACCATGGAAAATGTATTCCAAATTTGTAAAAATTAATATTCCAGCGAGGGATAATTAAATTATTTACAATTCTATATGCAAATGCGGTTATCGGGATTGTGTGCTTCGGATGGCGGTGATACGGGAGCTGGGGGATGAGGCAACCGGAAGACACCCGGTGATATATAATGGGAATCTCTCGATAGCCCGGCTATAATTTATTCGGAACGCCGCGATGCGATTCAATTAAATTGCCTTGTTTGCTGTCTAGAATTGTATTCCATTACTAAAATTAGATGTGTATGGAACTTACGTATGCATTAACCATATACTATCGGATATACGGCGCCCCGGTTATACAAACAACGCCGAGCTGTGGTTGTATCGAGTGTTTGCGCAACCGGAAGAATAAACAAATTGCAATTGCTGTAAATACCTTACGATAATAATAATGCACATTAAAGCACTACATACAGTATTTTGATGTCTTAACTATTAAACAATTAAACTACACACGTGAATGTATTATAATAAAATTACCAACGAGATTGTAATTAACAAACTACAGTATTGTTTTTATTTATTTTTGTTTAAATTATGAAAAATACGACTACCAAATACAATTGTTAATAAAAGGTGGTCTAAATTATTTTTAATTGTTCGATGTGAAACGTATACCAGACCGACGAATTTAAAAACAAAAAAAATCATTGAAAAAAAAATAACTGCACAGAAACTGCAGTAAAACGAGTTTGGGTGAAAATAGAGTGACTAATATCTCCAAATATTATTAAAAATGTTTGAAACGAATTTGATTTACACCTTCATTTCTGATTTTTGCGAAAATTGCTGGGACACGTGGATTTTTAAATGCCATTTTATAATGAAAGTGTCAAATATTTCTTAAGCTTTATACTGAAGCTTATTTTCAGACTGTAAATAGTGCACATTTTGGGTATTTACTTTAGCTTTAATTAAATATTATTTTGCTTCTCTTTTTTTTCTTCTTCAGTCTAACATTTGAAATGATTTTTCTTTGCAATTTCCTTATGTGGCCTATATAATAATATACATCATAATTCTACACGCCCGGCCCCTTTTATTAGTACTTATCGCAATTATAATAGGTACGACATAAATTGACAGAGCCATCGGTAGGTCGCCACCGTAAACAGCAGGACGTTGACAGACGTTGAACATCTAGGTCATGATTAATCAATGGTTTTAGAAACCGCAATAAAAATTAGAGGTTGACAAATTGGACACTTTCATTATAAAATGGCAATTAAAAATCAACGTTCCCAACAAATTCGTTCGTAAAAATCATAAAAGCAGCTTTTATCGAATTATACTTTAGGGACGCCCTATATAAACATATGCAAAACAAATTTTCAAATATTTTGCGTGTTGGTAACTACTCCACAAATAGTAACAATAGCACTTTATAGCCAATAATAACCCTCAACATTATCTTTATAACAATCATCAATTATAATTTACGGGATGCGTAAACTTTGAATCCCATAAATTCGGATTGATTACAGCACTATAAAGATATGTCTTCAGATTACAACGCACGTCGCTTCTATTGAAATTCCGTTATGGCAACGGAACATCAATAAACTCCATTACTTTAAATAGAAATGCTATAAGCAAGAAACTTTTTAAATATACCGTCCCTTAAATCCCGGCCAATAAATTTACATAAAACTATACATCGAATCGAAAACTATAAATCAAATAAAAAAATCGCCCGCAGCGCCAAACAAACAGTCCTCGTTTACCCGCTCCTGCCGACAATAATAAATTATTAAATAAACCATCCCCCTCGACTCGTCTTCGTCGCGGCGTGGCACATATCCAGGACGCAATATAGTTAACTTCCGCGTATAAAGAGATTTTTATAAAATACAACGCGCATAAAGAAGACAGAATGATTGGCTTTCCTGTTGCGATTTATATTGTAAAGGATTTATGGCGGTCTCACCCCCCCGTTTTATTTTGCTTTACGGGTTATGACGCGCGAGGGCTGGAAGTAGTAGTAAACCTGTCAGCTTACATTCTGCACTTTACACTTGATATTTTTAAGAATTAAATCCGTCTCATATGGCCGCCGGGGCCGAGGCTTTAACGCCCTCCTAAAGTTGCGAGTTAGCACCCATAAATAATGTTTTATACTTTTCGGGGTGATATTATTTATTTGGCTCTGTGTGACAGTAGACTATTTTCTTTTAGATATTTGTTGATTTTTATTGTTGTTGAAAACTGTTTGTAATAAAATAATTTTTTAATAGTGTTTTATTAAGTACCTATTTTATATATTAAGGTCGTTTTGACAAGACAATTTCTTGAATAAAAAGTTAGTCGAGATACAATTGTCTCGTGTCATACAGCAAATTATTTGAAATATTGAATTGGATGGTAGATCGAATGGAAAAATTACGTATTCTATTTGTCAAGGATAAATTGTATGGGAGGAGGATATATGAATTCATTTCTTGATCAACTTTTGAGCTATGAAATTGTTTTGTCTAAAACGACCTTTACTTCTTCCAGTTCATATCCTCTAATGGATGTTTGAGATCACTTCTTTTATTTTGTCTCTGTCTCTTGCTCTGTGGAAAAGTTGTTGGATAGTTATTAGACCACTCCATTCTCGGATATTTTACACTTATGATTTATGTAATTTATGAAATAGCCTTGCTTCCTTTCGATTATATCCCATTCTCGAAATCCCATATCTTCAACTTCATACAACAATATTGGTTTCATACACGCATCGCATTACACCATCCGCATATGTTAACATCCATACCTTGGTTCTTTCTACAACAACCCCTCTTCTTTCACGCTTCAAACAGCGTGAGTGTAGATAAGCAATGAATGAAATGAGTGGATGAAGAATGGGTGGAGAGAGATGCAGACAGAATGGAAGAGTATTAGACAAGTTGAACCAACTAGTGAAGTTAGGGGAGAAAAGGGAAAAGCCAGTAGAAAAAAGAGGTGGAAACAATAAAAAAACAGAGAAAAAGGCAGCCAGAGAGCAGAAAGAAACAACACTGTAATGTGAATAGGGAAAGTTTCCTTTCATTTCCCGCATTGATTTGGGTGTGGGAAATACTACTTCCCGTACTAGTGCGGGAAGTAGTCAGTGTTGTCAACTTAAAATGATGTACCAATGTAAAGGTGTATTTATAAATATGAGAACGCATGCACAGCGTACACCTCTTATACTTCAAAAAGCATTAAAAATTAACAATATATACTGAATAAATACAATTTTGAAGACAATATAGACTTTATATTATGTAAATTACTATTAAATAAATTCAATCTCTTTAATAGTATTGCATGAATAACTAAATATCATCTGTTCCTATTATTACAATTTCGCTGGCCGGGTTAAGCTGTAAGGGAAATTGGTCGAAAGCCCAAAGCAGCGTCAATAAACAGTACTAGCGGGGGCGGCGGGATTACGCCGCTAATCCGGTAACAAAGTGTGCGTTTTTCTTCGCCGGGGCCGCGAGTATATCTGAGATAGTATACTATATACGGTGTTTCCAAATAATTACTCCGGTTGTTAAAGCGGGCAATAAGCAAGCAGGGTATCAGTAATCTGCACCCTTGTTTCCTCCGCTATTTGCGGTCGACCGAGCCATTTGAGCGCTCCCCGCCGTCCGCAGATTAAACTTAATTTATAGACGTGCGCCCGAAACGCACTGCCACATGGGGAACTTCTATACGCAACCAAAAACTTAATAGTTAGATACATTTAGTTGCCCAGCCAATTAATAATATATACCTAATATTACTAACCTTTAACTGAATTATTATAAACAGAAACATCTGAAATCATCATAATATTTTTTTGTTGTTTGATGTAAGATAATTCGAATTTTCTTGAAGCGAAATTTATCCAGGTTGTTTGAAACATACAAAACTTCCATCTTTATAGCTATTAGCCCGCGGGAATTGGTAAGGGAAGAAGCTCAGAGGAGTGTAATCAACCGGTATTTACCTGTTTGAAATATTTTTATAAAATATATCACTGAATTTCCAACTAGTAGCTCTTAAATCTAACTGTTAATGAATTTACATACAGAAACATATCAAATCTGCAAACATATATATTTTTTTATATTTTTGTTTGGCATAGGGTAACTTAAGTTTTCCTAAAGTTACCGAATTGAATTTGTTGCAGATTGTTTAAAAAAAGGCCTTAAATTGGCATACCTCTCAATAAATACACACATCCCGCAATACACAATGCTCATACAGCTAGACCAAGAAACAAAAATACATAGAAATAAAAATAAAACGTAAAAAATAAATAAAAGCCAGATTGTTTGGAATATGTCTATAAAATATATTTCAGAATTTTTAAGGACCTAGTCATCCTTAAATTAGATTTTTAGCCAATTTACAAACAGAAACAAATAAAATGTTCTCTCAGTTTGTGTTGTTTGACGTGAGTTAAATCGAGATTTCTAAGAATGTCGATTTAACTCACGTCAACCTTAAAGTTGACGAATTAAAATGTATACAGAATGTTCAAACTGTTTACAATATATATTCATAATGATAATCATAATCATAATTTTATTGGTGCTGTTGTTTATATTTACACAAGTCATATACATATAAAAATTTAAAATAATAATACAATTTCAAAAGTTTATATTAAAATACACTTAAAACTCAAAATTTCATCGGAGGAGCTCGAAAATGGCTAGAGCTTAGCCGAAACTAGTTGCAAAGTGTAACTGAAGTGTGATAAAAAACAAAGTAAAAAATCGTTTTATTTACCCTTTAAAATGAATTATCACAAAGTAGACGCCTTAACAATCCAATATTTCAAAATTTCTGTCTGTTTCAAATATATGATATGTATGTGCGTCATTATGAATATAAGTTCCTTGTTTTTATGTGTATTTATATATTTGCATAATATCTTATCTTTTTTAAACTGTATATTTTTTATAACATTAAATTGTAAGTAAGTATGTTTATAATTATAGAAATACTAAGTAGTCATTTAATTTTGACTTAAAAAGAGATCAATTCAAACTGAAAAAAAATCAGACAAAATCCTTAAAAACAATTTTCTGTTTTTAATGTGTTAAGTAAGTCATGTAGTTTATAACTTGAATTATACAGCAGGTATTTTTTAATGGAACTGATATTTAAAAAAATTGTTTGCCCCATGATCATGTAAGTTCTTTTATAACCTATTATTTATAAAGAATCCTTTAGTTTATTACAAAAAGTCTTAATCATTGAATTTAATAGTTGATTTTTCTCAGTTTGAATTGATCTCTTTTTTTTAAGTAAAAATTAAATTAAAAATTGTTATATCTAAAATGGATTCGTATTTTAGATATAACAATTGTTAATTTAATTTTTACTTAAAAAAAAGAGATCAATTCAAACTGAAAAAAAAACTATTAAATTCAATTGATTAAGACTTTTTGTAATAAACTAAAGGATTAAAAGGATAGTCGTAATATGTTAGTAGATGATAGGATTTTGCTCTGTTTACTTCAATTACATTAATTCGCTTAGCCAGGATAAGTCCAGTTAAAAGTTTGTATACAAGATCAATCCCGCAAGTATGGTTGCCGTAAAACGGAACAAAATAAAGAACTATTAACTAAAGCCTAGTAAAAGTTTGAGCCAAGCCGAAGAAGTTGCGTCGTTCCGCGGAATAAACGATGCAGGTAACCTCACACGTTCCCTTACAATTACTCGTCTCTAAGGAAACAAAATACTCGGGCACTTGAAGCTGGCCCCGATTACTACAGGCAGCGAGATAACGTTGTATTTGGGTCAACTACATTTTAACTACTTTAGCGTAGTGGAATTAACAACAATTGTAATTGGTAGTGATTAATGCAATGTAATTACTATACCTTCAGATGAGATAATATGCATTTAATGCGTTAATATTGGGTGAAATAATTCATTTTATTTCATCAAAAATTATAAATACTATGCTATACATATCTTTCATTCATTATATATTCGCTTTCATTTATCACTCGGGGGCAGTTCTGGGCTAGTCTTAACTGACATAGAACAACAACTATTAACAACAGTTGTAATTGGTAATGATTAATGCAATGTAATTATTATATCTTCAGATGAAATAATATGCATTTAATGCGTTGATATTGGCTGAAATAATTCATTCTTTATTTCATCAAAAAATATAAATACTATGCTATAAATATCTTTCATTCATTATATATTCGCTTTCGTTTATCACTCGGGGGCAGTTCTGGGCTAGTCTTAACTGACTTAGAACAACAACTATTAACAACAATTGTAATGGGTAGTGATTAATGCAATGTAATTATATCTTGAAATGAAATAATATGCATTTAATGCGTTAATATCGGGTGAAATAATTCATAATTTATTTCATCAAAAATTATAAATATTATGCTATAAATATCTTTCATTCATTATATATTCGCTTTCGTTTATCACTCGGGGGCAGTTCTGGGCTAGTCTTAACTGACTTATAACAGCTCCCCAATGATAAACGAAAGTGGCTTATATAGAAGAATCTGCTTTCCACAATATTGTTTATCTGATTGCATATATTTAATCGAAATTGATATTTTTGCACAGTAAATTCAATTGATGCGCATGTGGTGTGAAATACATAGGAAATAACATTATATTGCCATTATAATTTTAATAACAATAACGTTTGTGTGCATGCCGCCCAAACAATTCAACTCATTATTGCCGCACAAATCCGATATTAAATTTTCTGTAATTCGTATCATTTCAATATCGCAGCGTATATTAATATAACCGAATAGCCCGCGGATAATAAATCATCCAATTAATTAACTAAATAATGCGCTGTGTAAAATTTAATGGGCCACTTTCGGGGTGCATCCACTGGCCCGGAAGATATTACAAAAATGTTTTCGGATGTAAGTGACACAAAATGGGAAATGCAGTGCACTGTAGAATTTTATTTCAATAAAAAATATGCGGTTCGTAAAAAAATTAAAGATTATTGCGGAAATGCATTGTTTAGTGAAAACGTGCAGGCGAATTCTGTGGTATTAGTTCCAAATGGGAATAATGGGAGAGTTTAAATTTAATTGTAATATGGGATTGCATATGGGTGGTAGATTATTTGAAGAGCTAATGTGAGCGCTGTGCGAGTGCAATTTCGTATATTATAGGGGTGTCCTCGATGTAGTTTTGGAATGCTTTGTAGAGATATGACAATAGGTTGAGACTGGAATGTATTGTAGCTAATAACAATATCAATTTACTTTCAAATCGACGAATTAATATTCAATTACAGGAAAAATGGAGTGTAAGCATCAGAAATGTCATAGGATATAGAATTCTGCTTAATCAACCAATATATACCAACAAATACATGGTTACAAATATCTAGGCGTCGTCTATATACAAGGACATCCCCCAATATAGGCAAGGACATATAGTTAAAACAAGATAATTAAGTAGCCCATTCAATCATCCAATCACAATTAGTATTATCCATTAATTGGATTTATTACCATTTTTAGAGTAGAGACGTTGCATACAAACACGCGCCTCTTAACTTATTTCTCAATTGCCAACTTAATAATAGAGTCAAATTAAATAATTATATCTTATTTTGTAGCTGATTAAGTAGCCGATTCAATAATCCGATCACAATTAGTATTATCCATTAATTGGATTTATTACCATTTTTAGAGTACACACGTTGCATACAAACTCGCGCCCCTTACGTTATTTCTCAATTGCCAACTTAATAATTGAGCCAAAATAACTAATTATATCTCATTTTGTAGCTGATTAAGTAGCCCATTCAATTATCCAATCATAATTAGTATTATCTATTAATTGGATTTATTTAAATTTTTAGAGTAGAGGCGTTGCATACAAACTTGCGCCCCTTACGTTATTTCTCAATTGCCAACTTTATAAATGAGCCAAATTAACTAATTATATCTCATTTTGTAACTGATTAAGTAGCCCATTCAATTATCTAATCGCAATTAGTATTATCCATTAGATGGATTTATTACCATTTTTAGAGTACAAACGTTGCATACAAACTCGCGCCCCTTACGTTTTTTCTCAATTGCCAACTTAATAATTGAGTCAAATTAACTAATTATATCTCATGTTGTAGCTGATATTAAGTAGCCGATATAATGATCCAATCATAATTAGTATTATCCATTAATTGGATATAATACAATTTTTAGAGTATACACGTTCTATACAAACTCGCAGCCCTTAAGTTATTTCTCAATTTCCAACTTAATAATTGAGCCAAATTAGCTAATTATATCTCATTCTATAGCTGATTAAGTATCCCATTCAATTATCTAATCACAATTAGTATTATCCATTTGTTGGATTTATTACCATTTTTAGAGTACAGACGTTGCATACAAACTCGCGCCCCTTACGTTTCTTCTCAATTCCTAACTTAATAATTGAGTGAAATTAACTAATTATATCTCATCTTATATCTGATTAAGTAGCCGATTTAATGATCTAATCAAAATTAGTATTATTCATTAATTGGATTTATTACCATTTTTAGAGTACACACGTTGCATACAAACTCGCGCCTCTTACGTTTTTTCTCAATTTCCAACTTAATAATTGAGTCAAATTAACTAATTATATCTCATTTTGTAGTTGATTAAGTAGCCCATTCAATCATCTAATCACAATTAGTATTATGCCTTAATTGGATTTAATACCATTTTTAGAGTACATACGTTGCATATAAACTCGCGCCCCTTAAGTTTTTTCTCAATTGCCAACTTAATAATTGAGTCAAATTAAGTAATTATATCTCATTTTATAGCTGATTAAGTAGCTCATTCAATCATCTTATCACAATTAGTATTATCCATTAATTGGATTTATTACCATTTTTAGAGTACACACGTTGCATACAAACTCGCGCCTCTTACGTTTTTTCTCAATTGCCAACTTAATAATTGAGTCAAATTAACAAATTATATCTTATTTTGTAGTTGATTAAGTAGCCCATTCAATCATCTAATCACAATTAGTATTATGCATTAATTGGATTTAATACAATTTTTAGAGTACATACGTTGCATATAAACTCGCGCCCCTTAAGTTTTTTCTTAATTGCCAACTTAATAATTGAGTCAAATTAAGTAATTATATCTCATTTTATAGCTGATTAAGTAGCTCATTCAATCAACTTATCACAATTAGTATTATCCATTAATTGGATTTATTACCATTTTTAGAGTACACACGTTGCATACAAACTCGCGCCCCTTACGTTATTTCTCAATTGCCAACTAAATAATTGAGTCAAATTAAGTAGTTATATCTCATTTTATAGCTGATTAAGTAGCTCATTCAATCATCTTATCACAATTAGTATTATCCATTAATTGGATTTATTACCATTTTTAGAGTACACACGTTGCATACAAACTCGCGCCCCTTACGTTATTTCTCAATTGCCAACTTAATAATTGAGTAAAGTTTACTAATTATATCTCATTTTGTAGCTGATTAAGTAGTCGATTCAATCATCCAATCAAAATTAGTATTATCCATTAATTGGATTTATTACCATTTTTAGAGTACAACCGTTGCATACAAACTCTCGCCCCTTACGTTTTTTCTCAATTGCCAACTTAATAATTGAGTCAAATTAAGAAATTATATCTTATTTTGTAGCTGATTAAGTAGCCGATTCAATGATCCTATCAAAATTAGTATTATCCATTAATTGGATTTATTACCATTTTTAGAGTACACACGTTGCATACAAACTCGCGCCTCTTACGTTTTTTCTCAATTGCTAACTTAATAATTGAGTCAAATTAACTATTTATATCTCATTTTGTAGTTGATTAAGTATACGAATCAATCTTCCAATCACAATTAGTATTATCCATTAATTGGATTTAATACAATTTTTAGTGTACACACGTTGCATACAAACTCGCGCCCCCTTACGTCATTTCTCAATTTCCAATTTAATAATTTAGTCAAATCTACTAATTATATCTCATTTTATAGCTGATTAAGTAGCAGATTCAATTATCCAATCACAATTAGTATTTTCCATGAATTGGATTTAATACCATTTTTAGAGTACACACGTTGCATACAAACTCGCGCCTCTTACGTTTTTTTTCTCAATTGCCAACTTAATAATTGAGCCAAATTAACTAATTATATCTCATTTTGTAGCTAATTAACTAGCCCATTCAATTATCTTATCACAATTAGTATTATCCATTAATTGGATTTATTACCATTTTTAGAGTACATACGTTGCATATAAACTCGCACCCCTTAAGTTTTTCTCAATTGCCAACTTAATAATTGAGTAAAATTAAGTAATTATATCTCATTTTATAGCTGATTAAGTAACTCATTTAATCCTCCTATCACAATTAGTATTATCCATTTCGAATTAATATCATACATTACTTGAACGCGCTGCTGAGTTAATAAATTTGGGAGCAATAATGAGTTGAATTGTTTGGGCTGCATGCACACAAACGTTAAGAAATCAAGGTATATTAGTGGAATATTGAGTGGCAAGAAAGGCAAGTGAGAATGGCTGATAACTCATACAACCCTGGCTACGTAGAGTGGCAAGTGTAGGGATAACTCCCGAGCTACTTAGCCAGGGGAGAGTGGAGCAGAGAGGACAAAGTATGTATGGCAAGAGCGAGGTGTGGTTCAGAATAGCGAGGAAGAAAAGTGTGGATGGGACTGGGGTACGTGTGCGCTGTGTAGGAAGGGGAGTGACACGTGGTGGCACCTTAGCAAAGAATGTGAGGGAGTGAAAGAAGAGTGGATTTGAGAGTGCAGAAAACTGAATGAATGGTTAGGAGAGGATCGGAAAGGCATGAAAATCTGCAGGGGGCTGACGTGGCAAAGGAAATCGGCGAGGGCAGAGGGGGTTTATTTTAGTGGATAGAAAAATGTATTTTATGTTAATTTGTATTCTTTTTTGTGTGTCTTTTTTTATTTCTATCTGTGAAAGTACTGTTTATTTTTCAACTGGAATGTGTGTAAAAGGGAAGGGATGGGCTGATATGCCAAATAAAGGCCCGGAATTTTATTCAGGTCATTATGATCAAATTACTTCCATTTTTTATTTTGACGAACATTATTTTAATAAAATTTGTTCAGAATGAAATTTAGACCTTCGATGTTTCTTTAAATTTTCATACAAATGAAAGTTATAGGCAGAATTATGAATGGTCTTAGGTCATAAAAATAGAATCTCTACTTAAAAAAGACTTGTATTTTTATAAACTATAAGCCGTGAGGCTTTTCCGCCGCTCTAGAGAGAAGCTTATAGTAGTGAAATCATCGGGTATTTACCTAAACTTCATAAAAACCCTTTCAAAAACTGTGAAAGGTGATTCGCAAAAATGTATTGTAATAGGATTCGAAATCTGGCTCCTCAATGCTCAGTATGAGGATGATATGACCACTAGGTCACTGAACTGAATTTCATACAATATTTAACGTACAATGCATCTTAAATTCCAATTTGAAAATCATTCCCCGACAAATATAGCTACAATATAATACCAATAAAACGTTCCTACTGTTTTACTTACAAACGACGTTTATATTCATGAGCCTTTCCGCGGAGGGCGTCAAACGGGCGGAAGATCTTTTATTGTGTATTTAGTGAAACATTCATCATAACAATGGGATTGACACGAATCCGCGGTTCGTTAGCTAAATTAAATTCCTCCCCGGAATTAATTCCGGGCGCGGAGCATTCGCCGGAATATTTTAACGGGCGCGTTCGGATATCCCACAGCCGGTTTCGATATGAATCTTTCGGCTACTGCTGCACGCCAGTCGTACAACAGAGACATGCATATTAAATCAAACCGTGCAATTTATAGCTTTCTAAATTAAAACGACTAACATTCAAATATGACTATAATTAATATGTTATTAATATTGAACTAATGTAAATTGTATGTTATTATTGTGTATTTGAAGTAATAAATCGATGCAGGTTATTGAGCTATCAAGAATTGTGATATACAGTCTCATTCATTATCCGTACTGTTCGCTAAAATAATAGATGCATCTCAATACAGGATATCGTGCTCGATAAAGTACGTGTTGAATAATGCATAATGCGCATCAATTGACTTCCCTAATAGGTAATTGTTCCATGTAATGTATCATACAAATTTACTCACTTTCTTGACTTCTTCGCCATTATCATGCACTATATATATATATATATATATATATATGTGTTAATATCGACTAAATACAATGTATTCTTATTAATTTTAAAATTGTTTAGTTTGTTCACCTTGTTTAGCTAATTAGTCTGATGAAATATTAACATATGATATTACCCGGCGCATTCGCCATTAATAATAATCGCGTAATAAAAATAAAATTGTTATGTTATATATATATATATATATATATATATATATATATATATATATATATATATCCATCTGTGTAACGTTATGATATTTAAATCTTTTAAAAGTTTGACGGTAATTGTTTCAGGAATGGATTGAAACAGGTTACATATTGTCTGTATACACTTTGTATTTTATTAACAACATTGCTACTTTCCTAGATACGATAATATTTGAATAGACGCAATAACATTTCTAGGTCGCGAAGTAATCAGGTGTAATACGCTCCCGGGAGTCGGTATTTTGCTTATTTCTCCTGGGCTCGGAAATGGCGCAGGCGGATGGAGGACACGTTTTTGGAATCACATAAGTTTGTGTGGATATCAATTTATAAAGTATATTTTCCTGCACATATTGCACTCAAGATAAAGGATGTTTTTAAACAAAAATTCACAAGTTAGATAATTACAATTCCATATATTATTTTATTAGTAATAATTGTTACATATTAAAGTTCATACAAGTTATAAATATAATTCATATAATGAGGTTACGGCAGAAGGAGCAGAAAGTCGATAGCCAGTTTCAGATTTGTAACAAATACAGTAACTACGATTACTACTGAGAATACGCTTGTAAACCGTTTTCTAGTAAAACTGTTTTCTGAAGAAAAAAAAACTATTGTGATTCCAATTTGATATCCTGATTAGTCTACTTTAAGATAATAATAGAAGATAGTTGGGTCAGCAATATACATTTTTTTATCGACTACAAATGACCAAGTTTTTTAAGAAATAAAAAAGAACTGGCTGAAAAATACTGAAATTTTCAAATTACATAAATTGTTTATAGATAACCCAGCTCAGTGGCCGAGTGGTTAAAGGCATTGTCCGTCTCGTACTGAGCATTGGGGAGCCTGATTTCGATTCCCAGCGGGGAGCGAATTTTCGCGAATCACCATTCACAGATTTTCAGAGGTTTTCTGTGAAGTTAAGGTAAATACCGGGTGATTAAACTCCTCTGAGCTTCTTCTTTGACCGGCAGAAAAGCCTCATGGCTGATAGCCCTATAAAGATAGAAGTTTTTTTTGTTTATAGATAGAATACAAATATAAAATTTGAAACACATTGAAATCAATTGAAATTCTCATTTTCAGGAGTTTTCAGTGGACTGTGACTCTTATTTCATAAGAGATAAATGCCAATGTGATATGTCTTTGGGTAGCCTCATTAATCTAATTTCAGATAATAATATAAATTATGTTTTGAAATAATAACTGAAAAGTGGCGGAAAGACTCCGGTCGTTAGCCCATTGTGGCATGCAATGTAATGTAAATGTTATGTATCAGAATAAATATTTTTATTATTATTATTATTTAACTGAAAAGTAAGACTATGATTCATTTTTTCAGTCATAACTAATTTGTAATATTTTGCAGTAAGCTACTAACTGGTACCCTATGTGAAACTACTTGTATCACATTTGGGTTATCCTGATTAATAATTTTTCAGATAATAATGAAAAATAAAATAATTCACAGGATCCTCCCAGCTCGAATTCTCAACCTATTTACAAATTTGGTCGTGATTCGTTAGGTCATTTTCATGGAATATTGTTCACAGTCATACATACATACAAACATTTTTCAAAAATAGTCCAGTCATACGGCCAGGACAAGAATTTAAAATGTGTAGATGCCCCATTGTAAAAAAAAGGGTTACTAATGTAAAGCATTGCTCTGTACTTTATGTACAGCAGTACAGCAGTGCTGTATTCTGAATGTAATAAGTACAGACCGCAATTTTCTATAAATCAATCAATAAAATTGTTTTATTTAAATATTGCTTTATAGAAATTCTTTAAAAACTTAATATATTTTTTTTCAAATCATTTATCAGTACACGTTTGTTCCTCATTAAATTCATTTAAAAAATGACTTTTCCCCGTACACATCGTGGCCGCCAGTCGTATTTCACACGAACGTTTCAGTGCTTACGTCTGGAATTACTTATCTCCATGCAAGTGAATATCGCAGGGCCGGGCGGCGGCGAGCCCTGCTTCCTACGCTAATGGTTACTCTTTCGCGCAGATTGATAGAGACGACACACGCCACAAGAGTTATCGCCGAAAAAGAAGAAAAAAAAAATGAACGCACGGACACTATTACACGATGAATTCAACGAGGTCGTTTATATAACGTGCTAATTCTGTCCGTATAAATCCATTTTCAATAGCAATATTTAAAATAATTTTAATTATTAATACGCGTATATTCATTGCGCTTCAAATTGATAAATATATGCCATTATTAAATGTTGGTGTAGCTTTTTAATTATTGATTTCCCAGTTTGTTAATTAGTGGATATTTCGTCGCATTTTCGCAGTTATTTAGTAAATAACGTGTTGATATAATTGGAATATAAATATTGATGTTTGGTTTATGGAGAACGTTAACATTTGTGAATTATAAAAGAGATATTGAAAAAGTATGTTTAATTTGATTTATAGTAGTTATTGTATTTTTTACAATTTTGTAACGACCTTTTGCCACTTTGATTTTACAAAAATACACTTAATTACATTTAATATAATATTGCTCATATTTTTGTTCTGGCACATGAATACTAATTTTCTCAACAAAAAAAAATTGTGATAAATGTATCTGAATTCATTAGATTGTGACGGACATTAAAACAAAAATGATTTAAAACCAAAACTCGTAAACTGATGAAGTTATCCTCTAAAATCCCAGGCGAGCCACGAGCACGGCGGATGGTTTGCGAGTCTGTACTGACCAATTGGGGTGACCAATAAAATCCAAATTTTGAGCAATCTTTTGTATATATCTTGGCGACCATAATATATAGTTATATATTTTTATTAATAATTTTTATAGGTGTTGTTGTTTAATATATGTTCTAACGTAAATAATTTTTTTTAGTCATGAATCCGTCATACAATTTATTTGAAAAAATTACACAATGTTTTCAACAAAATAACAATGGAAAATATAAAGTCTGTATCTTGACGTATTTATCCTTCTATTTATTTTTAATTTTTAACGTTTACGCTCCTATCGCGATATGCCGATTTTAGATGCTTGGACGATAAAAATATTATGCAACATATTTTGTTTAATTTTTTTACTGATCTTAGTACAAAACATATCATTGCACCAGATGCCCGAAGGAAATTGGAAAATTTTGATTATAAGTATTTTTTTTCGGCGACCAAGTCGAACATATTTCATTATTATTTTTGTTGACCATTGATCCGCCATACAATTGATTTGAAAAAATTACACAATGTTTATAAAAAAAGGACAATGGAAAATGGAAAGTCTCTATCTTGACGTATTTTTCCTTCTATTTATTATTTATTTTTAACTTTTATGCTCCCATCTCGATATGCCGATTTTCGAGGCTGGCCGATAAAAATATTATACAACATATTTTGTTTAATTTTTTACTGATCTTGGTACAAAACATATCAGTGCACCAGATGCCCGAAGGAAATTGTAAAATTTTGATTATAAGTATTTTTTTTCGGCGACCAAGTCGAACATATTTCATTATTATTTTTTTGACCATGGATCCGCCATACAATTGATTTGAAAAAATTACACAATGTTTATAACAAAATAGAAATGGAAAATAGAAAGTCTTTATCTTGACGTATTTTTCCTTCTATTTATTTTTTATATTTAATTTTTACGCTCGTATCTCGATATGCCGATTGTTGAGGTTGGGCCGATAAAAAAATTATGCAACATATTTTGTTTAATTTTTTTACTGATTTTAGTGCAGATATTATAAGTGCACCAGATTTCCGAAGGAAATTCGAAAATATTGATTATAAGTATTTTTTTTACGACGACCAAGTCGAACATATTTATTTACTATACATATACTATACATATTATTATTATTTTTGACCATGAATCCCCGCTGTACAATTGATTTTAAAAAATTACGAAATGTTTATAACAAAATGACAATGGAAAATGGTAAGTCTCTATCTTACCGTATTTTTCCTTCTATTTATTTTTTATTTTTAACTTTTACGCTCCTATGTCGATATTCCGAGTTTAGAGGCTGGGTCGATAAAAAAATTATGTAATATATTTTGTTTAATTTTTTTACTGATCTTAGTGCAGATATTATGAGTGCACCAGATTTCCAAAGGAAATTCGAAAATATTGATTATAAGTATTTTTTTTTTCGGGAACCAAGTCGAACATATTTCATTATTATTATTTTTGACCATGAATGCGCCGTACAGTTGATTTGAAAAAATTACACAATGTTTATAATAAAATGACGCTGGAAAATAAAAAGTCTCTATCTTGAAGTATTTTTCCTTCTATTTAATTTTTATTTTTAACTTTTACGCTTCTCTCTTGATATGCCGATTTTAGAGACTGGGTCGATAAAAAAAAGTATGCAACATATTATGTTTATTTTTTTTACTGTTTTTATTGCAAAATATATCAGAGCACCAGATTCCCGAAAGAAATTGAAAAATGTTGATTATAAGTATTTTTTTTTCGGCAACCAAGTCGAACATATTTCATTATTATTTTTTTTGACCATGAATCCGCCTTACAATTGATTTGAAAAAAATACACAATGTTTACTACAAAATGATAATGGAAAATGGAAAGTTTCTATCTACACGTATTTTTCCTTCTATTTTTTTTTTAATTTTAAGTTTTATGCTCCTATCTCGATATGCCGATTGTAGACAAAACATATTGCATACTGTTTTTATCGCCCAACAAAAATAGTTATAATCAAAATTTTCTAATTTCCTTCAGGCATCTGGTGCACTGATATGTTCAGAACTAAGAACAGTTAAAAAAATAAAAGCAAATATGTTACATAATTTTTTGTATCGCCCCAGCCTCTAAAATCGGTATATCGAGATAGGAGAGTAAAAGTTAAAAATTAAAAATAAATAGAAGAAAAAATACGAATAGATAGAGACTCTCCATTTTCCATTGTCATTTTATTATAAACATTGTGTAATTTTTTCAAATCAATTGTATGACAGATTCATCATCAAAAATAATAATTTACGTTACAACATATATTATACAACAACGCCTATACAAAATATTAATAAAAATATATAACTATATATTATGGTCGGCAAGACATAAACAAAAGATTCATCAAAATTTTGATTTTATTGGTCACCCCAATTGGTCAGTACAGACCCGCAAACAATCCCCCGTGCGCGTGGTATAAAGGCTGGGATCTTAGAGGATAACTAACACACCGGTCCTTTTGTCATGTGTTTACTGTATGAGTAATAGGACTTGCTACTTCAGAAAATAGTCAGCGAGTTTCCTAAACTGTTGTTAATTGTATCCCCAAAACTGGTATCAACTCCCCAGACCAGAATTAAAACACGGGCCAGTATGAAAAATTGTATGAATTTGACTTTTTATTATTTAGGGATGTCCATGTCTATGTGTTTAGATTTTTAATTGATAACCTACTGTTATAGGTAACAGTAGGTTATCATTATCATCATATCATTACATATTTAAAAACAATTATCAGTGCACATAATGAATAGTTCTCCTAAAATAATAATGCAAATTAAAGTGAGAATGATAAACGTTTTAAAGCAACAGTACCCTGATTTGTGCGTTTAAAATGTATATAACATTCGAACGAATCCATTAGTATATTTTTGAATCACATAGTATAACATCAACAATAGACAATCTACCCCACAAATCACAAACTCAACCCTGTAATTAAACCGCACAAACCTATATTCATTCTCCAAACAAGCCGCTATCGTCCCCACTAATCAACCGATCCCTAATGTCTATTTAATTCTCATTTATTTAAACAATGACTGACCACACGCGCCTTAATCACATTTTTTATCGATGTTGAAATAAGCCGTCATTAATGTGTCGTATCGATCCACCCGGTCTTGCTTTTATTTTTTGCGGGACATATGTGTGGCTGAGGGATAAAAGGACCTCATAAAAATGCGGCTGTGTATGTGGGACGCACCGATTTAATCTGAAAAGAGGGTAAATGAATATACAATTATTCAGATTAGAGCAGGATTCATGCTAAAACGTGCATATGTTTACCTTCTCTAGGTATACCGTGAGAGATAGATGTGCTATATATATATATATATATATATATATATATATATATATATATATATATATATATATTATAGCACTCCCCTAGTATTAGCTGCCTAGCGTTTACTGGAGCTGGACAGAGACATATTACATGCTGTTTCTAGATCTTCATTGCACCCTCTACATAACGGACTGTCTACCAGACCCATCGTGTAGGTGTTTGTTTAGCCGGCAGTGGCCAGTTAATTTGTTAGTCAGTAAATAAGCTAGGCTAATACACTTATGCGTATTAATTTTTTGTCGTATTCTTACATGGACACAAATTTTAAAAACATGATTTTGAATTGTGTCACTCTAGAAATACTAGTGTGATATTTGCTACTCATGTTTCCTAAAAAATAAATTGTGTCATGTCGCGCTTTAAACGACAATATGTATAATAATAAATTTATTTACCGGTTTAGTGGGGAGCTTGAGTTCGAACCCTATCGGGGCGAATTTTCGTCGAATCAGAGGTTTTCAAAGGTTTTCTGTGAAGTTAAGGTAAATACCAGGTGATTAAACTCATCTAAGCTTTTCAATTGACCGGCGGAAAAGCCTCATGGTTATAGCGACAGTTTTTTTTTGAAATTTATTCCATACTTTAGCCCTCTCACTGTTTTATATTAGAATAATTTCAATATTAACCTACACCGAAAGGTGAAAAGCAAATAGATAATATATAATATAATTTCAATATGCGTATTTCAAGAGGAACTTTATTAATCAGGCTTCATTAGGCAATATTAGAGTAGTGATTAAAACTACTCTTAAGTCTTTAATAAAATAAAAAGCAACAAGAGGTTGTGAAATCTATTAACATCTTTTAATTTATTATTAGAGCAGAATTTGTATATTATCGAAATTTATTTATTTCTATTTATATTTATATTTTTTAAGTTGCCAAATGTATTGTACTTAATAGTAACAAATGTATTTATGTTTCTAAAGGGGTTTCCCGTTTAATAAATTATTATTATTAGTATTATTATAACAAAACGTAGTATTAGTAACAGTTCGCACTGACCTCATTTAATTATTTCGAGTCAATCACTTAACAAACGCATATTTCATTAAATTGACAATACATACTGTACAAAAATATTTCCCCAAATAGCCATATAAATCAAACTCAACTAAACCCCGATAACTCAATAATTTATTTATCCAACACCTGCCAATAAACCCGCTACTCTTTACAAACGATCCAGGCTCAAACATTTAAAAAGCACGGACGCGTAAAATAAATCCAAATAAAACCGACACACTCACATACCCACACACACACACACACATAACAAACACAAAAAAAAGCGCGCTCTCACACCCCTTTATTTTATTAAATTACCGCTTTCCGCTTCGAATTTCAATCCAGCCGCCTCCGTGCGCGGAAATCGCGCAATAAAACTCCGTGATTCCGCGGAGTGTGTTTAATTCGGTTCGGCCGCGCGCGAATTTATTCCTTGACTGTTTGCAGACCGGGTAAAAAACCGCACTTATCGCCGTTACACATGAGCTCGTCGACGAGGCGGCGGCGGCGGCGGCGGCGTTTTAGTGCGGACGCATGCAGTTTTTCGAATTAACCGGAAAGAATTACGTTTAAATCGGCGCCCGGATTACGTTCTGCGGACGTGCGCTCTTTTTTTTTTGGTCGCGCTGTGTTAATTTGTTTTAAATTTTTAATTAATGGCCGCCGCGACGGGCGGCGGTCGTGAAATCCGATGGCGGCAGGGGGGTGGTTATCACATGCGGTGTAATCTGTTTAGATGTGCGGATGGTGTTGGGGGGAGCGTTATAGTATACACAGTAACAATTTAGCTGGCGTTTATGTAGATTAGGTCTTTAAAAACTATTAGCTGGATTTAATAGTGTAAGCTACACTGATTTTTTTTTTTATTGTGTACACTACTTTTATTAACATAGTTATTGCGAAAAATTTAAAAAATAAAGACGACTTTTATCAACATAATTATTGAGAGAAATTTAAAAAATAAAGACGACTTTTATTAACATAATTATTGCGAAAAATTGAAAAAATAATGACGACTATTATTAACATAATTATTGCGAAAAATATAAAAAATAAAGACGACTTTTATTAACATAATTTTTGCGAAAAATATAAAAAATAAAGACGACATTTATTAACATAATTATTGCGAAAAATTTAAAAAAATAAAGACGACTTTTATTAACATAATTATTGCGAAAAATTTAGAAAATAAAGACGACTTTTATTAACATAATTACTGCGAAAAAATTAAAAAATAAAGACGACTTTTATTAACATAATTATTGTGAAAAATTTAAAAAATAAAGACGACTTTTATTAACATAATTATTGCGAGAAATTTAAAAAATAAAGACGACTATTATTAACATAATTATTGCGAAAAATTTAAAAAATAAAGACGACTTTTATTAACATAATTATTGCGATAAATTTAAAAAGTAAAGACGACTATTATTAACATAATTATTGCGAAAAATATAAAAAATAAATACGACTTTTATTAACATAATTATTACGAAAAATTAAGAAACTAAAGACGTGTATGATGAGTACGTGATCAGTTAGATGTCAACACACTTGTTGACATCTAACTGACATCTACCCATGACTCACCAGTCATGGGTAGTCTTAACATTTATTAATAGCGCAAGCAATTCGCCTGCGAAAATGGCCATCATGTGTTTATGTAGTAAATTTAATTGCTTTACTTTTACTTAAAATTTATGACATTTGAAAAATTGATATTATATTAATTGATATAAAAAGTCTTTAACACATTTAGATGTCATTATAAATATCGGAAGTGATTTTGAGCCATTTTCAACTGCAACTTTTCGAGTTCTTGGCGCCTGAACACATTCACTCATAGTTGGAATTCAGTTAGTTACTGTAACTGTATAGCATATATTTTTATTCTCATGAGAAACTAGTTTTAATTCTAACTGAAAACTAGTTTCTCATGCGAATAGAAATATATACTATACAGTTTTGGATATTAACAAATTTAGATGTTATTATGAATATTGGCAGTGATTTTGATTTTTGGAAATGTCCAAGTGCAACTTTTCGAGTTCTTGACGAACAATTCGCCTAAACACATTCACTCATAGTTAGAATTCGGTTAGAATTAAAACTAGTTTCTCATGAGAATATATATATATATATATATATATATATATATATATATATATATATATATATATATATATATATATATATATATATATATACTATACAGTTTTGGATATTAATAAATTTAGATGTATTATGAATATTGGAAGTGATTTTGAGCTATTTCCAACTGTAACTTTTCGAGTTCTTGACGAATCATTCGCCTAAACATATTCACTCATAGTTAGAATTCAGTTGGAATTAAAACTAATTTCTCATGAGAATAGAAATATATACTATACAGTTTTGAATATTAACACATTTAGATGTTATTATGAATATTGGAAGTAATTTTGAGCCATTTCTAACTGCAATTTTTCGAGTTCTTGACGAATAATTCGCCTAAACATATTCACTCATAGTTAGAATTCAGTTAGACTTAAAACTAATTTCTCATGAGAATAGAATTAAATACTATACAGTTTTGGATATTAACAAATTTAGATGTTATTATGAACATTAGCAGTGATTTTGAGCCATTTCCAACTGCAACTTTTTGAGTTTCTGACGAATAATTTGCCTGAACACATTCAGTCATAGTTAGAATTCTGTTGGAATTAAAACTAATTTCTTATGAGAATAGAAATATATTTTATACACTTTTGTATATTAACAAATTTAGATGTTATTATGAATATAGGATGTAATTTTAAGCCATTTCCAACTGCAATTTTTCGAGTTCTTGACGAATAATTTGCCTAAACATATTCACTCATAGTTAGAATTCAGTTAGACTTAAAACTAATTTCTCATGAGAATAGAATTAAATACTATACAGTTTAGGATATTAACAAATTTAGATGTTATTATGAATATTGGCAGTGATTTTGAGCCATTTCCAAGTGCAACTTTTCGGTTCTTGACGGACAATTCGCCTAAACACATTCACTCATAGTTAGAATTCGGTTAGAATTATAACTAGTTTCTCATGAGAATAGATATATATATATATATATATATATAAATATATATATATATATATATATATATATATATATATACAGTTTTGGATATTAATAAATTTAGTTGTTATTATTAATATTGGAAGTGATTTTGAGCTAATTCCAACTGCAACTTTTGGAGTTCTAGACGAATAATTCGCATAAACACATTCACTCATAGTTAGAATTCAGTTAGAATTAAAACTAGTTTCTTATGAGAATAGAAATATATGCTATACACTTTTGGATAACCTGCTTAGTCTATTTTGAAATAATAATGAAAAATATAGATGTAAACACGCCGATCTAGCGCTATGGTTAGCACCCCCGCTTTACGAACGGGAGGTCCTGTTTCAAGTCCTGGCTCGAATAGCCGATACCATTTATCGATGGGATACAATTAACGACAATTTAGGAAACTTTGATTTTCAAAAGTAGCAAACTGTAACTCTCACATATACATACACTAATACATGGCAGAAGAACTCGAAGGTCGATAGACACTTTTTAACAATTGAGATAATGCACGAACACTAGTGCATTAGGTATCTCAATTGTTACAAAGTTTCTATCGACCTTCGAGTTCTTCTGCCATGTATTAGTTTATGTGTATCAGAGAGTTTGCTACTTCTGAAATTATTTCGGAAATATTTTCACCCATAACTGATGAAAAAGTCGTTATTACCAAAAATATATTATTTTGGTCAGTACTTATATATTTATAAAACTTAAACAAATTGTAAAATAAAATATGTTAGACGCCCAAGTAGTGGTTAGCACCCTCGCTTAGCGAACGGGTGGCCTGGGTTCGAATCCAGGATCGGGTAGTCGGTACCATTTGTCGCTAGGATATAATTAAGGACACTTTAGAAAACTGCTAACACTAACATACGATCGAAGGACCCGAAGGTGGATAGCCAGTTACAAATTGTACCAAATACAGTAACAACTACTAAAATATGTTGACTAAAATCGAAAATGCCAATTTTCATTTCTTCGCGATTAATCTGAAATTGTATTATTAATTTAGATGTTTTTGTGAATATTGGAGGTAATTTTCAGCCATTTTCAACTTTTTGGAGGATAAATAAAAGATTTTTTACTTTGTTTTTTATCACACTTCAGTTACACTTTACAACTAGTTCCGGCTAAGCTCTAGCTATTTTCAATCTCCTCCGATGACTCCTGCTCATCGGAGGAGATTGAAAATAGCTAGAGCTTAGCCGGAACTAGTAGTGTAACTGAAGTGTGATAAAAAACTAAGTCAAAAATCGTTTTATTTATCCTATAAAATGAATTATCACAACTAACAATATAACTTTTTCGGTTATTAATGGTTTAAATAGCCTGCAAATTAATGTTCACTAATTTTCAATTGGCTGTAAAACTAGTTTCTCGTGAGAAAAAGCTTTATTTCTCACGAGAAACTAGTTTTATATAGTTTTAGATAGCCCGATTAATATATTTTCGGATAATAATTAAATATGTTTATGTCGGTAAAATATTTTAATAATATAACGACTGAAAACTGAGGCCTTGATTACTGAAGTTTTCGGTCAAAACAGGATGATTTTAATTCTTAAAATTGAATCTACATACTAATTCTAATTCGGAGGCGGAAAGGCCACTGGCCAATAGCCTAATAAAGATTGTTTTCTCTCTCTACTAATTAGGCTTAAAACTTATTTAACTTCAAAATTAAGCACTATTGTTTTATTTTGGTTAATTGATTGAGGTGGGTTCCATCTATGTTAACACTTTTAAAATCTTTAGATTATTTAAGCTTATTTTAAATCTATTATATTTTCTGTACAAATTCCTTCCAGTCCTTCCTATTGCTCGCCATTATCCTTGCATCCTGCCATCCAATGCCATTCCTCGTTAGTATTTCATGTATGTTGTCTTTTCACGTTATGTGTACTCTACCTCTTCTTGTTTTTCCTTGTAGTCTTGTGTACCATACACTTTTTGTCTGTCTCCCTTCTGGCATGCGAATTATGTGTCCATACCATCCGAGTTGGTTCCTTTCTATAGTTGTCTGTATACTTTCTATCTGTAGAGTTGTTCGAATTTGCTCATTTCATATTCTGTCAATTCTTGTGATACCTTCTATTCACCTTAAGTACTTCATTTCTGCTGCTTGTATTTTGCTTTTAAGTCTCTTGTCCAATATCCATGTTTCGCTTCCGTATATCAGTGTTGGTCTATATATTGTTTTGAACATTATGAGTGTTGTTTTCTTCGATACCTGCTTATTAATATGTATAATTTTGTTTAGCATATGGTAGCTTTGGTTTGCTGCCCGTATCATGTTGTTTATTTCTGATTCCAGACTTCCCTTGTTATTTATATTTATACCCAGGTATTTAAAATTTTCCAGCTGCTCGATACATTTGCCCGCTATTTGGATATTTGTTTCCAGTTCCTGTTTGGCGATCACCATAATTTTTGTTTTATCTGTGCTTTGTTCCATATATTAATGATCTCTTGCAGGTTTTCTTCGGATTTGGCTAGTATTACAATATCATCAGCAAAAGCACACGCAGCTATCATTTTGCGTCGTAGTTTATAATATCCTATGTCCATTTTCCTTGTTTTCTCCTTTATATTTTTTAATATATTATCTAGGAATATTATAAACAGTAGAGGGCTTAATGCTCCATCTTGTCTTAGTCCTTGCTTGGTTTTAAATTCCTGTGATATCTGATTTCCTGTCCTTATGGATGTCTGTCTGTATATACCTTGCTCTCTGTAGTTGTTTGCTTATTTGCCTCTTTTAATCTGTCGAACATGTTATTTAGCATTTATGTCGAAAACTAGAGCTGATACGAAATACGGAATTTTTAAAATCAGCACATAATGGGAGATATACATTATGTGCTGATTTCAAAACTACCGTATTTCGTAAATCAGTTCTTACTTTTTCGATACCAATAATCAATAAATGTTTTATTGCCCTTAGGTTAGGACATTGATTGAAATTGTTCTTTTATAATTTATAAAATGTTTAACACAGACAGATCAGATTATATCCAATGTAGAATTGATATCGCCCAAGGTGCCCCATTCGATTTTATTCATTTAAATTTAAATGATCTACCGTAACACCCTCGCTCGAGGGAGTTCCTAATTAATCCAAATTAACACCACATACATGTTTAACACAGCGAAGCATTGCAGCCGCATTGATGTTGGATAATAGTTCATTTAATAGTATCACCCAATACCGTTGATTGTATGCTGACAGACGAATTTTATTAGAGCCCATCTACATTCATTCAAAATATTTCATCCACAATCATATCGGTTTTTGTGCACATCAGCACAACGTTTTTTTAGTTATTTGTTATTTTTTACACACTCAAACTGTAATAGTTGCCATTTCGATCAAATTAAATTAATATTCGCAAAAAATATATGGAATAATAATAAATATAATTTTAGGGCCGTATAAACATATTATATTTTACACCACACTGTGGTAGAAAAGTGCTCCCTGACTTCAAAATAGTTAAGAATCACTGCACAGACATCGTTTCCAGAACCATTATTTAATGCAAAAGTAGGAATGAAGAATAAAATAGGCGGGAAAATCCCTACGAGGGACGTAATGCCAGAGCGAACGAGAGAGAATAATACAAAATATTTTATCTAATTATTATTTTATTTATTATTTATTATTTTATGACAATATAAAACTTTGCTGGCATTATTCTTGTTTCAGTTTTCTTTCTGATTTAATCACATCTGACTCAATTGAAGCTATAATAAATATTACAACTATATATATATATATATATATATATATATATATATATATATATATATATATATATATATATATATATATATATATATATATATATATATATATATATATATATATATATATATATATATATATATATATAGTTGTAATATTTATTATAGCTTCAATTGAGTCAGATATATATATATATATATATATATATATATATATATATATATATATATATATATATATATAGATATATATATATATATATTATATATATATATATATATATATATATATAGCAAATCTTGATTAGAACTGTTGATTTTATTCCGGCTATTTATACCTCCGTTGTGTGGCTTAATCAATTGTGTTGTCGGTTAAATTTAAAACAATTATTGCGAAGTTTCGTAGCGTTAGCTCGCTCGCTCGCGCGGCTCCTCTAATCTGGTCGATCGCTACAATTCAGAGGATTCCGCAATGAAACGGCAATTAGCGCCGGGTGATAAGTGATCTCGCCGTATAAAGCAGTACCATCCAGCGATACACGTATAAATTGAACAAGTTTCCAACCTCCCACCGAACATTAGTCACTGGCTGCTATCGGCAAATCTACATCCAGAGCAGCCCCACAATGGCCGCGCGCAGAAACAACAATTAACCGCAAAGATATTCGTCTTCCGCTACATTTGCTTATGAACGTTATCGCGCACAACCCTTCTCCAACCCCGCGCGCGGTGTGAGTTATTGCACGCTACAACCTATACGATTTGACTTTTGACATTGCTAGGTATTATAGTTTTGTAAATCATGAATTTCTGATAATATTATGAGCTAGATTTGATTATATCAGTCCAATCATTTTTTAAATCATCGTCTGCATCCAACGCCTTCAACTTCAATTTGATATCAGTCCACTTCTATTTAGATTTAAATAGGCTGAGACATGTGTGAAGATTATAAAAGCAGTAACACGACAACCAACAAGTCCAGGTTGACAAAGTGCTAAGATGGATCGCCACCAGACATTAAAAATTAGCGGAGTATATATATATATATATATAAGGAATTCTCCTCATTTCTAAGATAGTTTTAGATGCAATGTACGTGAATAGAGAGTTGCGTATTGTTTCGGGATTGTACGTTGTTGCGGGTCATATTTGACCCACTATAAGCGTCTGCATATTTTGTTTAGAAACAATTCCAACAATTATAAATACAGGACGTAACATTACGGAAAAACATTGGTTTTCTTCAATGGAACTTATGATTGAACTGAATAAAGTCAATATAACATACACGAACACTACGAAAGGCCAACTGCGATATACTACCTGAATAATAGATCATAAGGATTGTTCTGCATTATCTTCAATAGACGTAACCATTTTATCGTAAAGGCGTAATGCAGTGGTAATTTTATCATCACTACATCATACAAATGCGATTGAGGATGGACCAAATAGGACCACAGCTTATTTATGATAAAAAAAATTACTAAAAGTATGATGACACAAAACACTTCAGACATTTTTGGAAAGAAATATAGTTTATCTTTTTCTTTCTGATATTATGATGACTTGGGGTGCTAGCAATTAGAATTAAACCAGAGTGCAACATTTTTTAGAAACAAATGTTTATTTTTATATTTATCACATAATCAGTGCCAAATATTACAGAGTTGTCTGATTTCTTCCTTATTTCTGTGATTTTTACTTTAATATGCATAATTTCACTAGTAATGCTTAATTAATATCCTAAAGATGTAGCAATCATCGCCCAAAAATGTTTACCGGCAAAACATTGGACACAAACAAAGTCATAAGAGTGTGGGTCAGTATTGACCCACCATACCAAGCAGCTGAGGTAGTCACCATACCAATTAAGCGTTAATATTGAATAAGTATAAGTTTATTTTTGGTTTTAAATTACTACTTTTCTTATGATCACTTAACAGATTAAGAAACAGATCAAAATTTTGGCCACGCCTGTTATAGAGTTATATCTACTACTACAAAAAAAATTGTTACTTCAGAAGTTCTCAAGATTGAACACGATAAGAAAATACATTAGATTTTATATTTGCTAATTAGTGTGTACTATTTTACACGCTAATTATAAAATCTATTTCGGGCAAACAATAATAAACATGTCTCCGATCTTTGGCCCGTAATAAATGATACCGCGGCGCGTGGTTGTTGATATTAAACGCAAACACGTATTCGCAACTCAACACAGCAATTAATATTAATCGCGTCGAAATTATTTACTCGCAACGCGAATCGCAGTTGCCGCCAGCCGTCCGCAACGCTCCGCGCCGCCATAAATTGCGCCGGTGGAAGTTTTGGGGCGAACGGGAAACGGGGCTTTAATTCCACCTACCCGCTTTAATGGGTTAATAAAATCTGGCAATTAGCATCCGGTTGTATTTTTGCATAGGCGGGGCTAGATTAAGTCGGACAACATAAAACAGAGTTAAAAAATATGTTCAACTATAAATAATGTAGATTATACTTAAATTATAACGATAGAATCATGTCAACAGTTTAAATATTTGTCAGATTGATTTATGTTTAAGTAGTTCCAGTTGTAACTAATGGATTTTTTAAAATATTTATTAAGAAAAACACCCTTCTTAATAAATATTTTAAAAAATATAGTTACAACTGGAACTACATAAACATAAATCAACCTGACAAATATTTAAACTGTTGACATGATTCTATCTTGAAACTAATTTAGTTGGATGAAAACAGCTCTGGTGATTTTTGAGCGATCGTTATTATTATTCATAGCGATAGATGAATAACATTACCTCAAAAAATATGCCAAGATATATCTAGTGCCAGGCTTTTAGTTCTATTAGAGATAAGATAGTGAACACCTTTAACGAAGAGAAGGGCCAAATATTGATACAATTCGCAATAATAGTGTACGTTTCTCGATCGCTATGTTCATAGCGATGGTTCAAAAATCACCTGGGGCTTCGAGTGCTCGCTATTATCATGTGTCTAATGGACCATTCACAATAAGCGCGGTAGCGACAAGGTAGCGGTAAGCAATATTTTGCATGGCTATAAAAATTTAGACGATCAGAATTGGGCAGTAATGCTATGCGGTAATTATAGTAGAGATAATTACTCATGTTCTGTCATAGTTTTACTGCGCTGCTGTAAACGCCCGCATTTTTATACATGTGTGCAATCTCGCTTACCGCTACGTTACCCCTAGAACGCTTATTTATTGTAAATGCTGCTTTACTACATCAACTACTCGTTTAGTTCAGTATAGGAAATTATATATATATATATATATATATATATATATATATATATATAATATTAATAATATAATTAACAAAAAGTATCTTATAGTATATTTTTTGCAATATACTATAAGATACTTTTTTTAATTCGAAAATGTTTGGCTAGGCGCCTAGAAACGCGTCATAAAGGTCGTTTTAGACAAGACAATTTCTTAGCTCAAAAATTGTTCAAGAAATTAATTCATATATCCTCCTCCCATACAATTTGTCCTTGACAAATAGAACGCATTAAAATTTTTGGTTTGTTTTTGCTAGTATTATAATGTTTTTTATAAGTAAATTGATGAAATGATTTTTATTGATGAAATTTGGCTGCCACGCATAATATATTAAATATTCTAAGAGATATTATTTTTGTGGGTTCTGGCCCATGGCACAAACAAATATTTAACAAAATATTTTTTACAATTATTTTCAAAGGTTCCTCTTTATATATATATATATATATATATATATATATATATATATATATATATATATATATATATAGTAGTTTTTTTAAACGTAGAGGAAAAATGTGTCTATTCAAATAACTCATTGTCAATTTTAAGAGAGAAAAAACTTCAGCTTATTCTAAAACAATTATGTGTTATGTCTATCTACCACTTTTGAATATTTTCTCTTCATGCCACGTAAAAAATATCAGGCAGACTTGGACAAGCATGATTACTCGAATATAAAATGAGTCACTGAATCCAAAATTATAAAGCAAACCGTTACCAAGAGGCTAATAAAAAATTTCATATTTATAATAGTAGTTTCAAATATTTTTAACCAACTGTGTATTGATAGATAATTTAAGTTTTAAAATTATTAATTAGGAGTTAGTAATCAGCCTTAGACACTTGTTTCCTGCCAAACCCATGTCACAAAAAAAAATTAACAAAATATTGAGATAAACTCTTTTTTTGCAATTATTTTCAAAGAGGAACCTGTGATCCTCTTTGAAAATAATTTAAAAAAAAAGAGTTTATCTCAATATTTTGTTAAATTTTTTTTTGTGCCATGGGCCAGAACCCACAAAAATAATATCTCTTAGAATATTTAATATATTATGCGTGGCAGCCAAATTTCATCAATAAAAATCATTTCATCAATTTACTTATAAAAACCATTATAATACTAGCAAAAACAAACCAAAAATTTTGATGTGTTGAAAAAAATATACTATAATATACTTTTTTTAATTCGAAAATATTTGGCTAGGCGGCTAGAAACGCGCCATAAAGGTCGTTTTAGACAAGACAATTTCTTAGCTTAAAAGTTGTTCAAGAAATGAATTTATATATCCTCCTCCCATACAATTTGTCCTTGACAAATAGAACGCGTTATATTTTTCCATTCGATCTACCATCCAATTCAATATTTCAAATAATATGCTGTATGATACGAGACAATTTAGATTGTCTCGCATCTTAACTAACTTTCGAGTCAAGAAATTATCTTGTCTAAAACGAGCTTAAGTTTCCGACCGCTGCCCTAGACATTTTTGTTTCATCTATCTATTCTATAATACAGCGCTGTTATTAACACTTTGTACGATACGAAAAAAAGGTTTGTCGTTTAAACAACTTTTACAAGTAACTGCTTTTATTCACAAACTTTTCAAAACAAAATAATTTTACATACCGTAGAAAAAGAATGTCGCGAGGAGCAGACAGCATGTGGCGACCCGCATGTCGTCGATCTCGAACTCTCTCAGTGCATGTTGTTCACAAGTTTTCAGTGCACGTGTGCCACCCCCAAAAGTCCGTGCATCAAACGGTGATCATTCACTTTTGAATTGTTATGCATGTGGGTAAACTAGTGTCCCCCGGTAAAGTAAGCGCGATTCGGGGAAACGAAAACAAAGTGGGCAAAGGTTACGCTCGCGAGTCGCGCGCGTGTTTTACGCTCCTGCTACGTGAGTATATGCAAACTTGCCGCCGACGGACCGCGGACTGACTTGGCGGCGGCGGCGGTGTGCGCCTCCTGCACCCGCGCGAAACCCGCCGGCGCCTGATTGGGCTGGGAGGCGGTGGGTGAGCCAATCGCGTGGCCGCTGCCGGCGCGCAGATTATCTCGCCGCCGCCGCCGCGAGATTTTTGCCTTCATTGTTCTAAGTGATATTTACCGAATAATTATTTGATTGCGTCGACACCAACAGATTCTGAGGGAGGGGGTGGGTGCGAATTGTAGGGGGCTTGGGACGCGATTTCATAATTAGATCAAAATTGAGAGAGGAAAACAGAATGGAAAAGGGATGAATATTGTCGCCGATATTATAAAAACAAGTTTTTTAGAATTATAAATATACTATATCACTGGTATTTGGACAAAAGGGCTTATGTCAGGAAATTTAAAGTTTACAAACCGTTTGTACCAATAGAAAGAGCAGAATTTTTTGGTTAAAAAGACATAAAAATCTAATTTTCGTAAAAATAATGACTTAAGCCCTTTTATCCAAACACAAGTGATATAAAATCATTCGACGGCGAATGACTTTTAATCACAAAAAGACATAATTCATCAATTAAATTGAATAAATCATAGAAAATTCGTGTCGTGTTAACACCGATGTATCTAGTACCAACTATATAAGGCAGTGGTAAATAAAGTTCACATTATCTTGATGGATGCTCATTTCATAAATGAAACCAATGGAATATTATGATGTGTGACGATGTAAAGTTCCTGCCGATGACGCCAATGCTGAGGTCCTCTTGCCGAGTCGATGCCGCCAATGCTGTGGGGAACCACCGCTGGATACCAACTGGTTAACTCTTGGAACGTCGTCGAAAGGAACTGGAAGCGTCGCTGCCACCACCTCAATGACTGAGGACTAAAATTATTGCTGTGGTGTTGAAAAGTTGTGGATCTTGTTTGGGTGAAGACTATGTGTAGTGTGGCTTTTCGGGTCGCTCTGCGACTGTTTTTTTGAAAGGTACTCTTGCCACTCTCTCCTCTTCAGTGTCGTACTAATTACACTTTCTAATGGGTTAGTAAGTCATTAGGGTTTCGTTGTGACTTTCCACTTTGCCCAGACAATCGGGCATCGCTTAAGTACACACAACAAGTAGTTTCTGCTAGGGTATCAACCAACATTTAGAAAGTAAGGTCAAAGTAAGGGCCTGTATTGGCAACTGCAAAAGGCATCCCAGATTGCAGTACCGACCAGGTTAGTTGCAACAAAATGATGGAAAACTTATTGGTGGTATCAAGAAGTTTCCGACGCGAAGCGAACAGGATGTCTTCTTATCTTTTTCGCTTTGCTACTGCTACCATGTACCGTGGCCCGTGCCCAGAGGGCAAGAGCGACTGGAGCCCCAAAAATTCTCCTCCAGGACCAATACCGAGAAAGGCGGAAGGTGTATAGGTGATCGAAGCCAGAAGGCGTGTTGGTGCAAACTATGTAGGGAGGTCGATGATTATCCATGGGACCTCCCTTATAAGATTGTGATACTGATGAAGAACATCGGCCCATCTGGTCACGGGCCACGGTACACGAAGTATTGAAGGCAGCAACAACTGCCCTAGATCCAGCAATTACCAACGAATCACAGCCCCATGAAGACGAGGGGACGTCCATCCCATTGGACGTTCCCTCGTGGGCAGACGAAGAGGTACTGGCGACCATCCTTAGATTATCTGGTAGAAAGGAGCTAGGCCTGGACGGGCTGCTCAACGAAATGGTGAAGGCAGACGGTCCGATAATAGCTAACCAGATGGCCAAGATCGCAAACGAAAAGGGCCAATTTCCTAGACGCTGGAAAACAGCGCGTCTAATATTAATCCCTAAGCCGGGCAAACCTTCGGTCGACCGTTAGGCATGCTAGATGGCACAACTAAAATATTGGAAAGACTAATCGCGGAACGCCTCACGAAGGCCTTTTTAAGTTGCCGGTGGACACGACCTGTAGTACGGCTTTCGAAAGGACTAGTCAAGCACGGATGCCGTACTGGCGGTTCGAAGATTGATCACGGAGGCGAACACAGATGCCCGGTTTCCGAGGAATCATACAGTAGATGGACGCCGCAAATGGTTCAACATGCTACCATGGGTGACCATCATTGGTGCACTAAGAAGGAAGCGGATGCCAGAAGACATCATTAAGTTGATAGAAGAATAACTTAAAAATCGAGAGTTAAACACGAGGGCCCGGAAGGCGTGACCAGGGGTGAGGGGCTACAGGGCTCCGTCCTTGGGCCCCTCTTAAGGAACGTTGAATACGATGACGCGCTTCGAACACCTCATTAAGTTGCTAGAAGGATACCTCAAAGAACAAAAGGTAATTTTTCTTCACTTCTTCGGCTTTACCGCCAAAACGTTACAATTTTTATAACAATATTTTTTCTTATTTTTCTTTGGAATTAAAAGATCTATTTTTATCACTTTTCTAATTAAATTCGTGACGGGTTTATTTTTTATTTTAGAGAAAAATCGTACTAAGATTTTTGATTTGGTTGAAAATTGTCTATCCAATGGGATAAAGTTGATCTTGATTGGACAATTTTAATTTTAATTTTCTTCACTTCTTCGGCTTTACCGCCAAAACGGTATAATTTTTATAACAATATTTTTTCTTATTTTTCTTTGGAATTAAAAGACCTACAAAATGATATCTACAACGACTTTTTAACATGAAATAAAATTTTCCTAGTTCGAAAAATTTGCCAAGCTCTGTAGCTTTACCAGTTCTATTTGAAACAATCTCGTTATTTTTTCCTTCAATTAAACTATATTTCAAATCAAATGACTTAGTTTCAGTTTCATGCCACTACGATTACGACTCCTGCTTTGATGCAATTGAGGATAATTTTGGCAATTTTTCCGATTTTTATCACTTTTCTAATTAAATTCGTGACGGGTCTATCTTTTGTTTTAGAGAAAAACCGTACTAAGATATTTCATTTGGTTGAAAATTGTCTATCCAATGGAGTAAAGTTGATCTTGATTGGACAATTTTAATTTTAATTTTCTTCACTTCTTCGGCTTTACCGCCAAAACGTTACAACTTTTATAACAATATTTTCCTTATTTTCCTTTCAAATTAAAAAACATACAAAATGAGATCTACAACGACTTTCTAACATGAAATAAATTTTTTCTAGTTCGAAAAATTTGCCAAACTCTGTAGCTTTACCGGTTCCATTTGAAACAATCTCAACATTTTCCCCGCCATCTAGACTATATTTCCAATCAAATTACTTAGTTTCAGTATCATGCCACTACTATGACGACCCCTGCTTAGATGCAATTGAGGATAGTTTTGGCAATTTTTCCGATTTTTATCACTTTTCTAATTAAATTCGTGACGGGTTATCTTTTATTTTAGAGAAAAATCGTACTAACATTCTTGAATTGGTTAATAATTGGCTATCCAACGGGCTCAAGTTGATCTTGATTGGACAGTTTTCATTTTTATTGTCTTCACTTCTTCGGCTTTACCACGAAAACAGTGCATGTTTTATAACAATATTTTTTCTTGCTTTTCTTTTGAATTAAAAGACCTATAAAATGAGATTCACCACAGCTTTCTGTCATGAAATAAAAAATTTTCCGCTTTTATTTGCAACAATCTCAATATTTTTCCTGTCCTCTAGACTATATTTCCAAACAAATGACTTAGTTTCAGCTTTTTGTTTTGTCACTTTGCGTTTTGTCACCGTTAGGACGACACTTGCTTTGACGCAACGGAGGATAGTTTTGTGAAGTTATAGGAAATTTTTAAAAATTTTGAATTTTTGCTTTTTGCAGCTTTATCTGCAACTTTAGAGTTATTATAATTTAACCTTCATCGGTCAGTTTTCGATTGCCTATCCAATGAGCATAAACTCGTTTTTTTGGGAAAAATTTATTTTTTTATGTTCGCACTTTTCCCAGTACACGCCTACTGAGTCATCGGAGGAGCTCGAAAATGGCTAGAGCTTAGCCGAAACTAGTTGCAAAGTGTAACTGAAGTGTGATAAAAAACATAGTAAAAAATCGTTTTATTTATCCTTTAAAATGAATTATCACAAAGTAGACGCCTTAACAATCCATTATACTGTAGAATTGAAGTTAATTTAATAATTTTTTATACTCACAGGATAACGCTGTGAAAGTGAAAGTGAAAGTGTCTGATGAAAATCGAGCAAAACAAAACATTGAGCATAAAATAGCCGCCATATCGTTAAATATATACACAGTAATTTTTTTAATCCCCACAATTTTGTGGCTTCGTTAAGTTTGATAGAAAGTAAATACAGCTATAATCGTCCGTATGTTTATTATTACCAGCAAAATCAGTATTTTCAACATTAATTTGTTGTAAACAGTTTCAAAACATCATCATATACTGGATTGTTAAGGCGTCTACTTTGTGATAATTCATTTTCGAGCTCCTCGAAAATGGCTAGAGCTTAGCCGAAACTAGTTGCAAAGTGTAACTGAAGTGTGATAAAAAACAAAGTAAAAAATCGTTTTATTTATCCTTTATCATCATATACATTTATGTAAATATACATATTTAAAACTTTCCATTCAACGCTGTTATAATTATTAAGCAGACATTTATATTTAGCTCTGCAATAATCACAGCGGCGTAAGAGAATTAAACTCCGCTTCGTGCACATTATACAATTTTTCCGCTCTAAATTCAGCCCAGCTCCGCACTTTTCTCCGATAATCCCGTCCCGTAACGATTTTTCGCGGACGCAAGAGCGTTGATTCATCGGGTCGTTTAATTAACGACTTGTTCCCGTGTCGCGGGCGAGATTCACGGGCTGGAATGTCTGCCGCCGCCGCGTCTCAGTCCCGCCGCCGCCGCCGCCGATACCGGTACTCTATTACCGTTTCGATTTTTCATTAGGGCAACTGCGGTATTATCGTTTGAAACGGCCGAACGGCAACCTCAGCGTATTCTAATGCGCGCAAACACACTTGTCGCCCCCACACTCCGCCCCGATCTGCATATCTTTAGTCGCTAATATACTATCGAGGGGGCTACATTAATGGTCATTAAGGGTGGATAAAGCCGCCGATGCTGACCTTTTGTAATTGCGTTGTTCATTATCGGGCGGACACACACACAAAAAATATGGCTTATCGCCCTGCCACCACTCGTGTAGATTTTAATTTATAATCTTATCAATTTTAATTATTATTTCAATAGGAATAAATATTGGAAAAAATAATTAAGAAATTTTAAAGAAGGTATTTACTCAATTTTGTTTTCTTCTGAAAATATTAGTCGTTGAATTAAGTTTGATAATGAACGTAAGAAGTACCGCAGCGGTTAACATTTTTCCGATTTTATATAACTGTTGAGAGAAGAATCAATTTCTTGATTCTTCACTCAACGATATAACCCACGTGCCTGTGCCCTAGACACTGCATTATTGGAGTTGAGAACTTCTCTATGTGTATCAATTATTTTAATTTAATATAATATTCTAATAGCACAACAAAATCTCTGTAACTTATTCTGACCTCTTGAGAATATAACTCCATATCTAAGTAGAGAATAAAAATTAACAAAGTATAATAACTAAGTAATAATTTCTGTTTCTGTTATGTTTCTCTGTACGTATAAGGCACGTTACACGGTCAATAATACTGTCAATATTTTAAAATAATAACAGTATTGCTGTACGATAACATGTTTAAAATTTTCTATATTCTAAAATATTGACAGTATTACTGATCATTTAAGGTATAGTAATGATGGAATGAAGAGAATACTGATGTTTATCCAGATAATTGATACTTGATAAATATTGAAGGAAGATTCAAGCAAATACTGACAGTACTAGGACTGACAATATTATTGATCGTGTGCCTTTATCTGAAAGCACAGTAATACAATCTCTATAATATAAAAACGAAGACAATGTTTTGACGCCAACAGACAGACAGTTTTGTTAGTTAGATGAGGTCAAAAGCAATGCGATTTTAGGATAGTTGTGTCTAACTTGTATGTAGAGAAGATATTGGTCATCAAATTCGGAGTAGAAAATTTTAATATAACGCAGTTGGCTACTATTCTTGTACATAATTCCCTCCTGGCTCTTCACTGCTTCGCCACAATACGGATCTTAAACATATGTCTGTAGCAGTAAAAGGGATGATAAGTTGATTTATTATACGCCGACGTCAAGAATTTTACCTATTTTATATAATAAGATAAAAAATAAATAATAATTTTATTTTTAAAAAGATTTATGATATGTTTATTATAAAATTTATCAGAGTGTATTAAAAATAATTGTCGATGTAAACATACAATTTATATGATCCGCATGTGCGTCGATAGATAACAAGCTTTGATCTCGCCTATATATCAAGCGAGGGAAAGAAGCCGCCGCCGCCCGCCCGCCCTCCCGCCTGACTGGTTTAACGAACCGAAAATTCGGTGTGTACACAAACATGAACTGGCTGAATGACTATGATCAGTCTTCGGAGTAAATAAGACATTGACAAACGTGACAAATATTCAACGCACATTCCTCCACTCGACTCGTCCTCGTGCTTTCGGCGCGCTCGTTTAAAACTACCCCTCCCAGCCGTCTATTTTACCTTTTCGTTATGCAATACGTGCCACCCCACAGCTCGAGAGCGCATTCATTTGGCACACATAGAAGCGAAGATATTAAAAAATCCAACGCATATTTCATGCCCGTAATGAAATTATTGGAAAATTTGCATAGATTCCAAAAAATCGGACGCGTTTAATGGAATAATAGAGCGGCTGGGATACATTTCCATCGGCGGAAATTAAGCAGCTACCCCCGTCCATGTCCACGTCCGCCTGTTTCTCATTAACCGCGCCCGAAGCCGCGAGCGCGATAAAACTAAATTGAAAATGTATCAAATTAAATATATAAATAGATTTATATCGAGGGGGCTAAAAGGAAGCAATCCGTTCATATTATGAGCAGCCGGGCTTTATTTAATGGGGAAATGTGATTTTTATCTAGATTATTGCAGAGGTTTAATATCGATAAGTGTAATGCAGCCACTTAGCGTAATTTATTCCTTGACGCTAATATGACTTTACGTCAGTAACGATTATATGTTTTCGTTCATACATATAGCCCGAGTGCTATTCATAGTTAAAGGATTCAAAATTTAGTCAAATTGTAAAATTAATCGTCTAGTCATTTTGTTAATAAGTAGACATTTTAGAAAACGACTGAGATAGATATAAATATATACTAATTTATATAGGATTGTAAATAAAATACTAGCAATATACAAAATGTTGATTAGGATTTACTTAATTATTTGTATTTTGAAGATATTACTATTTTTATAGATATATTTAAGTTCTGAATGTGACATTTATTGGCTGTTGCATAAACGAAGAATACTTTTAAACTTTGAAGCATTTGATTCCTTCTAATTATAAGAAAATTCAAGATCCAACCACTGCAATTAGAACCTTCTGAAGTAGTTGCGAAAACCATACAACTTTCATTCAATCGGAAAATTGAAATTGCCTCTCCCATCCGGTAAATGCAGCCAGAGAATTTTCGGCTTGATTTCATTAAGTTTTCGCATAATCCGAACTTTGTACAGTTGGAAAATCGTCGGTAAATTTATAGACACATACCTCCCTGTACGCGATAGCTTCTTAGAGATTTCCGACACGTTTCCGGGCGACTGTTACGGTCTTATGGACCCGCGTTTGATCTTCATGTCTGCCGGTAATCCGGTGTAATCCGGCAATAATTCGCAGCTCTTGCCTTCGATCCGCAACCCTGCGCCTCCTCCCCGTCATGTAGCTGTCATTCTTCAAGACTTACCGCACTTATCCGTCATTATCCGTGTAATCAGGCCCTCTGTTATAACGACCGGCTGCAGTTTATGCGAGTGGCGCTGCGGATTAAATGATCCTCGGGCTGTTTTATATAAGGGAGATAACGCGGACGGATTGAAATATCCGATGAAATTAAATGAAATTGGGTGAAATAATGACGGCCGTGATCTACGCAAAGGATTACAGCGCAGATAAGATTAGTTGATTATAGATTTGCCGTCCGGACTCTGCTGTAATCTCAGGACTAGCAGGCGGTAAATAAATCAGGTGATTCGCCCCCCACACACACACACATACTAAGAGGAAATAATATGGATTCGATTGTTTTAAAAGGGCGATTCCTTCTAATCCTCGCTTTATTGCTCCCCGAGATCCCCGAATTTATCGGTCATCTTCTTAATTAAATGTGGCAGGCTGAGGGGGGATCAATATGACCAAGCCAACCAAAATAATGATTGTTGTTATGGTGGGGAAGATTTATTTTAAAACTTATTTGCATTTTAATATATAGAAATAAACTATTGAATAAACGTGAAAATTCTAAATAGAAACAGAAGGATGGTTATGCCAAATAAAGGTTATTTTTTACCTTTATTTGGCATAATTATACACACGCAAAATAAATCAACTCAACATAATATTATGTAATAAGGCGCTTTCGATTAGCAAGGTCTAGCATTGCTAGTCGCCCCGTGGCCTGCAGTATCGTGGTCGTACGCCGCCGGTTGTAAGGGACGAAGTAGAATTATACGCATTAGAAGCGGCAAATAGAACAAGAAAGCTCATACCAGTCCAGAGTGATCAACGAAAGGCAGTAAAGTATCGACTGTTGTAAAGGTAATAAACTTGCTGGTGATTATATTGAAGGAATCTAATGCAATTGCTGCCACTATTTTTATATTATTATATTATATTATTATTATATTACAAGCCTTGTATTAACAAAAATGTTTAAAATTACAAAATGATGACAAGTTGAGAAATTTGCTCCATCTTTGAACTACTGAATCTCAGTAAGTATTGGATAAAAAATAACGTAATGAAAATTTAAAAAAAATTAATGATCTACAACTTTGTATATAAACAGTTTCATCTAAACACCATGGTGTAGAAGATATAAGCAAACAACTGAAAAAAAATCGAGTTTTTGCCCCTCCCCAAGTTTCCACAGGTCTGTCGAGATTGAAATCCTAAAGTTTCATTAACTTCGGAATTTGTGAGTAGCCTTAAAGGGAGGTTTCACAATGGGCCCATTGTAAAACCTCCCTTTAAAGCTACTCAAAATCATTGTGAATTTTGAGGCCTAAATGTATAAAGCGATGCTACCCTCCAGCCAACTATCCAGAACTATCCGGAATTTTATCCAGGCAATCCCCTTTTTTGACTTGCCCACTGGACTTTAGGTGAACATTAGCTGAAAAGAGTAGGTTGAGATTCATTAAAGAAAAATTAATGGTTGGTCATATTACCAAGATTATTATTAAAGTAGAATAATGGTAATATGACCAACCATTAATTTTTCTTTAATGAATCTTAACCTAATCTTTCCAGCTAATGTTCATCTATAGTCCAGTCGGCAAGTCAAAAAAGGGGGTTACCTGGACAAAATTCCGAAGTTCTGGATAGTTCTGGATAGTTCTGGATAGTTGGCTGGAGGGTAGCATAGCTACAGACACTTAGGCCTCGAAATGGGCCCATTTTCAAAGCTCCCTTTAAGGCTACACACAAATTCCGAAGTTAATGGAACTTTAGGCTTTTCAACCTCGACAGACCTGTGGAAACTTTAGAACGTTAGAGTTATATAACTAAAAAAAGGCTGAAAGACCACGGTCATGGCCTCTTGTACATGTATGTATATCTTGTATGTATGTATGTTACAATAAATATATTTTCTTCTTCTTCTAACTAAAAAAAAACATATAAACAGAACAAAATACCATCATTAGCTCTATACTTGTAAAACCTTCAGGAGTTTTGAGTAATTGTATTCATTAACAATGAGAACATTGTATCTATAACATTGTATATATAACTATATTCATTTCCTTCCCAAATATGAAATTTATTGCAGTAAAACATATATACGATACTGCATTACAATGAGAAGAGCGCGTATTGAATTGTAGTTAGCGCCGCGTTGTATTAAGTCGAATTTGATAAGTTAAAATATATCATAACGATAATCTTGACTGTGGTCTGTGTGCTGTGCTGTGGAGTCGTCCACAATTCCATTAATTTAACGCGTTGAAACTCCTGCAGAGTGCGGCGCGCGTTACTGCGGACTGGCGGCAATTAAACGAATACTTTTCTTAATTAGTTTTCAGTTTTACATGCCGTGTTAAATATTAATATCGGAAAAGTTGCCGGGTCGGCGTTGGCGCGACACTCGTGCGGCATTTATCCGGGCACGTCGTCGCAAGTAGTCTCCCAAGGATTTTACGCCCTCGGTGTTTGTCATGTTTGCGAACTTTCAAAACAAGATTATTCCATTATTCCTCCACGCCGCCGACCACTAATTAACATTGTTATCGTAAACATAACCAACCTATTAGAGACATTATGGTCGCGGGTAAGAATTTATTTGTCACAGCACAGAGATTTCAACTTTTGCGTGTTTTGGAAAGGATTCAAAATTTACAAATATAATTTTGAATCCTTACAAAAACATACAAACGTTGGAATCTCTGTGCTGTGACAGATAAATTCGTACCCGCGACCATTTTTAAGTTTAAATTAATTTAAACATATCATAAAGGCACCTTACACGATCAATATTACTGTCAATATTTTAGAATAATGACAGTATTACAGTACAATAAAAAAAACTTCTATCTTTTTCCGCCGGTCAAGGGAGAAGCTCAGCGGAGTTTAATCACCCGGTATTTACCCTAACTTCACAGAAAACCTCTGAAAAACTGCGAAAGGTGATTCGCGAAAATTCTCTCCCCACTGGGGATCGAACTCTGGCTCCCCAATGCTCAGTACGAGGCGGACGACGCCTCTAAATACTCGGCCACTGAGCTGGGTACTGTACAATAATATGTTTAAAATGTTTATTATTCTAAAATATAGCCAGTATTACTCTTCGTGTAAGGTACAGTAATGATGTAATGAAGAGATTATTTATCCGTATAATTGAGTACTTGATAAATATAAAAGGAAGATTGAAGCAAATATTGACAGTACTAGGATTGACAGTATTATTGACCGTGCAAGGTGCCTTATAGGTTTATATACAATATTTACAAACGTTTGGCATAAGTATAAACAAATAACAGACCTTATATAAAACGTATATTGTTTACAACATGTAATTAGACACGGCTGATCTTTTCAAGTGTGCAGCCCCCCTAAATCGTCCTCTTACCATCAGTATTTTTATATGTGTGTGGGTATTTTTTTAAATTTAATACAGACGCATATTGAGAGAACAAGTGGACTCACCCTCAAATTTATAAATCTAGTTTTATGTTATTGCTATTATTCTTATTATTATGTATATAATTTGAACCTAAATCAAAACCTATAAGGTGTCTTCAAATAGTATCAGACTTTAAATAATAAAAAAATACTAGTATTGAGATACACTAATTTTTCTTCTTCTTCTTCTTCTTCTTCTTCTTCTTCTTCTTCTTCTTCTTCTTGAAATAGGCTTACAGCCTGTTTTTCCAGTTTAAAGAAATTGTCTGTGATGTCGACACCCAGCCATCCCTCCATCTCTTTGGTGGTCTGCCTGGGGGCCTTTTAGAGTATGGATTTCCGTCTCTGGCGATTTTTGTAATTCTGATGTCTTCCATTCTGTTAATGTGTTGTTTCCATTCTCGTCGTCTCTGCCTCATCTACCTTACTATGTCCTGTACGTCGCACATTTGTCTTATGTCTTGGTTGGGTATTATCACGTAGTGTGTATTCCGTGATACTTCGGAGCTTTCTCATCTCTGCCGTTCAGGTTATGCTCTTGGTTCTGCTGTTGTCTACTCTAGATTCTGCGGCGAATGCGATTATTGGTCTAACGCATGATTTATATATTCGGGTCTTTGATTCCAGTTTCAGGAATGGGTTTTTCCATATTATGTCCCTTAAGCACCCGGATATTCAAGATGCTTTATCGGTTTGGTTCTTTACCTCCGACGTCCTGTCTTGATGGGCGGTTATTTCTACCCCTAAGTACCTAAAGGACACTACCTTCTCTATTATTACGTCGTTAATGGCCAGTTTGCATCTTGTGGACTCTTTTGCTACAACTAATGTTTTTGTCTTCTGTGTCGCAATCAGAATATTGTAGCGTTTCGACGTTAGGTAAAATTGATTAGGTAGCCTCTGTGTTTATCCTCGTTCTTGGATATGAATACTGCATCATCTGCGTAGCACAGTATTGATATTTCTCCTCTACTAGTTCTGAATCCATGCCCCGCGTTTTTTACGTCTACTATTATTTTGTCCATAATTAGGTTGAAGAGTGTCAGGCTTAGTGAATCCCCCTGTCTTATTCCTGTTGAGATCGGCACTTTCTTGAACAAGCTGTTGTTAACAAGTTGTCTGGTCGTTGTATTGGTGTTCATGTTTTCAACGGTTCTAACGATTTCTTCCAGGGTATTGCCCTGTCTCAATTAAGTTGTAATGTTATTTAGCCTCACTCGGTCGAATGCTTTGGTTAAATCTATGAAGCATACATACACCGGTTTCTCGTATTCTATTGATTTCTCTACTATTTGTCGGATGACGATTCTTCCATTGTGAAGACTGAAACTTGGTTTCTGGATCGTACCCATAAACCAAGGATTCATCGCATTTCACAGTATCCTGCATATGCTGTGAGATCTCCAAACGGAGTTGCTTCTGATCGATCATCAGCAGCTTTGCCACGAACTTTGCTGAGATTCTCCTGAGGCCTAAATTCTCATGCATATGGAATAATAATGGATACAAGCTAGTTTCGTCTGCAAGTTCTCTGATCGACGACCTTGCATCACTATCGATCTCATTTCTGGACGTTGAATGCTGGCCATATATTGTTCTTTTTTTAAACCGTAATAATAATACTTAATTAATATTATACAATTACAATAAAGGAGATGAATAAAACTACTATGTTTTTTACCACTTATTAAACACTATTAAACATAGTAGTTTTATTCATCTCCTTTATTGAAAATGAATTACCACGTAGTAGACGCCAAAACCATTCAATTTCTTATACAATTACAGTTAAACTAAATACTACCAAATGCGATCAATATTAATATAACGTGACTATCATCCACCGTGGCGTATCCAGTCACAAAGTTAATGTGGCGTCATAACATTTATAATTGCCATAATTTTGTAAATAATCCGGTCGTAATGCAGGGACAAAGCTATGTTTATTATTTAGATTGGCATTGTTTGGGTATGTCGCATTACCTAACGGTGACTGGCTATGAAAGTTTTATTGGGACGTCGAGTCGTGAGCAAGCACGGTGCTCGCAATCCGTATTCTGGCTTTCTGGTAACGAGATTCGATTCTGCCTGCTCTTCTCGATATTTATAATGTAACGTGTATTGGAGTGGATATGAAAATTGATGTGTGTATTTCATTTTTGTGCAATCATTTCTCAAGTGAGATTCACTTACTGTGTACGGGAATATACACGGGACACACATAAAAGTAGTGCACTTTCAACTTCGAATATGCAATATTCAACATCAAAGCGTTCTAATGTAGAGAAGTAAAAACCTAACAATTATTATTGTATTAAAATTTAATTTTCGGATGACCTACGTAAATTTTGTAAATTCATCAATGTGATTTTCTTTATACAAGATTACTTTGTGATTTTATTAACTTTTTTAAGTAACACTTTATTAATGAATATAAATATGCAAGTTGTGACGGACGGTTCCACCGGGTAGCAAGTGTCACAAATAAATAATAAATAAAAATGTTTATTCAAAAAAGAAAATAAAAGTAATTGTAATAATGAAAAATAAAATAAACAGTATCCAAAATATAAAATAAAGAGTAACCTAGAGCGGCTTTTAAAGCCTTCGCCGAGGCGGGGAGCGAGATGAAGGTATGTTTGGAAAAGAGGGCATGACGTAGCCAAGCAGTGGTGGTACGGTGCAAGGGCGTTGCGCCGCACACACTCGGCGCTCAGACTTCGTCACAAAGTACTAGCTCATCAATCAGCTAGACACAAGCCTCTCTTTAGTTTCTCCATATGTCTTATGCTGCTTGAATCTAGTTAGTCTCAAAAGGAGCATTGAGACTAACTAGATTCAAGCAACACAAGACATATGGAGAAACTAAAGAGAGGCTTATGTCCAGCTGATTGATGAGCTAGTACTTGCATATTTATATTCATTAAGGGGTTATATACCTTTTTGTGCGGAAAATTGAGGAAAGTTTCAATTTTTGTAAAGGTATGTAGCAATAATTGTTTTAGATCAAAATTATAGTTTATTAATAGTACGTTTTTTAGTGAAAAAAATAAGTATTAGTTTATAAAAAAAAACATAATTCGCAGAGTTATGACCCTTTCCCCGAAACCCTCTTTTTTTGATGAGGCTTGCGGTGATCATCATGAAAGTCAAGCAGGTCAATTGAAATCATAAAACTCAAAAAATATCACTAGTATAGGGACCTTTTTTCCCAAAAACTCAATGTTTTGAGCTCTCAAAATGTTATTAAAAAATTCGTATTTGCAAAATAAAAATGTATGCATAAAAAAGGAATCGTTCAAGTACTGACAACATTAATTACAAACAATTAAAAAAAAAAATTAAGAAGATCGGTCAAATAGTTTTTCGGCAATCGTGATCACGGCAAACGCACTTTTGAAAAACACCATTTCTAGATAATCGAGTTTAGCGTGTAATTTTGTTTCGGGAACCCATACTGCCATACCCGCTTCGAAACGCTGTAACTTTCGATCTATTGCTCGGATCGCCATGAAATTTTCGTAAAATGTTCTCAAAGAGTTTTACTTTCAGATAAAGCAATAAAAAAATCGAGTTTTTTTAAGAAAATAAAGGTATATAACCCCTTAATAAAGTGTTAGTAAAGGCTGAAAACACAAGAGACGGTTTTCGCCAAGTCATCCGCCGATTCGGTGAACGAGTATGAGCATATGATGCAATGTTTCTCATGGAACAAAACACACTAGTCGCTTCTCATAGCGAGCAGCGTAGGAAACCATGCACCGAAAGTATGTCAGTCGAGGCGTCGTTACATTAGTGATTGTAGGGCAAACCACACGAGAGTCAGTGCGCACATTGCATTGATGACAAATTCAATAATGACATAAAATGTAGACATTACAAAATTTAATTCATAATGTAGAAACACATACACACGGTATGGGATGGATTTGGGGTGTAAGGGGGTGATGACACTGATATGTCAACCCAAAGGACAACCTCACCTGCTCGTGGTACACCCTGCTAGATAACCAACGAGGCTCTGTCGACCGAATAACTACCGGTATAAGTAGTCCCTCTTGCCAGCCAACAGCTTCGGGTGGAGGAGCTGGCAGGAGTGGGGCAATTCCTTGCCCCGAGAGTGAGAAATCACTCCCAAAAGCGGATGAACTGACAAACTGATCAACGGCGTGGAGATGCGATAAGAAACGGGAAACTACCGCATTAAAGGTATCTAAGACATCCCTAGTACAATCATTATGACAGACAAAACCAAAAACGGCTTCGATTATCGGCGTCCCTTAACCGGACAGGGGTGCAAATAATCTCCAAGTCCAAAATAAAGAAGAACAGTACACTAAAGCATGAAAACACAACGAAAAAGACCAAATCAATAGGAATAGGCACATGGAATGTACGGAGTGCATATGAAGATGGAAAGATCCACAACATTGTACAAGAAATTAATAGAATGAAGGTGGAAATCATGGGCATAAGTGAGATGCGTTGGAAGGGCTTGGGGTGTAGTACATTACTTGATCATTTGATATACTACACTGGTAACGACGACAAACAACATCGAAATGGGGTAGCCATCATAGTAACCCGAGAAGTCAAAAGCTCAGTAAAAAATGTAATAGTCCAATCAGATAGAGTCATAATGGTTCAACTGGAAGCAAAGCCATTTAACATAAACATCATACAAGTCTACTGTTCAACTACAGACCAGGACGATATAGAGGTAGAAGAACTATATGAGCAGATGGAGCTTGCCCTAAAATCAACCAAGAAAAAGAAAGTTACACTAGTAATGGGAGATCTCAATTCTAAGGTTGGACAAGGAAAAGAAGACAAGATAGTCGGAGCTTATGGACTTGGGTCACGGAACGATAGAGGAGATAGATTCGTTCAATTATGTAGAGAAAAAGAACTTGTTATAACAAATACGCTTTATAAACTTACTGTTTCCTTTTTATCTTTTTAAGTCTCGTCTTAAGTGATGCCACAAGAGGATTGTGATCAGAGTTTGCATCTGCTCCTGAATATGTTTTTTCAGATTTTATGCTGTTTCGAAATCTCTGATTGATAGTTATGTAATCGATTTGGTTTCTGACTACTTTTTATATTTTCTGCTGATAATATAGTATATATACTATAGAGGCGTCTATATACTTGGACATCACCAGCAAATACAACTCAAAAAGTAGTCAGAAACCAAATCGATTACATAACTATCAATCAGAGATTTCGAAACAGCATAAAAACTGAAAAAAACATATTCGGGAGCAGATGCAAACTCTGATCACAATCCTCTTGTGGTATCACTTAAGACGAGACTTAAAAAGATAAAAAAGAAACAGCAAGCATCAGACCCTATATACGACTTAAGAAAGGTGAGAGAAGACGTTAATCTCAGAACCTGTTATAACCAACTCGGTAACCAAAACCTTCGAAACAATAAACACAGGAGATCTAAGTGTAGTGCAGCAAAGGAAAAATTTCAGAAACGTACTTGTGATATAATTAAAGAACACGTACCAAAAAAAGAGACGGGCAAAACATAAAGAATGGATGACAAACGACATTTTAAAAATGATGAACGATAGAAGGATGCTTAAAGGAAATGGCCAAGAAAAATACAAAGAACTAAATAAACAAATACGGAAAAAATCAGGAATGCTAAGGAAGAACTGATGAGAGCGGAATGTCTAGAAATAGAAGAACTACAAAAGAAACATGATCACTTCAATATGCATCGTAAGAGGCCGCGGGCACTGGAAGGAAAAGACTACAGGAAAGACTTGTGGATGAAAGTGGAAATGAAATCACAGACATAAAAAAAATCGATGTGAAAAGACTATGCACAAGATTTTTGAATATGAGCGACCGGAAGACCATGATATGAAGTACGTTTATACTGGACCGCAAATAACAAAGGACGAGGTTAGAAAGCGATAAACACAGCAAAAAAATGGCAAAGCGGTAGGCCCAGATAAAATCCCGACAGAAATATTCAAGCTTTTTAATGAAAAAGCCAAAACACTTAACTCAACTATATAATTTAGTATAAGATACGGGGAAGATACCTGAAGATTGGCTCCACTCCACTTTTGTTACTATTCCGAAAAAACAACATCAAAGCAATGCAACGTACTATAAGCATAATGAGCCACGACCTTAAGATATTTCTAAAAATCATACACCACCGTATATACAAGACAATGCGAAGACCATATTGAAGAAACGCAATTTGGTTTCAGGAATACCTGAGAAGCACTATTTGCGCTCAATGTATTAGTCGTAGTAGTAGTATATGCAGAGATGTTAACTGCGATGTACACTTGTGCTTTATAGATTTCAGCAAAGCGTTAGATCGAGTAAAACACGAAGAATTGCTTAAAATACTCAAGACCACCGGAGCCGACTACAAAAACATTCGCATAATAGCAAATTTCTACTGCCAACAGACGACAGAAGTACGAGTGGGAAACCAAAACACGGGAAGTATCCAAATCCGCACAGTTGTGAGGCAGGGTTGTATGCTTTCGCCAACTTTGTTAAACATATACTCGGAAAAATATTTAAGGAGATGGTGTGGAGGAAGGAATATCACTCAACGGCGAGATAATTAATAACTTAAGATATGCGGACGATTCTGTCATATTGGCGAGTACGGTGCAAGGACTTGCATAGGATCAAATTACTCAGCGAGAAGTAAGGAATCGATCTCAATCTCAAGAAGACTAAATATATGCTTGTCAGTAAAGATAATCCATCAGAGATACTTCTTAACAACAAGATCATTGACCAAGTGGACAAATACACATTTCTAGGCACCTGCGTGAATAAACTCTGGGATCACTCCGTAGAAATCAAATGCAGGATAGAAAGAGCGAGAGCGACATTTATTTACATGAGAAAAGTTTTCAACAGCCCCGACCTGAGCCAGCAACTTAAGAACAGAATGTTGCATTGCTATGTTTTCTTAACACTAATGTACGGCGTCCAATCCTGGACTTTATTAAAAAATACAGAGAAAAGACTGGAGGCCTTCGAATTATGGGCATATCGTCGTATCCTAAATATCTCATGGAAAGAGCACATTAGTAACGAGGAGGTTCTGCAGAGAATGGGCAAGGAAGGGGAAGTATTGACCGCTGTGAAGGTTAGGAAATTGGAATACCTCGGGCACGTAATGAGACATAGTGATAGGTACAGAATACTCCTACTGATTCAGGAAGGAAATGTCCTGGGAATAAAAGGCTCAGGAAGACGACGAATTTCCTCTGAGCTTCTCCCTTGACTGGCGGAAAAGCCTCATGGCTTATAGCCCTATAAAGATAGATGTTTATTTTTTAGTCGACAAGCTAGCAGATGAACCCGGTTATGCCCGCGCAGACCGAGGTGAAGAATAAGATATATGGAAATATATATGATATTTTAAAACTTTACTGGGGTTTGTTGGCTAAAATGTCTACGCCAGTGGTTTGGCATGACATCCCTGCAACTTTTTCGCAGTTCAGTAGACAGACAAGGTGTAGATGGTGATGATGATCGCTAATATCTGGAACGGATGAAGCACGCTAAGAAGAAGACGGTATGGGATATGCATCATGGGGTTTATTCTATATAATAAACATCTACCTGCTGTCCCCAATACAGACTTTTATTTAATCGAATGTCTGTGCCGTCCAAACCAACCTCGTAGAGTAGCTCGATCAATCTATTATGCTGGACTTTATGAAAAGCTTTCTCGTAGTCGACGAAGCAACCAAATATATCTCTTGTTTTCTGACAGCATTTTTGCAAAAAGACACTCAAGTCAAGTAATGCCTCATGTGTTTCAAGGGCCTTTCTGAAACCGAATTTTGTGTCGTTTAGTTCGACTTGGCATTTTTGTCTTATGCGAGCATCAATTGCGCGTTAATTCGTCTTAAAAGTCTTATGCTAAACATATGACTCTTAAAACTAATTAAGCAGTAGTCGCTTGTTGGATATTGTTTTTTGGGGTTTGTTATAACAGTTGATTTTAGTCATTCATCCGGGATTGTGTCTGTTCTGTATACTTTATTGAACAGTCTTACTACTATGTTGAAGTTGTCCCCTTCAATTAAGTTGATCATTTCTATCGTAACATTATCTGGTTCTATTGATTTTCTATTCTTTGCGACTCTTATGAAATACAGTACCTCTGATGTTAAAATATTTGGCCCTTCTAGGGTTTCCTCATTAATAGAATAGAATAGAATAGAAATTTATTTCAGATGCATACAATACATATACAATAGTACATTATATAATATATATATATATATATATATATATATATATATATATATATATATATAATATTGTTATATGTTCTGGTATCTTTGAATAGTAGAGCTATGCAAGACTCCCAAGCATTTATTACTTCGGTTTCATCAAAATGTTCAATCCAATGCATAAAAACTGGTATATAGATGACCATTAGGTTCACATGGTCCATCATTAGTTGGTCGGAAGAGCCTCACGGCTGATAGCCCTATAAAGATAGAAGTATTTTTTAGTCGGCAAGCTAGCAGATGAACACTGATATGCCCGCACAGGCTGAGGTGAAGAATAAGGGGAATATGTCTGATATTTTAATACTTTACTGGGGTTTGGCGTTTGATACTAAGAAATTTACGGGCTTGTTTCTTTCTAATATAACTAACTAAATATTAAATAACTAGATAATAAATGTTGGTTCATATTTATTCAGCTTTGTCCATACAGCGCAAAAAACACATCATTTTTAAGTATGCAATAAATATTTTTCTTCCGAGAGGCATGAAACAAGTAGAGAAAATTGATTTCTAAAAGTCTGTTCAAATCTACTGCGGCATTAATTTAAAAAAAAAATTAAAACTGGATGGTGAAATCGTAGCATTTGATCAATTTTGAAAATTTATGTTTTGTTTAAATACCGGTACAGACCGTGGGCCGTAATATGTCTATATATTATTTATCACAGTCATGTAATGATTTTTCCGTATAAAAAAGTTATTCCTTTGACGAATACTCCGATAATCAAACAAGAATGATACAGAAGCGAACCTCCAATGCTCATCGACGGGAACTTATTTTTTAAGACAAGTACATAAGTCTCTTTCTCTCACCCACACCCCTCAGAATGAAAATAATAACTTTTGACAGAGCCCCGCAGAAGTTTATTTTACGGTAATACAATTTTGTCCATCTGTAACATGATTGAGGGGGACGTTTACGTAAACTTTATATTATTTCCCGTTTCCGCATAGTTTTCATCCCCGGCTGATGGCGCGGGAGGGGGGGTTGGTTGTATGCATTCGGCGCGGTTTGTGCGGTCTAAATAACGTATCGATTATAAATAATGAGGCGCGCATTGCATTGATAAATTCCGCGTACCTAGGCTGCATTAATCACACAACGCTGTTACTTGTAGATAAAGGCGACGTCGTCGCGCCAGATGCTGTTACTTATTATTCGATTATTCGGGGGGAGCGGTGGAGGTTTCCGGTTAAAGAACAGCCGGATAAACAAGTTTTATGATTGATGTGTTTTTGTTTTGCGCGATTAATCTGATTGCGGGGGCGGTTTGTAGGAACAGTGTAAATCATTTTTTCTTTAAATTTTATAAAAATGAGGTTTTATACTTGGGCTGACAAAAGCAATCAAACCTAAATTTAAATTATATAGCTTTTGTTGATGTCAAGCTTCTAAAACGTTTCTCATATCTAATATATGTAAATAACTATTTATTTTTAAAAATGATACAACTAACCCCCTAGGAGGAAAGTTAAACGCTATCTGGTGGCACTACATCAATTAGCTATACATACCCATATGGTAATAACCGTCAACATGCTCATGCCACAGGATCCCCGGGTATTTATGGAACAGAGTGATTGAGATATCAGTACAAGGCCAATCTTATAAAACATATATAAGTGTGAATCCACCTCTTAGCAATCTACTTATCTAGATTTCGATCTTATTAGATCTCATCAGTCATCCTCACTAGCTGAGCTACACTGATGAGATCTAATAAGATGGAAATCTAGATATGTAGATTGCTAAGAGGTGGATTCACACTTGTATATGTTAGATAAGCTTCTTTCTTAATATATCTTCAATATTTTTATTACCAGATACACGAGGGGGTATCGAGAAATATTTATTTTTTGTTTTATATAACATTTTGATATCATCAATCCCCTTCAAAATACTGTCCATTAGATTTTGACTCATTATACAATAATTGTATTTTGGGCGAATTTCTCAAAATAATAAAATCTTAAATATCTAATATAATTTATTTTTTTAATATTATTTTTGCTTTTTTTGTATTTTAAGATTTCAAACTTGCTTATCTTTTGTAATTATTCATATTCAATTTTTCATAACGCGCCTTCAAGTTTGCCTTAGGCTGAATGACGACAGTTGATGGCCTCTTGTGCATGTATGTATATCTTGTATGCATGTATGTTACAATAAATATATCTTCTCCTAAAATAATACATCTAACCCCCTGGGAGGAAAGTTAGGCGGCACCACATCAATTGGCAATGCACACCCATATGGTAATAACCGTCAGCATGCTCATGCCATCAGGATCACCAGGTAGTGCCCTCTACGGAATAATATTCCAACAGAGTGCTTGAGATATCCGCACAAGGCCAATCTTATAAAACATATATAAGTATGAATCCACCTCTTATCAATCTACATATCTAGATTTCGATCTTATTAGATCACATCAGTGTAGCTCAGCTAGTGAGGATGAATTCACGAGATATTGTGTCAATTCATCCTCACTAGCTGTGCTACACTGATGAGATCTAATAAGATCGAAATCTGGATATGTAGATTGCTAAGAGGTGGATTCACACTTATATATGTCTTCTTCTTCTAATATAAAAATTAATTTTAAAACATTCTATCTCGATTGTTAGGACAGAATTATTGATGAAAACCTCTATATACAGTAAGAATGAAATTTATTAGGTACCTTTTTTTACGAGCAGATAATATTTTCATAAATATATAGATTTACAAAAAAAAACTTGCAGGATTTCTTATAACATTATACCTTAATTATTTTTAATTACAACAGCAATTTAATATACAAAACAAGCCAACCTAATACAATTACAGTAATTACAACCGAATGCTCTGCAATTTTTATTTTTCATGAAAGCGTTTATAATAACTGGGGGAATTAATTATAAATATATTATACCGTAATGAAAATTCCTTTTGATAATTAGCCGCATTCCTGTTCGCCTCCGTTTAGCTCCGCAGGGGTCGTTTCGTGAGATTCACGTGGGGATCGTAAACAATCTCTGATTTCCCGGACTGGGGCAGGGCGCGACGCGCGGCATCGTCGTCGCGAAAATGAACTCTGTATTTCATTGCTTAATACACAATAAATGTCCCTCGCAGACGGCAATATAACACGGGGAGGGCGGAAAATGGATTTTTCTTTTTATAGCGCAGTCGTGTAGCGCACGCGGTAATTAAAACGGCCACCTGTCCCCGAGAGATGAAAGCGGATTGCAATTAAGGCAGACGCTCAATCAAATTAAGCCAAATTAAAACACCGGGTCATCAATAAGTTGGAATGTCCGACATAATTTATGTGGAAAATAATTGAAATATTCAGGGCGATCGTGCTGAAATCCGGATTTTCCGCAGTAGACGCGGATTGAAGGTAGAAGCTTCTCGTTTCCCGTGTTTTTTTTACCCGGGGACTTTTCTTTCTCCCCCCGGGGGAGTTTCTATTTTATTACCTTTTAATGAGCGTCGCTGCGCTGCAAGGAGTTTGACGAATCGAAATATTACTTTGCGCTAAATTATACGTTCAAAATATATTCAAGAAGTTTGTTTCATAATGATACAATAAATGGAGTTTCTTTGTCTGTGTCTAACATGTCCAATATTGGTATTATATCATAGTAGAAACAATTATTATTATGTCCACATTTTTTTAAAATCTGCTTATGTATTCCCTCGACCCCCAATACAGGGTATAAATACCAAGCAAGAATTTATAAAGTAAATCGAATTTATAGCCCTATTTGGCGAATTATAATGACTGTTATAATTGAGGTGAGCATTTTTCATTAATTTAAATATATAACAAATTATTTATTTATATACATAAAAGTTGCTCACTCCTAAATCACATCTTAAAATGATCACAAATAATTTCTACGAATATGAGAAGATATATATTTTGCACTAATAACTAACATTATTACATATTATAACTTCGAATGATTTTTGAAAAATCGCCTGAATTTCAATATAGTAATTTTGTCACTTATAATAACTATTACATACGTTATTTTGAAAATTGGAGGCGATTTAGAGCCCTTACCTTCTCAAATGTTTAATGTATACAGTAATTGACTGAGTACAGAAAAATGTATTCCTTATACTATGTGCTACAGTATTTTGAATATCCTCAGTAATTTATTTCAAGATAATTCAGCCAAATAATGTCACTAGTATATTTTTTTGTTATAATAATAAAACATGGCGATAGTCCTATAAAATAGATTTTTTTTGTAAGGAAACTTATTTATGTATGTAGTATATTTTTTGAAATATCGACTGAAAACCGAGAACATACTTTTCAAGGTATTTTAGTCCTAATAGCTGCAAAATTTGGATGAAACTCTCAAATACGTTCAAAGTCAATATAAATATAAAATTAATATTAAGTCAACATTTCGATCAATTTCGACGAAAATTAACAGTGTAATTTATAAATAAAAGTTTAAAAAAACATGTTTTTATCCGACTAGGTCATTGGGGTGGTAGTTAGAGGCGCTGTCCGTCTTGTACTAATCTCGAGGGCTTTTCCGCTGGTAGCTCAGAGGAGTGTAATCATCCGATACTTACCATAAATTCACAGAAAACTGTGAAAGGTGATTTGCGAAATTTCGTCCATGACGGGGTTTAAACTCTCGCTCCCCAATGTTCCTCGTACTGAGCATTGGGGAGCGGCAGTTCTAACCAATACCCATATCACTGCGCTGGGTTTCCTTTTTCGTATATTTTGATTTATATATCTATATTATTATTATTATCTTTATTATTATTTTCCAGTCTCAAGGAGGGACTTAAATAAACATACTTTGATCAGAACAATGCAACTAAAACAGTTTTATCAATACAGTTGGATTTGTATTGTATTAAATTGTTGGATATAACAATATAGTATAATTTTATTGTATTAAGAGAATAGTAGGGTTGGTCTCTCTTCCTAACTATTATTATAGTTACATAATTATTCTGTATTGAATAAATAAGTCAACATGCCACCATACTTCAAAACTACTACAAGTAATCGTCTCTGAAGTGAAAGCATTCCCCCAAACAAACTTCAAGCCCTTACAGCAACCACAATAAATCAAATCATCAAAACGCCATTTATACATTCCCCATCGCTCGTTAAATACTCAACAAGCACGCGATCGCATCGCGGCGTCATTATATCAATTCCCCTTCGACCTTTTGCCTCGGCAGCGACGAGCGGACGGCAGTAATGAACTAATTATTCAGCGCAACAAAACACAGCTATGCAAATGATCGCGATTTCTTTATTATTCCTGGAGATTTGTTGTATGCAAATCGGGCAGGGTGGCCCGTTTGAAGTCGCGAGCTCATTGCTTATCACACGGTATTCATGATCATAACTAATTATACAGTCCATATAATTTTCAGGCACTGCAACAAACTCATCCCTCAAAAGGAAGAAACGGAATTAGTGATTGGGGGAGAGTCTTACGAATTTTATTTGCAAATTACTTTCAGAAACTTGCAGAGATTATTTATATAATTTTTTCCTCGTCCAAATATCGACGTAATGTAAAAGGATGTAGCATTTAATTCTAAAATTTAAATCAGTTTACAGGGCTGTGATTAGGCGGGGACAACAGGGGCACGAGTTCAGGACCTAGGCGGAAAGAGCACCCAGAAAGGACACAGAAAAAAAAATCATATCGCAACTGTATGCTTTTCATCACCTTTTTGGGAAAGGGTCCGAAAATAGTAGCCCATCTCCCTCCTCCCTATTACTTTTTATATAAAATATCTCTCTAGAGAGAAAATTGTATTACTTTGTATATAAACCAGTAGAGGTTTTGTAAATTCATCTTCTAGCTGAGACCGATGGGTGCCTAGCTCAGGTAGTCTTTTTTGATTTCTTTCTGTGAAAGTACGGTTTGGGACTGTGTGTAAAAGGGAAGGGTTGGGCTGATATGCCAAATAAAGGTCTTTTTTTTATTTATTCATAAAAAACAAATGTTATTTGTTAAATTAGAATTACATTTGATTAAAAGTATATTAATTGAATCCCACATACTAATCTAGTAAAATTAGTGCTATTCAGCATATATCTCTCGGCATCGCATAACACTGCAACTAATTCACCAGCAATGCAACAATTACATATTTCTAAGCGCGATACTGGCGGAAGTGTATAATTTCGGCTTTTAACAGCTCTAATTACATACAATAACGTGAGACCGAGTGTTGTCACCGAATACACAACGCTCCGGCCCCATACCATCCCAACCACCCCGGTTAATTAATTTATGTGGAAAGCGAGAATTGCCATATCAAAACCAATCCGTTAATATCACCCGACAGCTGATCTATCATTTACGCTTAATTGACTTGGAGAGTTTGCGCGCTCTCGAGGATTTCCAAAACCACCCTATCTCCCCCTCACATACTAACCCCTTAGCCGATACACACGGTCGGCTAAACGCGCGGCGATTTAAAAATCAAAGCGCGCCGTCCAATTATCTCCGAGTGGCGGAAACTTTTCTGGTAATGCGGTTGTTTTCGAGTGCGCGCAAAATGAAATAAAAAGGAATCAAGCTGTCTAGAAGTAACAGTAATAATAATCTGGCGAGAGTCCTGCAACTTCGGGGCGAAGTTATGACAAAACTTAGGGCATAAAGCCGCCGGTTTTATTTTCCGAAAGATGGGGAAAATAGATATTTCCATTCCGTGTGCGCGCCCTGTTCCCCCGCGATGAAGGGAAATTAAACGAGCATCGTGACGGATTATCGAAAATGCATCTAGGAATTACGAACGAAATTTTTAGATTGCATCCTGTGGTAGAATAAGGTTATACATAAGGAAATTACTAGTGGGTTGTTTGTTACGTGACTGGAAGTGCTGGTCAAACGGGGCTTCTTAGGGATAAAGCGGAAACGGCGACCCTTATATCTATGGCACCATTACACGCATTACGGGGTGCTCCGCTCTTATATTTGCAGGGAGATAAGACAGGGGACGTGCGAAAATTATGCAAGGGATCTGCACGGGTTTATTGATAGCGTCTTAATGGTTATGTGTTGTCTTTGTATTGTCAGACCTAACAGCTCTCTAAGGTATCTCAAGTAATAAAGATTTTATTACGACTAGCCAAAAACCTATAAATAAATTTTGGATAAAATTGAAGCTAAATAAACGATTAATGCAAAAGTATTAGCATAATATTTAAATTTCCAAAATTGAATTTTTTACAATTTTTTAAACACAAATTTGCACAGGAGAATTCAACATGTTTTGATAATTCGATGGCTGTAATCTTAATAATTATGGGAAATTAATATATTTTCGACAAAATTGAAGCTAAATAAACGAGTAATGCAAAAGTACCAGCATAATATTAAAATTTCAAAAATAGAATTTTTTACAATTTTTTAAACACAAAATTTGTATAGGAAAATTCAACATGTCTTGATAATTCGATGGCTGTAATCTTAATAATTATGGGAAATTAATATATTTTCGACAAAATTGAAGCTAAATAAACGAGTAATGCAAAAGTACCAGCATAATATTAAAATTTCAAAAATAGAATTTTTTACAATTTTTTAAACACAAAATTTGTATAGGAAAATTCAACATGTCTTGACAATTCGATGGCTGTAATTTTAATAACTATGAGAAATAAATAAATTTTGGATAAAATTGAAGCTAAATAAACGATTAATGCAAAAGTATTAGCATAATATTTAAATTTCCAAAATTGAATTTTTTACAATTTTTTAAACACAAATTTGCACAGGAGAATTCAACATGTTTTGATAATTCGATGGCTGTAATCTTAATAATTATGGTAAATTAATATATTTTCGAGAAAATTGAAGCTAAATAAACGAGTAATGCAAAAGTACCAGCATAATATTAAAATTTCAAAAATATAATTTTTTACAATTTTTTAAACACAAAATTTGTATAGGAAAATTCAACATGTCTTGACAATTCGATGGCTGTAATTTTAATACTTATGAGAAATAAATATATTTTGGATACAATTGAAGCTAAATAAACGATTAATGCAAAAGTATTAGCATAATATTAAAATTTCGAAAATTGACTTTTTTACAATATTTTAAACACAAATTTGTATAGGAAAATTCAACATGTCTTGATAATTCGATGGCTGTAATCTTAATAATTATGGGAAATTAATATATTTACGACAAAATTGAAGCTAAATAAACGAGTAATACAAAAGTACTAGCATAATATTAAAATTTCAAAAATAGAATTTTTTAAATTTTTTTAAACACAAAATTTGTTTAGGAAAATTCAACATGTCTTGATAATTCGATGGCTGTAATTTTAATAATTATGAGAAATAAATATATTTTGGATAAAATTGAATCTAAATAAACGATTAATGCAAAAGTATTAGCATAATATTAAAATTTCCAAAATTGAATTTTTTACAATTTTTTAAACACAAATTTGCACAGGATATTTCAACATGTTTTGATAATTCGATGGCTGTAATCTTAATAATTATGGGAAATTAATATATTTTCGACAAAATTGAAGCTAAATAAACGAGTAATGCAAAAGTACCAGCATAATATTAAAATTTCAAAAATAGAATTTTTTACAATTTTTTAAACACAAAATTTGTATAGGAAAATTCAACATGTCTTGATAATTCGATGGCTGTAATTTTAATAATTATGAGAAATAAATATATTTTGGATAAAATTGAAGCTAAATAAACGATTAATGCAAAAGTATTAGCATAATATTAAAATTTCCAAAATTGAATTTTTTACAATTTTTTAAACACAAATTTGCACAGGATAATTCAACATGTTTTGATAATTCGATGGCTGTAATCTTAATAATTATGGAAAATTAATATATTTTCGACAAAATTGAAGCTAAATAAACGAGTAATGCAACAGTACCAGCATAATATTAAAATTTCAAAAATAGAATTTTTTACAATTTTTTAAACACAAAATTTGTATAGGAAAATTCAACATGTCTTGACCATTCGATGGCTGTAATTTTAATAATTATGAGAAATAAATATATTTTGGATAGAATTGAAGCTAAATAAACGATTAATGCAAAAGTATTAGCATAATATTAAAATTTCCAAAATTGAATTTTTTACAATATTTTAAACACAAATTTGTATAGGAAAATTCAACATGTCTTGATAATTCGATGGCTGTAATCTTAATAATTATGGGAAATTAATATATTTTCGACAAAATTGAAGCTAAATAAACGAGTAATGCAAAAGTACCAGCATAATATTAAAATTTCAAAAATAGAATTTTTTACAATTTTTTAAACACAAAATTTGTACAGGAAAATTCAACATGTCTTGACAATTCGATGGCTGTAATTTTAATAATTATGAGAAATAAATATATTTTGGATAAAATTGAAGCTAAATAAACGATTAATGCAAAAGTATTAGCGTAATATTAAAATTTAAAAAATTGAATTTTTTACAATTTTTTAAACACAAATTTGCACAGGAGAATTCAACATGTTTTGATAATTCGATGGCTGTAATCTTAATAATTATGGGAAATTAATATATTTTCGACAAAATTGAAGCTAAATAAACGAGTAATGCAAAAGTACCAGCATAATATTAAAATTTCAAAAATAGAATTTTTTACAATTTTTTAAACACAAAATTTGTATAGGAAAATTCAACATGTCTTGATAATTCGATGGCTGTAATTTTAATAATTATGAGAAATAAATATATTTTGGATAAAATTGAAGCTAAATAAACGATTAATGCAAAAGTATTAGCATAATATTAAAATTTCCAAAATTGAATTTTTTACAATATTTTAAACACAAATTTGTATAGGAAAATTCAACATGTCTTGATAATTCGATGGCTGTAATCTTAATAATTATGGGAAATTAATATATTTTCGACAAAATTGAAGCTAAATAAACGAGTAATGCAAAAGTACCAGCATAATATTAAAATTTCAAAAATAGAATTTTTTACAATTTTTTAAACACAAAATTTGTACAGGAAAATTCAACATGTCTTGACAATTCGATGGCTGTAATTTTAATAATTATGAGAAATAAATATATTTTGGATAAAATTGAAGCTAAATAAACGATTAATGCAAAAGTATTAGCATAATATTAAAATTTCCAAAATTGAATTTTTTACAATATTTTAAACACAAATTTGTATAGGAAAATTCAACATGTCTTGATAATTCGATGGCTGTAATCTTAATAATTATGGGAAATTAATATATTTTCGACAAAATTGAAGCTAAATAAACGAGTAATGCAAAAGTACCAGCATAATATTAAAATTTCAAAAATAGAATTTTTTACAATTTTTTAAACACAAAATTTGTACAGGAAAATTCAACATGTCTTGACAATTCGATGGCTGTAATTTTAATAATTATGAGAAATAAATATATTTTGGATAAAATTGAAGCTAAATAAACGATTAATGCAAAAGTATTAGCGTAATATTAAAATTTCCAAAATTGAATTTTTTACAATTTTTTAAACACAAATTTGCACAGGAGAATTCAACATGTTTTGATAATTCGATGGCTGTAATCTTAATAATTATGGGAAATTAATATATTTTCGACAAAATTGAAGCTAAATAAACGAGTAATGCAAAAGTACCAGCATAATATTAAAATTTCAAAAATTGAATTTTTTGTTGAGTTGATAAATTTTTTCTAAAGTCAAATTGATTTTTTGACATACCTCTTTTATATTGAACTTCCTCTCTCAGTCTTTTTTCAATTAGTCTTTCTAAAAGTTTTGCTAAATTATTTAGTAGACAAATTGGTCTAAATTTCACAGGATCGCCTAAATTTTTTACAGGTTTCGGAACTAAGACAAATACAGCTTCTTTTCAAATAATTGGAAAAATTCCATCATGAATAATTTTGTTAAAAACATTTAGGAAAATATCTGGAATTTCATCCACTAAAATTGTTATTATTTTATTTGGAATTTTCTCAGTTCCTGGAGCTTTCTTATTTTTCAATCCTCTACTAGAATTTTCTAATTCAACTATACTAAATTTTTTTTTTTTACAAAATTTTCTGAATTACAAATAGTAGTGTGGTGATCAGGAAATAAATCTCTTGCAATTTTGTATTGTTCGTCAGATTCAATAAATATATTTTTCTTTTGAAATTGTTTGCAAATTATTTTGTATGTTTTTCCCCATAAATTGTTTTCTAAATCATCACAAAGAATTTTCCAGTAATGTTCCTTTGATTTTAAAATCGAATCTTTAAGATTTTTTTTTACTTGTACTATATTCTAGATGATAATTATTTATACACCATAGATTATATAATTGTCTTTATATAATGAATAATGTCAATGTAATTCGGAAAATCATGTGGTGTGCCCACACAAGATATTTTTACAGTAACTAATTATATAGCTTAGAATTGTTTTAATTGTAGTAGTAACAAAAAAGACCTTTATTGGCATTTCCCTCACTGCACTTCCACATCACCAACCACAACAAAATTGTAATAGTATATATGTATGTAGAATGAAGACAGAGAAGGATGGAAAAAGGATATAAGAAAGTGACGACAGATACTATAAGCCGAATTAATGTAAATATTATTTACTTACCATTATTATTTATGTATTAAACTCCTGATAGTAATTAATTATTTAATTCCTTATTTGCAAAGGCTTGTCTATAGAAAGGTTACAGCGAACTACGTCAACAAAAGCATGAGAAGAGTAACCAACTAATAAATCCTCACAAAACGAAACCAATTACACGTGAAAAATAAATCGTGCTTGAAAGTGTCATTCCATTGTATTAATTGATATTACCGAGCAATTTCCCCGACGATGACACTTCTAAACGCTCCATTTGTACCGAATTAGTTTCGATGAAAGCCCTCATGGCATAAAATTAAATTTGAATACTTAAAACAATGGCGGAGGCGCGCGTTGTTCACAGAGTACATCAATCAGCACCGACTCAATTACTTAATGGTGTCGCGACATTCCCGCGCGGTCTCGTCGCACACACAAAAAAAGGGGTCCCCGGTAATTATGTAAACGTTCGCTGGTGATAAGAGTCCCTCCAGTATATAGTACTGACATTAGACAGAGAATACAGTCATTATGTTAAATGAGCTGCATACTAATCAGTTTCCACAAGTCGGAAACGGCGCTTGTTGTCACGCGCGGTTGGCCTTTTTCTCTCTCCACTTCGTACTCGCGGATGTGAATAAAATATTTTGCTGGTGTTAAATTTTACAAGGATAAAATTATTATTCATTGAACAATAAAATGTATTATAAACTCACATCTATAAACACAAATCATTACAAGACTAGTAAAAAAAAATTGCGAAATTAATGAAACTTTGGGATATTTTTCGGGGTTCGTGTGGTGTGAGGAATCTGAGTTTTCGAACTGGAGGGACCTGTCCAAACTTCTGTAGGGGAAAACATCTCGAAATGTTCTTTCATTTGTCAACGTTATATTTTTATCCAATACTAGCATTTCAAATATGGGATTTTTTCTCGTATTTTTCACAAGTTGACAATTATCAACTTAACAAAATACGGTAAAAATGCATCGTTTCTTTTATTTCTCGACATATCTATGTAATTATACATACAACCTATACCCCCCGACACATTGGCAGTCCTGTCATATCTACTACTCATCCGCTCTCCTCATTTATCGGAAACCCACCCTTTCTTCTACTCCTTTCGCCCCTCGTTCCTTGCTACTTCTCTGAGTTATCACTATTGTTTTTTTTTTCTGAAGGGTCTGGTGTCGCTGTGGCATCCCACTGCACTGCGGCCACGGTTGGCCTATTGTGCTCCCCCATAACTATTCCTCATTCATGAGCTCTGTGTCTTCAATGAAGTCCAGAAGTCTCGTGAATGGGCGAGCTTGGATCTCTTTTTCGCTCATTCGCGTTGAACCAAAGAGCTTTTTCCTGCTTGAGTTGAATGCCTCGCAGCTAGTTATTACATGTAGTGAGGTTTCTTTCTTCTTTCCCACAGCCTCTGCACGTTGGTGATTTGTCTATCCCCATTCTGTGCAGGTGTTTATTCAATGTGCAGTGTCCCGTTAGGAGTCCCACGACATATCACTATTGTTACTACTACACTATTGTCAAGTCGTCGTCAGTGTGTTGGATTCAGTTGCATTTTTTCTATAATATTTAGGCAATTTAATACCGAACTGGGATGTTCTCTACCTCAATTGCTTAAGAATTATATCTTGACCATTATGTTTTTAACAACTTAATTGAAAACGTAAAATTTCTCGCGAGAATTTCTGACATATGGTCGTATTGTATCGACGAAAACATTTTTAATATATCAGAATTTCTCGCGAGAAATTTTACGTTTTATTTCGGTGTGTAGGTGGGTAGATGTCTGCATATAAATATATGGTGACAACATCCATGTGCAGGTTGTGTTGATGTCGTGTAGCATCGAGGTAATAGGTCCTTAATAAGACTAATTTTATGGTATATTAGTAGGCTTAAAATTGGTATCACTAAAAAAGACGATTCCATGTTTATTTGATAATAGGGCCTCAATTATGAGTTTTTGTTGTTTTTATAGTATATTAGTAGGCTTAAAATTGGTATCACTAAAAAAAAACGATTCCATGTGTATTTGGTAATAGGGCCTTAATTAGAGTTTTTGTTGTTTTTATGGTATATTAGTAGGCTTAAAATTGGTATCACTATAAAAAAAAGATTCCATGTTTATTTGGCTATATAAATCATAGTAATTCATAGTAAATTTTAGGAATAATTGTGTAATCATGTGTAAATACACATAACTATGATATGGAGGCCTATATCTCATTTGAATCTGGTGGCTATCCCTGCAATTTGTGGCTGAATTAGCATATAGATAGACAGCGGCGTTGGCGTGCGCCACTCTCCAAACTCCTCCAGTATACCACTACACTCACATACACATACACTCTGATTCACGATAACCGAACATGGGCCAGTCTGCATTCTGAATAAATTAACTTGACCGTTAGCTCACGGAACAATACATCTATTTACCGGTAAGCGCCCGTCTCCCGAGCAGACCGCCCCATCCCCCCAGCAACGCAAGTTTATCGCGATCGCATTAAGACAGCGCCGATGCCCATCCCCCCACTTGTAATTATACAACTAAATTAGACTTGGAAATTTCAAGGGATCGAAAAACTGGGAGAGAGAGAGAGATTTAATCGCCGTTTGTTTTCGAAATACAAAATTAGCACAATAACACCCCGCGATTTCGATCAAATAAATGTATTTTCAACACAATGGCGTTATCGGGGGCGAGATTTGTTGCCTTTATAAATAGACCTCGTGCACACACACACAATAAAAAACCACGCTGTAAATCTGTTAACCCCTTTTATTAATAGATAAGGCGGCCGACCTGCAGAATACGCAAGTTCGGCGCGCTTTGTGCAATTTTTAAGGCACGGGGGTTGGGCCGCCCAGTTATGTAACAGGTGCGTAAATTCTAAATGCTCGCCGGCGTTTGCACACTGTTATGCCAATATTTACACCTCGGAACAATTCCGCCTGCCGCCGCCCGCCCAGAGAGTTTCGGATTTTATTTAATTACAAGTTGAAATTAAACTTGCCCGGGCCACACACATAAGGGCGGACTTGAACAAATAAACAACGCGCGCGAGCTCCGCGCCGCGCCCGTATTGTTATGATTTATTATTATTTCAATGACTTTATTGTTATGCGAGCGCCCCCCTGCTCGCCCCTGCGTGCGCTAATGGCGGAATCCCCCGTTTAATTGCAACGGTTACACATTAATAATCATTACTGCGGTTGCGGATATATAATGGCCAAGTTGTTGCGAATTTATCTGGGAATTATGAATACAATTATTATTCAACACTTTCTGGCGGCTATTATTTTAGAACTAGTATTTTTTTTTAATAACAATAATTATAAGCAACGACCTGTAAGTTTAAATTATAATAAATCGAGAATTATGGGGATAGGTTCCTACATTTCGCATATTTCTCTATATGATTCCATTATTTTTCCACTATGGCTCTATATCTCATTGTTGCCTTAATGGCGTCCATCCACTAGGATGTTGGGCTGCCTTTTCTTCTTCTGCATACTGACATGTATTCTAATGCCATCTTAGGACATCTTACTCGTGTCAGGGATCTCGTGTCATCCTTTATACGTGGCCGTACTATTTTAATTGTCGTGTCTCTATACCATATTTTCGTTTTCCTTCTTATGGTTTCAATTTTATCTTGGCGACATGTCTATGATTCATTTTTTATACACCAAATCAAAGACAATTTAATATTCTTTCAGATAATTGAGAAAAAAGTTGAAAAAAAATCTAATTTTTTACAAGTTTCAGCGTAGAAGTGCCATGCGTTACACAATGCCTGTGGCTATGGTGGCATACTTGGCGACATGTCTATGGTTCATTCTTATGTTTTTTATACACCAAATCAAAGACAATTTAATATTCTTTAAGATAATTGAGAAAAAAGTTGAAAAAAATTATAATTTTTTACAATTTTTAACGTAGAAATGTCGTGCGTTTCACAATACCTGTGGCTATGGTGGCATACTTGGCGACATGTCTATGATACATTTTTACATTAATCGTGGTTCATTTTGATGTTTTTTATACACCAAATTAAAGACAATTTAATATTCTTGAAAATAATTGAGAAAAAAGTTGAAAAAAAATCTAATTTTTTACAATTTTCAGCGTAGAAGTGTCATGCGTTGCACAATGCCTGTGGCTGTGGTGGCATACTTGGCGACATATCTATGATTCATTTTTATGTTTTACATACACCAAATCAAAGACAATTTAATATTCTTTAAGATAATTGAGAAAAAAGTTGAAAAAAATTCTAATTTTTTACAAGTTTCAGCGTAGAAGTGCCATGCGTTGCACAATGCCTGTGGCTATGGTGGCATACTTGGCGACATGTCTATGGTTCATTCTTATGTTTTTTATACACCAAATCAAAGACAATTTAATATTCTTTAAGATAATTGAGAAAAAAGTTGAAAAAAATTATAATTTTTTACAATTTTTAACGTAGAAATGTCGTGCGTTTCACAATACCTGTGGCTATGGTGGCATACTTGGCGACATGTCTATGATACATTTTTACATTAATCGTGGTTCATTTTGATGTTTTTTATACACCAAATTAAAGACAATTTAATATTCTTGAAAATAATTGAGAAAAAAGTTGAAAAAAAATCTAATTTTTTACAAGTTTCAGCGTAGAAGTGTCATGCGTTGCACAATGCCTGTGGCTGTGGTGGCATACTTGGCGACATATCTATGATTCATTTTTATGTTTTACATACACCAAATCAAAGACAATTTAATATTCTTTAAGATAATTGAGAAAAAAGTTGAAAAAAAATCCATATTTTCGTTTTCCTTCTTATGGTTTCAATTTTTTCTTGGCGACATGTCTATGATTCTATGTTTTCTAAAAAAATTTGATGTTTAGTTTGAGATATCTCGAATTTTAGTAGTTAATTGTATCCTTTATTGTTTCCTTTTACTATATCATCGCTTTTAAAGGATAATCATTCCATTTTTAGCGTATAATTTTGCATTTATTTTTAAACCAGACCCTCAAAAAATTTCAACCGCCTTCCGTAGTTGTAAAGCGATAAAAGTTGTCTCTAAACTTACTTTAATTTCACTGTTTGATAGCTACAATGTAATAGCATTATCATGATATGATTTGTACGGGTTTTGTCGCCTTTAAACCGTAGGAGTGGGAATTGTTTCGTCGCAAAATGTGAGACGGGAATTTAATTTTCCAGAAGAGCACAACTGAAACTTCCGCGAGATTAAAGAAAAACTCATCGCACTAAAGGATATTATAATACCTGCTTTATACATTCGTAGATTATGTACTGCGCTTTTAAAATGATATAGCGCCGCCGTAAATGCTCTATCTAATTATAGTGCGCCGGCATTCCATTTAAAAACGGACACAAATTATCCACTTTTATAATTTAATGGTGCGCCCGTTGTGTTATCGCCTTAAAGGCGCCCTCCACATATTTTATTTAAATTGCTGAAATTACTTTTGGCACGGTTGTGTTTTGCGGGCGCGCGGGCAGGCCGTTTGCCACCCATTAATAATCAATCTTGCGCGCGTAATCCTTCTTTGGAAATTATCATTAAGTATACTGAAGTATTCAACTTTTTGTAGGGGGGGGGGCAGGCGTTGGGGAATCCGTTAAAAGAAAAGTTGGGCGCTACAAATTCCGAGGTAAACATTTGCTTCCGTTGAACGGTGCCTTATGCTAATGGATTTTAATTGGAAAGGCTTCATCATTTAAGAAGCGAAGCGATGTAGTGTCCTTATTGTATATCTAGTTATCTACCGATAGCAATAACGTATAATTATTGATTAATTATTACCAAGATGATCAACGTCTGCCAACGTCATGACGTTTACGAGGCGATCTACAGATCGCTCTATCGGTTAATATTTGCACATTTCCATATTAAACTACCCTAAATACTACATCCATTAGTAATTAGTGTCACACCTATATAAGTCTTGTCCGTTTAATTAGTACTTATAGCAATTATAAAATTATAAAAAACTTATAACAATTATAAGGTACGGCATAAATTGACCGGCAGAGCCATCGGTGGATCCCCACCGCAAACCCCATAACTTTAACAGACGTTGAACATCTTGGTAAGGATTAATCATTGGTATAATATAGGGATCATCTTTCGCAATCCTGCATTTCTTAAATGGCTTTTTAATCATATCTTCTTCCACTCCTTCCTTCTGGTAAGAGTGGAATAAATTAATGGAAAAGCCAAATTATGTTACAGCAACAAGACTTAAGCAATTGGTATCAATTTCAAAAGTTTGTATCTGGATGCAAAATAATCCAGATAAAAACTTTTTGGATAAAATAAAATAAAATTAGCAATAAAATGAGAAATGTAATTAGAAAAGAAGCCTTACACTAATAATATGGTGGATAGACATTAGATTAAATAAAATAAAATTAGAAATAAAATGAGGAATGAAATAAGAAATATAATAATATTTCAATATTTTGCACAAGAATGAATTGTGCAAAATATTGAAATATTTTACTTCACAAATTACATTATATTTCTTATTTCATTCCTCATTTTATTTCTAATTTTATTTAATTTAATCTAATGCCTATCCACCATATTATTAATGTAAGGCTTCTTTTCTAATTACATTTCCTTATTCATTTATTTAATATTATTGTTTATTTGTTTCTTATTCTTGATATTATATCTATATTAACCCACCTTGGAATTTACGCGGTTTAGTTATTTTACCCGGCGCATCCACCATAAGTGACCAACATATTGAATTTATCTAGTTAATATATAATATAATATATTATTGAAATAATTGTGATTTATATTAACCAATAATAATATTATTTATATATATTTATATATATATATATATATATACATATATATATATATATATATATAAATCGCAATTATTTCAATGATATTAATATATTGTATAAGTCATTTACTATTTCCCACTTAGAAAATCAAATCTAAAGTTCCGATCGTGCCGGTTAATCCCCGCCTCATACATTTTAATGTCCGAACAAATCATATCTATCTCCATGCCGGTGGAAACCGACCGAGCAAGTGCATGGCGTTATGAAAATACGCTTTAAACTTCAAAGCTGATCTCTGCGCTGATCTGCGGATCGCGTCACGGCTGGGGAGAGCAATTTGTGAATGCAGATTTCCGCCTCCATGGCGGACGGTACAAAGCGGAAATCGCCCGAGAGACGTGTGAAAGACGGGGGCGGTTGTGTATCCGCTCCAACCCTTGACGGATACCTTCCGGACCATACCGCACTAAATATCATCCCTGAACCACTTTTATATCCGTGAAACCCCTACAGCGCCCCGATAAATGTTTAATAGTGGAATGCGCAAGGTGATTTTTGTTTTCCATTTTTGGTAGAGCATGACAGGTGTCTGTTCGGCGCGAAATCCACCAGCGCAGTGCATACATTATAAATACACCCTTTATACTTGTGGCAGACACAAAAGAAAGTTAGTGCACCTCCACTAAAGGTGCGTTTAGATTAAATTTCTCTAGTTTAATTATGAATGTTACAATATGAAACATACTCAGGAGTATATATATATATATATATATATATATATATATATATATATATATATATATATATATATAAAATGTTATCGACCTTAGATGCAATTAAGTTTGACAATGCGGCTTCTAAAGCGCTCCGCGGGAAATATTGCGGGGCTCGCGCTTTCACCGCGCCGCGAAATTTAATTTAATATGTCGCACTTATTCCGCCCGACGCCCGCATTGAAATTAAACAACTACGCGTGCTCTGCGATTCCTTATTCATTACCTGCCGACGACGACGACGCCGCCAACGCCTCCGTTTCAAGCAAAATTAATTAAAATTCACACACCATCTCGAGATACGTTCTATATATATATAAAGCTATGCGTTTTCTTTTCCGGGAAAACGCCGCGTTTTAACTTATGCATTCAGAGATAGATGTATTGCCCGTCTGTATATTATATGGGGCTTCGCGGGATACTCTTAAATCTTGCGCCAGGTATAAATTCATCGTCTGCACGATGCCAAGGATTTTATTTTAAAGCGCCGCTGAATGTATGCGTGCACTGAATTTAGTAGGTTTAAATGAATCGCGGAATTTATTATATAAAATAATAAACTTATTTCACTATATTGCGAGTTTATTTGAGAATAATTTATTCTACTTTAGCCTGTATAGTCCTTGAAAAAATGCTTCCTCCATTTCTTTCTATTTCGTGCTGTTCTAAACTAAACCGTCTGTGTCCAGTTTCGACTCGCGTGCCTTTACATCTTGTCTGTGGTCGGCCAACGCTTCTTTTGAATTTTCAAGGTCTCCACTCCATCCGGTTTTGTGTCAATTAGATGTCGCTTCTCGTGACATGTCTCACCAACCACCACTATTGTCTAGCCACTCGTACCGCCACATCCGCGACTCCCCTTCTTCTCCTTATCTCATGACAGGTTAAATCGCTTAAGCTCGTTGTTAAAATCTCCTTTTCCATCATGCTTCAGCAGTCGATTTATGCTATATTTCGTGAAAATTTTGGTTTCAAATAGGTACGTTGCTACAGGTTTTATGCGCGCATCGTATACTTGCCGTTTGAGATTGATAAGTTAACCCTCAGTTGGTATGGTAGGGTCAAATCTGAACCTGTGTGAACTTATCCCCTATGATCCCAGCCTCTATACCGCGCGACGCCATGGGGCCGTGGGAATACTGTAGTGTAGAGTTCAAGTCATTTGAGATAGTGGATGGGTGGAGTTTGGTTGGTGGGGAACACCCACCCAATCCACCTTGTCTCGCATAGTTTTTTCAATAGATACAGCAGTTTTATATTGTTTAAACCATTTCAAGAAGAGTGTTATCTAATGGAAAAATTGATTGATTGATTTTTTGCGGGTCTGTAGTGACCAATTTGGGTGACCAATAAAATCCAAATTTTGAGGAATTCTTTATTAATGTCATGCCGATCATAATATATATATATATATATATATATATATATATATATTTTAAATAATTTTTATAGGCGTTTTTGTATAATATATGTTGAACTGTAAATTATTATTTTTGACCATGATGCAAAATGTTCTTGGATTTGAAAAAAATTGCTTAATGTTTATAACAATATGATAAAGTAAAATGGAAAGTCTGTATACCGGCGATTTTGTTTTTCTATTTTTTTTTTAATTTTAAACTTTTACGCTCATATCTATCCAGATATGAGCGTAAAAGTTTAATCCGATTTTAGAGGCGATAAAAAAATAATGCAACATATTTTGTTTAATTTTTTTACTGATCCTAGCACAAAACATGTCAGTGTATCAGATGGCCGAAGGAAAATGGAAAATTTTGATTCTAAGTATTTTTTTTTGGCGACTAACTTGTATATCATTATTATTATTTTTGACCATGATGCGCCATGTTCCTGGATTTGAAAAAAATTGCCTAATGTTTATAACAATATAATAAAGTAAAATGGAAAGTCTGTACACCGGCGATTTTGTTTTTCTATTTTTTTTTAAATTTTAAACTTTTACGCTCATATCTGGATAATCCGATTTTAGAGGCTGAGTCCATAAAAACATAATGCAACATATTTTGTTTAATTTTTTGTTGGATCTTGGTTCAGAACATATCAGTGCACTAGTTGGCCGAAGGAAATTGGAAAATTTTTATTCTAAGATTTTTTTTTTTGGCGAATAACTTGTATGTCATTATTATTATTTTTGACCATGATGCGCCATGTGCCTGGATTTGAAAAAAATTGCCTACTGTTTATAACAACATGATAAAATGAAATGGAAAGTCTGTATACCGGCGATTTTGTTTTTCTATTTTTTTTTAAATTTTAAACTTTAACGCTCATATCTGGATAATCTGATTTTAGAGGATGAGTCGATAAAAAAATAATGCAACATATTTTGTTTAATTTTTTTACTGATCCTAGCACAAAACATATCAGTGTACCAGATGGCCGAAGGAAACTGAAAAATTTTGATTCTAAGTATTTTTTTTTAGGGCGACTAACTTGTATATCATTATTATTATTTTTGACCATGATGCGCCATGTTCCTGGATTTGAAAAAAAATGCCTAATGAATATAACAATACAATAAAGCAAAATGAAAAGTCTGTATACCGGCGATTTTGTTTTTCTATTTTTTTTTAATTTTAAACTTTTACGCTCATATCTGGATAATCAGATTTTAGAGGCTGAGTCCATAAAAAAATAATGCAACATATTTTGTTTAATTTTTTTACTGATTCTAGCACAAAACATATCAGTGTTCTAGATGGCCGAAGTAAAATGGAAAATTTTGATTCTAAGTTTTTTTTTTTTGGCGACTAACTTGTATATCACTATTATTATTTTTGACCATGATCCGCCATGTTTCTGGATTTGAAAAAAATTCCCTAATGTTTATAACAATATGATAAAGTAAAATGGAAAGTCTGTATACCGACGATTTTGTTTTTCTATTTTTTTATAATTTTAAACTTTTACGCTCATATCTGGATAATCCGATTTTAGAGGCTGAGTCCATAAAAAAATAATGCAACATATTTTGTTTAATTTTTTGTTGGATCTTGGTTCAGAACATATCAGTGCACCAGATGACCGAAGGAAATTGGAAACATTTTATTCTAAGTATTTTTTTCTCAGCGACTAATTTATATTTGATTATCGAGATATGAGTGTAAAAGTTAAAAATTTAAAAAAAATATTGAAAGAAAAACTAGTTGTGGTAGTAGAGACTTTTTATGTTATATTATCATATTGTTATAAAATTGTGTAATTTTTTTCAAATCCATATCATTGTCGTCGCAGGGTCAAAAATAATAATAATGAAGTACGAGTTAGTCGCCGAACAAAAATACTTATAAACAAAATTTTCCAATTTCCTTTTGCCATCTGATACACTGGCATGTTTTATGCCAAGATCAGTAAAAAAATTGAACAAAATATGTTGCAATATTTTTTTATCGTCTCAGCCTTTAACATCAATTTATTGAGATAGGAGCCTAAAAGTTAAAAATTAAAAAAAAAACAGAAAGGCAAATGTGACTTTCCATTTTCTATTATCATATTGTTATAAATATTGAGCAATTTTTTTCAAGTCTATATCATTTTTGCGACTTGGTCAAAAATAATAATAATGATATACAAGTCACCGAAAAAATACTTGTAAGCAAAATTTTCCAATTTCCTTCGGTCATCTGGTACACTGATATATTTTGTGCTAGGATCAGTAAAAAAAATTAAACAAAATATGTTGCATTATTTTTTTATCGGCTCAGCCTGTAAAATCAATTTATCGAGATAGGAGCCTAAAAGTTAAATATTAAAAAAAAATAGAAAGACAAATGTGTAGGGATAGAGACTTTCCATTTCACATTGTCATATTATTATAAACATTGAGCAATTTTTTTCAAATCCATATCATTTTGCAACTTGTTCAGAAATAATAATTTACGTGACAACATATATTATGCAACAAAGCCTATAAAAATTATATATATATATATATATATATATATATATATATATATATATATATATATATTTTGTTGCATAATAAATAAGTTACATTATATATTTATATATATATATATATATATATATATATATATATATATATATATATATGTAATGTAATTTATTTCAGCTCAATATATACAGCTATGGTCAACAAAATAACATATTGGAATAATAATAACATAATAACTAAATAATACTAACTATTACATTTTAATAGAACTATATTACTATATTATTAGTTTTAAATATTTGCACTCTATCTAGGAATTCCGCAACCATATATGGAGCCATTTCGATTAAGACAATCGTTGTTGTATTTCGGAATTTATTGAGCGACTGTGTCTTCCAATCGATTGGAATGGCGTTATAAATTGCTTTACAAATATTTGCGTGGGAGGAAGATTGTAGGCGGGTATTTGAAATCTGAAGGTGGTCTATTTGCCGGGTGAAGTGATCCTGTACATCTGATCTTTTAAGCATGATCATCGTACTTCTGTATATCGTTTAATTTCAATTGTTAATATTTTATATTTTGCAAACAAGGGCTTGCATGATTCAGGGGAAGGTAGACCTTGCTCTGATTGCCTTTTTGTTGCTTAAAAAGCTTGTCCGTATGAGCTGATTAACCCCAAGCCATAATGCCATAAGTTGCCTTGGTATGGAACATTGAAAAATAGGTAATTCTGGCTGCTTGTTCACTTATTATCTTCCTTGTTTTCTTTATAGCATATATTGACTTGGCTACTTTAGTGAAAACGTTCTCGATATGAGCACTGCATGTTAGCCTGCTGTCTAGTGTAATACCCAGGAATTTTCCCACTCCTTGTGAAATAATCTTTTCTCTTCTGGAAGATGAGAAATAGAGATGGGTAGTTTTACTTGTGTTCGGAAGAAGCTCATTTGAATTAATCCAGGAAGCAGCGTTAGATTCATCTTGCACAAGACTTGTCTGCAGGTTGTTAATGATTTTATGAGACATTGAGAGTGTTGTGTCATCAGCATACTGAGTCTACATTTTTTGGAAGGTCATTGGCAAAGATGATACATAGGAGGGGTCCATAATATGTATATATATATATATATATATATATATATATATATATATATATATATATATATATATATATATATAGGTCGGCAAGACAAAAACAAAGGATTCCTGAAAATTTGCATTTTTTTGGTCTGTACAGACCCGCAAACAATCCGCTGTGCGTGCGGTTAGAGGCTGAGATCTTAGAGGCTAACTTCACACCGGTCGCAGCAGTCCGATTCCTTACAACTGTGCTACACAGTTCCCTATATAGATACTTAGAGGCTATTAATCAATGATTTATTGGGTAAAATATTAAAATCTGAATGCAATAATAAAATCCTATTGAATAATTCGTGACAGTTAATTTTCACGAACAGCCCTTCTTTATTATGAAAACAGACGCAATTTTATTACCAAAAGTGACTCCACGTCTTTAGATTTAATATTAAATCATTCCCGTCCTCGTTCGCCCCAGTGCTGACCCGCGCTAAACTATCACACTTTATGGGGCGGCATTTTGCGAATATTACGATTCAAACACTTCGATGGGGCACTTCGAGGAAACGGTTCAAGTCATGCCGGGCGTTGCGCGGGGGCGGCGTGCGGGGCGGCAGCGGAGCTGGTGAAATGCGTAAAGTTTGTTATGGATGTAGTCCCGCGACGTGGACAATGACCATAGAACAACTGCTCGCCGGCCGACGTCCGTTCTCTGCCTCATAAAATATGAATTATTGGACAGGCTAAATCGAGCGCCCTCCGCCAAGAAAAATTCCCTTACAACTTCGCCCCGTTTATCAATATAAATTATTGCCGCACATCTAACGCCCGTGCACTATTTATTTTAGTAGTGGAGGGGGAGTCCTTTAAATAAAGAATTTAGTGGTGCCGGTCAGATATATATATTTTTTTTGTTGTAAAAATTACTCTACACGTAGTAACTACAATTAATTTTTACAAAAAAAAAGTATAGATCAGACAGGCACCAATAAATTCTTTATTTAATGGACTCCCGAACTAAAATGATTTTTAAATCATAAAAATACTAGAAGCTAATATGATTATCATTCCATTGGCATATTGTTCAATTTTTAGAAATATACTGTCTTTTTTGTAAAACATATATAAGTGTGAATCCACCTCTTAGCAATCTACATATCTAGATTTCGATCTTATTAGATCTCATCAGCGTAGCTCAGCTAGTGAGGATAGATTCACACAATATCTCAAGTGATTATATACAAAAAATATACAACTAACCTCCTAGGAGGAAAGTTAAACGTCATCTGGTGGCACCACAGTTTACCATATGGATGCGCATTGCTAATTGATGTGGTGCCGTCAGATGGCGTTTAAATTTCCTCCTAGGTGGTTAGTTGTATAATTTTTGTATTTTTTTGTCGGCGTTCCCCATTACTGCCCCTACAGCACCCAATATCATCCTGCCAGCGTAAACTCCAGTAGTGGCATGTAAGTCTCCAGCGAACTTAGTGTCTATCCACTCTTCCAGCTGTTTTCCTCACATTCCCCCCAACAGCTATATTCCAAAATACCACTCTGCATTCGTAGTTTTCTTCCTCCCCTTTTCTATATAATTCTAACTCCTACCTCACCGTCCCTGACCCTTTTAGATCGGATGGAAAATATAACGCGTTCTATTTGTCAAGGACAAATTGTATGAGAGGAGGATATATGAATTCATTTCTTGAACAACTTTTCAGCTAAGAAATTGTCTTGTATAAAACGACCTTAAGTTTGCCACTTACTTGGCTTCAACATGAAGCATTGAATGTTTATTTTGATTTATTAAATACGTTTCAATGTGACAAACTTCAGGACATATAACATTATGTTTAAATAATTCTAATATTGAATTGAAAAAGTGATTCAAAATTTAAACTTGAGTATTAAATTTGTTGTGTAATACAATTTTTTTTATCTAGCGTTTAAGTAAAATAATGTAACAATTACTTATTTTAATTGTCCTTTTTATGTGGTGAAATATCCTCGTGAATTATAAACACATTGTGTACTCCCCCTGATGAATCGACCCTTTCAAATTCGCTGAAACGCGCGTACATTACTGAAAGATTTTGTCCGTCATCCGGTAAAAGAAGCCGGTCCATTAGGATGGGAAGACGGTCGATTGAAATGAATCCCCGTATATCCTGGTGAAATGTACCGAATGGGGGAGAAGGTGATGCAGGCACAATCACACACACACATAGAGAGACACACGCTCACACATTGAGAGGAAACCCTTCCAGATATATTTAAGGACCCGGATGAGTGAGGTATATAGATAGATACGCATTGAATTGTAGAGTAGCCACTCGAATATCAACGCTAAGTGATTGATCGCGGCCCCAAACTCTGGCTAAACCGGAAAGCAATGACCGATTGCCCAACTTTGTGCACTTTGAACTTTATTATATATTACGGGGGCTGTTGTAATGCAAAATCCCCGCCACCGATTTGCATTTTGGTTTTGCGAATATTATATTGTAAGCTGATATTTATTCTGTAGACTGTTAATGGGCTATATTGGGAAACGTAACAGATAATTTAATCTGAATTTCAACCGATATATCCTGATATGGAATGGTTTTGGCGTCTACTACGTTGTAATTCATTTTCAATAAAGGAGATGAATAAAACTACTATGTTTTTTTACCACAAGTGGTAAAAGTAGTTTTATTCATCTCCTTTATATCCTGATATTATTCTCATTTATTCCAACAGTGGTTTATTTTTTCAGTGAAAGTAATTTTTACTTTATTATTTATAAGTTGCATGTAATTATTAGTTCAGATGTCCTGATATTACTCTTATTTATTCCAATAGTGATGTTTTTTAAGTGAAACTTTTATTTTTACTTAATTTTTTATTAGTTGCATGTAATTATTAGTTCAGATTCAGATATATTTTATCAACTTCACCGAATTGTATATCTCTCGTTTCTCTAATTGAATCGGGAACGAATCCAAAAATCAAATTTATCGGAAATTGAAGGAAACTTAGAGCTAGAATTTCTACATGAATCAATTTTTAAAATTAACAACATTACAATATGGTTTTGTAACGTAGTAACCATATCCCGTTGTTGTATTGGCTAAATATATTACACGTTATTGGGAATTTATTATTATTATTTAATATAATTTTATTTAGCCTACACCGAAAGATAAAAGGCAATTGATAAAAAAATTTGATAATATATATATATATATATATATATATATATATATATATATATATATATATATATATAATTTTATAATTATTTTGGCGCTTGTTTTCTTCAAACTACCGATTCAATTACAAACATGAGTTATGATTTTATATATTATGAATGCATAACATCTTAAAAACTGTGAATAAGTAAAAAAATAAACAACGATTTGAATAAATACGAAAAACATTCCATAACAAGCCAAACATTGTTACAACTTTCTTCCCTAAAACGATGTTAAAACAGCGAACGTAAGAGACATTTTAAATTACCTGCGTTGTTCATTAATATAAAACGAGGTCTTGCGAAAGTTTGCGCTGAATAAGAATTGATTTAAGACGTCAGTCGGTGGGTGGGCGGTTGGCGGGGGGGCGCAGATGTAAATCAGTGAAAACAAGGGGAAAAACTTGGCAAACCCCGGCGCTGGCGTGCAAAAAAAATAAGTATATATTTAACAAGAGAGTTCCTTTGATCAAATATATGTAAATTAGAATGAAACGGGTCGCCTTTGTGAGAGACGTGAGGGCATCCGAGACGTCGACATTCCAGTCACATTTCAGACTCAAAGAAGTGAGGAATATGTGAACGGGTTGCCAAAGTCCGGCGACATTTTGCACATCTAATTAACCCGTAACACTTTTTTTCAGCGCTGAACTTCCGCGCTCGTGCTCCTCATAATAATGCGACTAATTAAGAATATAGAGGGAGATTCTGCGGAACCCGCTCGACACTGTCTTTTTTTTTATTATTCCGCTTCTAAAACCGAGCCCGCGCAAATTGTCGCAATTAAAATTTTAATTTGTGGAAGTCTCTAAAAACGACTCTTTCAATTTACCTAAGTACACTATTAGAAATGGAATTAACGAGGTACGCACTTTTATTTGTTATTTTATACTGCCGGATTTGTTTTTGGTTGGCTGGGTTAATAAAGTGGCGCGTTTTTACAATCGCCGATACCCCACGGGCGCGGCGACGTAATAAAATTAAAATTACTTTTATCATCTTTCCACGCCATTAAGCGCTGATTACTTTCGGAATATTAAGGGCAAAAAACGCGAGTTTAGACGGTTATCTATTGAAGGGTCGCTTAATTATGGGCCCGAGATCTCATTAGTGTTTTGGTCGAATTACTCGCGAACTTTATTACATACTTTAATTATGGGGCCCCGCCGGGAAGATTTATTCGTTTCATTAAAAATTATATTAAGACTGGGAAGGAGGGAAATGAGGATTAAATGCGCGTTGTCTTAAAAAATATTAAGCTTAGTAATTTTTGTTGTTCAGTAGTTAAATTTCTTAAATATTTGATTTTTGATCATTTTTCATAACTTGGACGATTAATTTAAAACAGCTTCTACAATAAAAACCTTCCTACAGACTTTATGTTTGGGAGAAAATTATCAAAAAATAGCTTATTTTGAGCCCAATTAAATATAAAATGTAAAATAATATCATAAATTAAAATTTCTTAAATCTTTGATTTTTTTTTATAATTTTTCATAACTCAGTCGATTAATTTAAAACAGTTTGTGCAATAAAAACATTCTTGCAAACCTTAGTTTTGGTGAAAATTATCAAAAAGTAGCTTATTTTGAGCCTCATTAAATATATAATGTAAAATAATATCGTAAATTAAATGTCTTAAATCTTTGATATTTTTATAATTTTTCATAATTCAGTCGATTAATTTAAAGCAGTTCGTGCAATAAAAGCCTTTCTGCAGACTTTATATTTGGGAGAAAATTATCAAAAAATAGCTTATTTTGAGCCCAATTAAATATAAAATAAAAAATAATATCATAAATTTACATTTCTTAAATATTTGATTTTTTTATAATTTTTCATAACTCAGTGGATTAATTTAAAACAGCTTGTGCAATAAAAATCATCCTGCAGTCTTTATGTTTAGGCGAAAATGATCAAAAAATAACTTATTTTGAATCGAATTAAACATAAAATGTAAAATAATATCAAAATATAAAATTTTTTAAATCTTTGAATTTTAATAATTTTTGGTAACTCAGTCGATTAATGTAAAACAGGTAGTACATTAAAAACTTTCCTGTAGACTTTATTTTTTAGTGAAAATTATCAAAAAATAAATTATTTTGAATTCAATTAAATATAAAATCCAAAATAAAATCAAAAATTTTAATTTCTTAAATCTTTGAATTTTTATCATTTTTCATAACTTAGTTGATTAATTTAAAACAGCTCGTACAATTAAAACCACCCTGCAGACTTTATTTTTGGGTAAAAATTATAAAAAAAAATAGCTTATTTTGATCCCAATTAAATATAAAATTTAAAATTAAATCATAAATTTAAATTTCTTAAATATTTGATTTTTGATCATTTTTCATAACTTGGAGGATTAATTTAAAACAGCTCGTACAATAAAAACCTTCCTGCATACTTTATTTTTGGGTGAAAATTATCGAAAAGTAGCTTATTTTGAGCCCAATTAAATATAAAATGTAAAATAATATCATAAATTAAAATTTTTTAAATCTTTGATTTTTTTATAATTTTTCATAACTCAGTCGATTAATTTAAAACAGTTTGTGCAATAAAAACCTTCCTGTAGACCTTAGTTTTTGGTGAAAATGATCACAAAATAGCTTATTTTGAGCCTCATTAAATATATAATGTAAAATAATATCGTAAATTAAATTTCTTAAATCTTTGATTTTTTTATAATTTTTCATAATTCAGTCGATTAATTTAAAACAGTTCGTGCAAAAAAACCTTTCTGCAGACTTTATATTTGGGAGAAAATTATCAAAAAAATAGCTTATTTTGAGCCCAATTAAATATAAAATAAAAAATAATATCATAAATTTACATTTCTTAAATCTTTGATTTTTTTATAATTTTTCATAACTCAGTCGATTAATTTAAAACAGCTTGTGCAATAAAAATCATCCTGCAGTCATTATGTTTAGGCGAAAATGATCAAAAAATAACTTATTTTGAATCGAAATAAACATAAAATGTAAAATAATATCAAAATATTAAATTTTTTAAATCTTTGAATTTTTATAATTTTTGATAACTCAGTCGATTAATTTAAAACAGGTAGTACATTAAAAACTTTCCTGTAGACTTTATTTTTTAGTGAAAATTATCAAAAAATAGATTATTTTAAATCCAATTAAATATAAAATCCAAAATAGAATCAAAAATGTTTATGTCTTAAATCTTTGAATTTTTATCATTTTTCATAACTTAGTTGATTAATTTAAAACAGCTCGTACAATTAAAACCATCCTGCAGACTTTATTTTTGGGTGAAAATTATAAAAAAAATAGATTATTTTGATCCCAATTAAATATAAAATTTAAAATTTAATCATAAACTTAAATTTCTTAAATATTTTATTTTTGATCATTTTTCATAACTTGGAGGATTAATTTAAAACAGCTCGTACAATAAAAACCTTCCTGTAGACTTTATTTTTGGGTGAAAATTATCGAAAAATAGCTTATTTTGAGCCCAATTAAATATAAAATGTAAAATAATATCATAAATTTACATTTCTTAAATCTTTGATTTTTTTATAATTTTTCATAACTCAGTCGATTAATTTAAAACAGTTTGTGCAATAAAAAGATTCTTGCAGACCTTAGTTTTAGGTGAAAATTATCAAAAAATAGCTTATTTTGAGCCTCATTAAATATATAATGTAAAATAATATCGTAAATTAAATTTCTTAAATCTTATACTTTTTTATCATTTTTCATAATTCAGTCGATTAATTTAAAACAGTTCGTGCAATAAAAACCTTTCTGCAGACTTTATATTTGGGAGAAAATTATCAAAAAATTGCTAATTTTGAGCACAATTAAATATAACATGAAAAATAATATCATAAATTTAAATTTCTTAAATCTTTGATTTTTTTTATAATTTTTCATAACTGAGTCGATTAATTTAAAACTGCTTGTGCAATAAAAATCATCCTGCAGTCATTATGTTTTGGCGAAAATGATCAAAAAATAACTTATTTTGAATCGAATTAAACATAAAATGTAAAATAATATCAAAATATTAAATTTTTTAAATCTTTGAATTTTTATAATTTTTGATAACTCAGTCGATTCATTTAAAACAGGTAGTACATTAAAAACTTTCATGTAGACTTTATTTTTTAGTGAAAATTATCAAAAAATAGATTATTTTGAATCCAATTAAATATAAAATCCAAAATAGAATCAAAAATTTTAATTTCTTAAATCTTTGAATTTTTATCATTTTTCATAACTCAGTTGATTAATTTAAAACAGCTCGTACAATTAAAACCATCCTGCAGACTTTATTTTTGGGTGAAAATTTAAAAAAAAATAGCTTATTTTGATCCCAATTAAATCTATAATTTAAAATTTAATCATAAATTTAAATTTCTTAAATATTTTATTTTTGATCATTTTTCATAACTTGGAGGATTAATTTAAAACAGCTCGTACAATAAAAACCTTCCTGTAGACTTTATTTTTGGGTGAAAATTATAGAAAAATAGCTTATTTTGAGCCCAATTAATTATAAAATGTAAAATAATATCATAAATTTACATTTCATAAATCTTTGATTTTTTTATAATTTTTCATAACTCAGTCGATTAATTTAAAACAGTTTATGCAATAAAAACCTTCCTGTAGACCTTAGTTTTTGGTGAAAATGATCAGAAAATAGCTTATTTTGAGCCTTATTAAATAAATAATGTAAAATAATATCGTAAATTAAATTTCTTAAATCTTTGATTTTTTTTATAATTTTTCATAATTCAGTCGATTAATTTAAAACAGTTCGTGCAATAAAAGCCTTTCTGCAGACTTTATATTTGGGATAAAATTATCAAAAAATAGCTTATTTTGAGCCCAATTAAATATAAAATGAAAAATACTATCATAAATTTACATTTCTTAAATCTTTGATTTTTTTATAATTTTTCATAACTCAGTGGATTAATTTAAAACAGCTTGTGCAATAAAAATCATCCTGCAGTCATTATGTTTAGGCGAAAATGATAAAAAAATAACTTATTTTGAATCGAATTAAACATAAAATGTAAAATAATATCAAAATATAAAATTTTTTAAATCTTTATAATTTATAATTTTTATAATTTTTGATAACTCAGTCGATTAATTTAAAACAGGTAGTACATTAAAAACTTTCCTGTAGACTTTATTTTTTAGTGAAAATTATCAAAAAATAGATTATTTTGAATCCAATTAAATATAAAATCCAAAATAGAATCAAAAATTTAAATTTCTTAAATCTTTGAAATTTTATCATTTTTCATAACTAAGTTGATTAATTTAAAACAGCTCGTACAATTAAAACCATCCTCCAGACTTTATTTTTGGGTAAAAATTATTAAAAAAAATAGCTTATTTTGATCCCAATTAAATATAAAATTTAAAATAAAATCATAAATTTAAATTTCTTACATATTTGATTTTTGATCGGTTTTTATAACTCAGTCGATTAATTTAACATAGCTCGTACAATAAAAACTTTACTGCAGACTTTATTTTTGGGTAAACATGATAAAAAAAACATCTCTCATATCTCAATCATACAATTTCAAACAATATGTTGAATTGTGTCCATTATATCGTCACTTTATCGAATAAATATACTACAATTACCTCTATAAATAGATATAAAACCCATTTGTAATATGTATATATTAAAGGTCAACACGAGGGTTAATTTGTGGCCCCGCAAATTATATCGATTAAATTAAATTTAAATAATAAATCACAGATTCATGCTGAACATTAGTAATATAAATGATTCATTATGTATCACCTATAGCTTTATAATATAATTTTGATTACTATGCACACATTGTGTTAATACATACATTTCCATCAATTTGTGTTAATGTCGAATACAGTACATTAATAATTCGTACAGAGAGGGGCGATATAAATTTAAATCAATGGGGAATTAATTACCACAATAGTTGTAATTATTTTTGTTTACAATCATTTTCTCGGGTCATATGATATTGTTAATCAATATTTTTTTACAATGTTTGGAGATTAACTGAATCAAATAATAATTCATTAACTGCTGCTAGAAATTTAGCGATAAATATCAGGGTCAGATTGAAAATGTTATACGTGTATCGTCATGTGCAATACGATATCAATATTTACAAATAAGCTCTGTAACTTTAAGAATTGTCTCAAAAATTGCTTGCAATGGTTATGAGATGAACTTCACACAGGTCTTAAAATTTAGCTATATTTGTAAATATAATAGCATCAGTATTCATACATCCAACTGGTATTTCATTTTGGTGCGTGCTATAGTTAAGGCCTGACACGAAGAACCATTAAAGCGTCCAAGTTTATCAAAGATCGTCGACAGTAAATCGGTTTATCGTCCACCGCCGCCACCCCCAGCAAGCGCATCTTTATTCCAAGGCGGGTGGAGATGAATATCCAACTGCAAACCGACATCTGCGCTTCAAATAAAACCCCTAAATTCATAACTCCCGAATTACCTATTAAATTGAGCACCGCGGTCATTATGTGCAGGCGGATTTAAAATTAAAACGCGTCGTCATCGTGGCGTGGGAGAAATGGAGGAGAATTCTTTAAAGAATTAATAAAATTATTTGCTAATGTCACGTGGAGAAAATGTGAAACTGTACTGTAAAATAATGGTTACAAATATATTGTATTCATTATTTGCATAAAATAATATATATTTATAACTTCTCCAATAGCTGTTCAATTATGTTATCTATCCCATGAATTTATATAACATTATGTTGGAATTTAATAATAATTTAGTATCTTCTTAATTCATTGAAGTTTATTTATATATGTTCATACTTTATTCACTATTTAATGTTATTTGTTGTTGTCCTGTAATTAGAGGTGCTTCCGTTTAGCATTAACAGTCGCCCCGTGGCGAGCTGTATCGCTCCAAGTCTATGCCAGTTGTCAGGGACGAGGTATAATTGTGCGCATTGGGAGCGGTTTGCAGGACAAATAGAACAAGAGACAGTAAGCCCGTAGCAGCACACAGTGATAAAGCTTAGGAGTCCTGTTGGGAAATAAGTCATAAGACAATTATATATATATATATATATATATATATATATATATATATATATATATATATATATATGTAGTATTCTAGTCGAAAAGTATGTTTCAAAGCAACCAATTAAATTAATGATTTAATCCTCGCCATCACTCCTAAAAAGTCTAATAAATGGAAAGCGAGTCTTATTTTCTCGCAGACGATATTTATAAATGTCTGTCAAAGTTGACGGCTCGCTACCGCGCCTAGAAGTTGATGGAATTGATAATTTATATCCACTAGAGCCTCCCGAACAGCTCACACTACTACCCCTCCGGTGTAATAGATTGAAGCTACTGAGAATATTTATCTGGCAATTTATTACACACCAGCCCATCCCCGCGCCGCGGACATATACTTAGCTAATGATGAATTATGATCGCGTAATGTAATTCATTAACAATATAATTCGCTTTGGTGCGTCTAATTCGATTAACACGAGCGGCCCTTTTTATATGGCAACTCGGGGAGTGTCCATAATTGCTGCGGAGCGGAACAAGTTTCGAGTGGATTTCAATGTTGTCCGTTGAGTTGGAACCTCATTACCTCAATTTAGATTAAACATGATTCGTCATTAGCGCACAGAAGCGAGCTGCAGCGCACTTTACGAAGCCAATTGCGACACGAATGTCAAATTCAGGACTGTTGAGCACAATTAGAGGATTTGCTATTAAAGTATTTCGGGTGGCGTATATAAATAATTTGATTTCGTGTTTATTATGACATTTGGAATCATACAAACGATACTAAAATGTATTATAGAAATATCAGTACGAGACGGATAACGCCTCTAACCACTTAACCACTCATCTGGGTGAAAATTCGTATTAAAGTCAATTCATATCTTTATATTTTATTTTAATTTTAATATATATTTATAATAAAAAACAGCACACATGTATACATTTAACTAGAACATTCAAAAAGCTCATCAATCACAATTTGAATAATTGCACTGCCACTGCACTGCTTTGAATATTTCCTTCGCAACTTTCTTCTGAGCATTAGTTATTTATTGAGCGCGCCAAATTTAAATACGTAATGAATTCAAATATCCGTGACGACCTCGCGAGAGAGTGGCGCAGCTTTGTTATTCATATATTCAAATTTTAACTGCATTTTTCCAAGTTATATATACACACGCAGTTAACAAGAAGCGCGACATGCAAAAGGGCCCCCCGTTTATTGCACTAGTAGCAGGGGGGGGAAACGCTTTAATTTGCATTCAGCGAATATCGGTTTATAATTAAGAAATATCGTTCATTGATTGTGATACATCGGGGGCTGGAGGAGGAATAATCGTTAAATTATGGGCTGCCCCATTAATTTCAACAGCGGCGCGACAATCGTATTTTATAACAATTTATCACCACGGCCGCCTCCCTGACGAAGTTATAAATTAAGATTCTCTCCCTTTTTTTTCGAACAGCGGCGGGGCGCTTTGAAGGGAAGAAAATTACGTTCCGGATTGTAATTAAATCGAAGGGAAACGTTAACAAGTTCGACGCGAGAATACGTATTAATCTTGCCCGGGTGCGATTTTTACAATCAGCTCGCGCATAATTGGAATTCCCTATTATTGTATTGAAATAAATAAATTTCGTTTGCCCGAAAATATTTGCGATACTAACGCCAGCCGGTTTCTCAAACGAATCTTAACTAGTTTCAGACCGTCTTAATAATAAGACGGTCTCAAAGCACCAAACAAAAATCGGATTTTAAAACGATAAGACGGTCTTACATTGTAAGACTAACGCCCGGTTTCTCCAACGAATATTAAAGTTTTGTCTTATATAAGGTCGTCTTATATATAACCACGTCTTAAATTTGTATTCTGTTGTATTATATTATATTATTATTCCCCACCAATCAAACTATGCCCGTCTACTATTCCAAATGACTTGAACTATGCACATTGTTTCTCACATTTTGTTTTACAAATTAGGCGTTAATTTATAAATGAAATTAATTGAAACATAGAAAGTAATGGCTAACAGTGTAATGCAGACTTCAAGTCGTTTGAAATAGTGGATGGGCATACTTTGGTTGGTAGGGGCCGCCCGCCCACCCCACCTTTGCTAGCATAGTTTTTCCATAGGATGACACTCTTCCTTGGAATGGTTTAAACAATATAAAACGTCTGTATCTATTGAAAAAACTATGCGAGCGAAGGTGGGGTGGGCGGGTGTCCCCTACCAACCAAACTATGCCCGTCCACTATTTCAAATGACTTGAACTATGCGATACATTATATCTCACATTTATTTTACGAATTAGGCATAAATTGATAAAAGAAACTAATTAGTTCATAGAAAGTAATGGATAATAGTGTAATTCAGATTTCAAGTCATTTGGAATAATGAACGGGCATAGTTTGGTTGGTAGGGGCCGGCTGCCCACCCCACCTTTGTTAACATAGTTTTTCCATAGGATAAGACTCTTCCTTGGAATGGTTTCAACAATATAAAACGTCTGTATCCATTGAAAAAACTATGCGAGCGAAGGTGGGGCGGGTGGCCCCTACCAACCAAACTATGCCCGTCCACTATTTCAAACAACTTGAAGTCTGCATTACACTGTTATCCATTACTTTCTATATGCCAGTTAATTTCTTTTATTAATTTATGCCTAGTTCGTAGAACAATATGAGATGTAATGTAGCGCATAGTTCAAGTCATTTGAAATAGTGGACGGGCATAGTCAGGTTGGTGGGGAACTCCCGCCCACCCCTTCTTTGCTCGCATAGTTTTTTCAATGGATACAGACGTTTGATATTATTTAAATGATTCCAAGAAAGAGTGTTATCCTATGGAAAAACTATGGTAGCAAAGGTGGGGTGGGCGGGCGGCCCCTACCAACCAAACTATGCCCGTCCACTATTTCAAACGACTTGAAGTCTGCATTACACTATTATCCATTACTTTCTATAAACCAATTAATTTTTTTTATAAATTTATGCCTAATTCGTAGAAAAATATGAGATATAATGTAGCGCATAGTTCAAGTCATTTTAAATAGTGGACGAGCATAGTCAGGTTGGTGGGGACCGCCCGCCCACCGCACCTTTGCTCGCATAGTTTTTTCAATGGATACAGACGTTTGATATTATTTAAATGATTCCAAGAAAGAGTGTTATCCTATGGAAAAACTAAGGTAGCAAAGGTGGGGTGGGTGGGCGGTCCCTACCAACCAAACTATGCCCGTCCACTATATCAAACGACTTGAAGTCTGCATAACACTGTTATCTATAACTTTCTATAAACCAATCCATTTTTTTTATAAATTTATGCCTAATTCGTAGAAAAATATGAGATATAATGTAGCGCATAGTTCAAGTCATTTTAAATAGTGGAGGGCATAGTCAGGTTGGTGGGGAACGCCCGCCCACCCCACCTTTGCTCGCATAGTTCTTTCAATGGATACAGACGTTTTATATTGTTTAAACCATTCCAAGAAAGAGTGTTATCCTATGGAAAAACTATGGTAGGAAAGGTAGGGTGGGCGGGCGGCGCCTACCAACCAAACTATGCCCGTCTACTATTTCAAACGACCTGAAGTCTGCATTACATTGTTATCCATTACTTTCTATATGCCAATTAATTTCTTTTATTAGTTTATGCCTAGTTCGTAGAAAAATATGAGATGTAATGTAGCACATAGTCAAGTCATTTGAAATAGTGGACAGACATAGTCAGGTTGGTGGGGACCGCCCACCCACCCCACCTGTGCTCGCATAGTTTTGTCTATTAGATAACACTCTTCTTAGAATTATTTAAACAATATAAAACGTCTGTATTAATTGAAAAAACTATGCGAGCAAAGGCGTGGTGGCGGGCGTCCCCCACAACCAAACTATTCCAACCTTCACTTTTTTCACTATAGGTAAATATTTAAGATAATTCGGCTCATTAAATGCAAATATAATTAATAAATAAAAATATACAACATTCAGAGATACAATCACACTGTATAGTAGATTCTTTATTAATAGAAACAATTAAAGACTGACTATTAATAATGGGTCAAGTGCCAAAAAATAATTAAAAATTGAGTTAAGGTCGTTTTAGAGAAGACAATTTCTTAGCTCTAAAGTTGTTCAAGAAATGAATTCATATATCCTCCTCCCATACAATTTGTCCTTGAGAAATAGAACGCGTTATATTTTTCCATTCAATCTACAATCCAATTCAATATTTCAAGTAATTTGCTGTATGATACGAGACAATTTAGATTGTCTCGCATCTTAACTAACTTTTGAGTCAAGAAATTGTCTTGTCTAAAACGACCTTTAGACCCCACTAAACAAAATGTGCCTAACCTTGTTGGAAATATTTCACCCTTAAAAATTAAAATAAATATATCAGATTGATTATCATAACAATACTAATATGATTTAATATTAATATTCTCCCAGAATGTTGTATGCGAGTTATATAACAAAGACAATGGAATCAGTTAGTTAACATACCGTCCAGCAAACATAAGAGATGAATATAGCCGGACAAATGTTCCGCATATATGTACATTCCACACGCAAGAGTAATATACGAGACTCATAGTACGCAGTACGTTACCCACTTCATCTACCCTCCCGTATATTTATGTGTACCATGCATATGCATGTCTGCAAATAGTTTGCCGCCGCGTTCATTTGCATCCGAGGCAGTCGCACGCCGCGGGAACAGTGATTGGAATACGTGCTGAAGGTGACTCAATTAAACAACCCGGCCAAACAATAAAACCACCCCGTAGCCGAACTAAAACATTCCCTTTGAAAAAGCGCAAGAGATAAAAGGAGTGCGGGGGCAGGGCCAACAAATTCAAACTCGACCGCTTCCTTTCGGTGTCCGCACAAGAAACGGACGCGGCGACATGCCATTTCTATGGTAATCGGGCTGCTTTAAAACATCGCAGTTTAAACGTTTCCAGTCAAAATAATTTCACGGGGTTGTGAATGAAGAAGAAGACATTAGGTCGAAACCAAAACAAGACTGCTATACACTCATAGCGTGGGGAGATTGAGTCCGGTCCGAATCGATTCTTATCTCTCGACGGGACGTTTGTGCCACCCTCTGGGGATCCACTCCGGTTTTACCCACTCGGGGAGACCCACGGCGATAACTAACTGGCTAAGGGATGATAGCGGGATACCCCTCCTAAAAATCTTCCCTTAACACACTTTATTTACCGCAATGTAGTTAAGATGATTAAGATTCGGTGGATGACCTAAATTTATCCTTGTTGTAGCTTAATTTAGTTTATATAGGTTTATTTATGGTAAGATTATAAGAAATAGATTACAATAGGAAATTATATTCTTTGTATACACTAAAATTGGGCTCGTAATGTCAAACGATATTGCTATAAATTTGCAGTGAAATTAATATTTCATTAACAGTATTACTGATCGTGCAAGGTATAGTAATGATGGAATGAAGAGAATACAGATTTTTATCCGGATAGTTGAAAAATATTGAAGGAGAATTAAAGCAAATACTGACGGTACTAGGAATGACAGTATTATTGACCGTGTAAGGGTGGTTTTACGTAATAAGTACAAAAATTGTGCGATTTTTAATAAATCACACAAATGCATGAAATACACTTTCTTTTTCCATCCATTTAATTAACTATTTTTCATTGTTCCTACAAACGGCATGTGGAAATACCGTTTTTGGGCTTGACATTTCGATAACTATGGAAATAATATATTTTGCGAATAGAAAGTTTTGTCTCTTTATGAATATTTGTATGGAAATTAAAAAATATACATAACGGGAGCTCCAAACCAGCATGATATATTAGGACAGTACTGATAATATATAATAAACAATCACATACAACTAATGAAATCCGTACATTTGTTGGCCACATTGCAGGCATATGAATCCATAAAATTTCACATGAATAAGAAAAACAGAGCGGCTAAAATTGCGGCATTGTTATTTAAATAACCGCAACTATTTTTATTCCCCACTGCGAACATGCGCGCAAATTACATTTTTTAATTCCACCTTCTTTTTTATATCTTGCTTTTTTTTGGGCCCAGTTAAGCAAGCAAACATACCTTTATTAAATTTCCTCCTCGCGTTTCCAGCGATGCGGTTCTTATACACCGGGGAGACGTGACTCCAAATGAGTGCGTTGTTGTTTATCTTATTCCCGCCCCTATTAACAGCGGCGCGATCGCGGCGTGTATTTTTTTTTATAGTTTTCGCCATCCATTAGGGCGTATAATAAGAAGTCATTTTTCTCGTCGCCGAGTTATGGCTTTGTTAGCGTTCAACGGTCCATTACACGAGTTGCCGGAAAGAAGAAAGTGGCCCGTCGAAAGTTTGATTAAGACAATGGTTCTCATCTTTAGCACGCTCCTCCTAGCCCCCCCAGTGCGCCGCGGGGAATCGATGACAATAATTCTATTTGGGGGGATTCGAAAATGAAAGATCGGGGGACGACGACGTGGGGGGTGTAATGGATGGCTCTAGCACTTGCACTTCTTATATAGCTTGTCGAACACACACGCGATAAATGTCTATATATTTCATAGACTGTTAAATATCCGCCGGCGCTTGATGTTATCCATCATACGCTTTATCCCCCGCGGCTCATTGAAATAAAAAAGGCATAAAGATGAATTTATCTTGCGACTTATAGATAATAAAAAGTACATTATCGGTTTAACATATATCTTATTGGCGTTATTTATATTTAATCATGAATTATAATATTGATTTTATACAATAAATAAATCAATTCATGGCACATTTAATTCAAAATTTATTTCTGACTTATTTTTATATTATTTGTTATAAAATAATTCTAAAATCATTTCTTTTTATTAATATAACACGATTAATAAAAAGCAATGCTTTTAGAATAATTTTATAACAAATAAGTTTTAAAAAAATAATGTAATAAATCGGAAGTGAGTTAAGTATTCATGTATTGTATATTTTCTGTATATACTTCAAATTATTATGACCCTGGAGACACGAAGAAAAATAACCCGCATCTGTGGACAATGGTATACCAATATGAAATTGTTTTCAATATAAAAACTTCAGTAAATATTGATGATATACAACAGATAGCAGCATTCATCTTGATCGACCCCTAATGCACTTTACCTCGCTACGGAAATACAATACGTCCCCTTGTTATAAAATCCTAGTATTGCGAAGCGAAAATAATTGGCATTCATTAAATTATTCCACGAAAAGACTTAGACGCATACATTGCATAAATATAACCCCGAGCTATAAGTTCATGGGTGGTAGGTGGTGGCCCCTCGGCTTCAATTACGCGCGCAGTTTCAGTTCCGCGGCAAAAAATATATATCTCCAAAACGGCTCATATCTAGATATCTAGATACACGACCGTTTTATACCTTTTTTATTTCGTTATACACATCCAATTCTTTATATTGGATTCCTCTCCCTTTTCGCGAACAGTCCCCCCTACGGTCTGAAAGACATGGTATAATCATAGAACTACATATTAAAGTGAGGGTTTATTTGCGAAGCCCGAAAAGGCGCTCTTTACAATTCCGCGATTATCGCCGCCCCCATTTTTATACCCTCCCAATATTGGGCCTCAAAGCGCGCGTTTCGCAATTAAGAGTTGATTAAAATTAAGTTGAATTCTTTGATGAGCATTCCGCAATTCCGATCCGCGCCGGGTTGGATTCAAATGAGAAAATGTTAATTAATCCGAGCAGGTGGGGTGCGCGAGAAGAAAAAAGAAACTGTTGGGAACAAGTGCAGGTGTTAAATATATATTTCAATTCTTAAATTGAAGCCGCTTTAGCCTGTAAGATAAACCCCAGGCGCCGCATATTGGATTTAAGTAGTTATAAATTCTAATTTCCTTCCCCGCTTAAGGCAATTAACTCAGGTCTGGTGTACGTAATACCCGGACGAAGTCACGGGAGGGGAAAAACGGGGCTGAAATATACAGATCAAAGCATAATCACCTGGCAGATGTTCTCGACTGTGTTAAGGGTGTATTTGGCGGATTCGGGGGAAAAATAGGATGTTCTCGATGCGCATTGACATTCATGGAGGCAGCCCCGGCGTTCATCAATATTCTGCAGGACTTTTACGCGACGTTAGTTAATGGAATGTGGACGTCTATATAGGTGTCGGTCCCAAAGATCCGTTGCGATGACCTCCCCTACAGCCACGGCTTTTAAATTGTTTTATGACTCCCAAATAATGACGTAATCAAGTTTGTTCGAGCAGTTAATTTTTACCCGTGGGTGGGTTTGCGAACATGTCAGAAAGGTACATAAAATAAAACTTTTTACTTATATTGTTTTTTTCTTGTGTGCTATCAAACGCCTGCGGGTGTTGGCAAGATAAAATATACCGCGCGTAATGTGACCGCGATTAAATTCAGGGGGTGAAAGTGTGCTTCATATTTGCATAGTAATTACTTCATGTTTAATAAATAATCTACAGAGGGAGGGATGATGTTTTTCATTTGGGAGGATTGCCTTGCTACCATAATAAAATTAAAAAAATGCTTTTAAATATTTTCTAGTATAGTAAACATGTATTCAATACAACTTTTTAATATCAAAAATTCACAGCATTCATAAGACTAATAAACAGATATTTGGATGTCTGCTCTTTCTAAGTAATTTTTTGACGCATAATTTTATATAGTGGTTAGATTTGGTCAAGCCTTTGAAATATCTTCTGTGTGTATTAACACACCTAGGATTTCAATCTATTTGCTTCATAAATGGTAATTAATTCAATTTCTAAAATTACAATTAAATAAATATCTTTCGGTCATTTAATAATATCCTGCTGGAGGGGTTGTAGAAGGAAGTAGATGCTGGCGTATGCGTATGCTGTAGTACTTGTAGCCAAGAGGGTGGAAGAGATGCCGAAGATGTTGGAGAGCATTGGAATGGTTGCGAATGCGGAAAAAATAAAACTAGATGTTGTTTAAGAATAGAGGGAAGATGCTCTACCCAACGAGTTGAAATGGAAGAGTGTAATAATTTAAAGAGTGGATGGTTTTAAATATCTAGGTTTTTGGATTGACTGCAGAGGTGGGCATAGAAAAACACTTGGAGTGGGTGCAAGCAAAAGCGAGATTGCATGTAAGTTTTGGGATGTGTGCGCTAGCATAATACTAAACGAGTATGGAGTGGGCGAGAGAGGGAGCTAGTAGAAAAGGAGCAGGGATGAATTTTGTAGAAACTGGGTTGGATAGATCAACTCCTTTACAAATCCTCTTGCAAGAAAAGAACTGAATGGGTATGTAGTAGTGATGTTTGAGATATGGATGGATTCCAAACTTAGAGTCGGGGCAACCGTGCGAACAGAAGGCACGGAGAGAATGAGGGATGACGAGTGGGAGAGGAAAGATTGAATCAGTGCTCGTATAAACCTGTGTATGTGGAGTGGTAGGTATGGTGGAAATTCCAGGGCTATATTAATAGGTTAGAGTTGCTAGACGGTACACCTCGTGTATACTATGTAGTCAGGGGAGTGACAAGTGGTGACACCTGAGCAATGAATATGAAGGTGTAAATGATGAATGGGCACAAAAACATGAGTGAATGGCAAAAAGTAGGGAATAGCGTGGAAATTTGTAGAAGACTATCGTGCGAGAGGAAGTGGTTGAGGGACGGGGAACGGGACCTGCCAGTTTTTGTAGCTTGCACTCCGCACTCATTAACGTGTCTTCAGGCCTATGTGCTACTCTTCCGGCACCTTCACAGCTCCAATACATTTTCTTGATTTAAGCTGGGGTATCTTTAAAACACCCGATGAACGTAATAGCATTCTTCCCTGGGTAGTGCTGAATTCCGACCCTCTTAAGCCGACCTACCAGCAAAACCCTGCTCGACCAGACCCGGAACCGCTCTGGCATTACTTCAGGCCTGGGTGAATTCCCGCTCTATGCCCCTCCTCCTCCTCCTACTTCTCATTCAGGCTTATTACTTTCCATTCAGCCTCGTCCACCAGCATTCAATGGTTTCCGGTGTCATTATTATGCCTAAACGATGTGCTCTGCATTGTCCCTCTGGTGGAGGTATGCCCGGAAGCAGCCATGTCCCATCAGGACCTGGGTGATGTGATAGTTGATCTTACCATGTTTCCGGCTAGTGCAGGCCTAGATGTCCGGGTCCACGTCGCTCGGACAGCATACCTCTTTACCGCTCTTGCCATGGTCTTCGAATCTTGACTTTCTCTTCGTCCCTGTATCCGTTTGTAGAGATCTTTCCTTGAAGAATCTGACCATCTCGGTGGCTAGCAGTTCCATGGGAACGATTCTAGTACCACCAAGACTGTTTCCCTTGCCGCGATCTTGTATGCGCTGGCAACCTCTATAACTGCTCGCCTTTGGGCTGCCTCTATCATATGTTTGGTCCCTTCAATTGCCATTTTGTGGGCCCAAAATTGGGACTGGTCCCGAGGACTTGCTGGGTGTCATTCTTCTTCCGGCTTTCTCGACATCCTCTGCCGAGAAGGGTTCTGTCAATACCTGGCCCACTTGCTCTTCCTTGTACATCTGTGGTGTCTACGCGTGGAGTGACATCGCCGCTCTCGGGAACAGAGCGAAGATCACATTCTCTACCAGCTCCGGCTATAATATGGGGCAGGGGGGAGGGAGGTTCCTGCCTTGTCTAGACGCTTCAAGCTATAAGGATATAAATCCTTAACCCCATATTAGTTCCTTCACATGAGTCAAGGATCTCGTCTCACTTACTGCCCTTTGACTTCTGAATGGCTATTCGGCCCACTATAGTTCTTCGAATTCGTGTTACCTCCAACCGCCCTACATGCCCTCGTGGTGAAGCGCCTGGGCGGCAAGCAGTTCCGCCTTAATGAGCCGATCTCATCGGATCACCAGTAAACTTCTTTTCTTTCAAAGACGCGTCAAGATAGGGTTTGATTCCATCCAGTATCACATCCATTGTCCCGTCTTGGCTCTTCGGCGAAATGTATGCTGATGAAAAAGCTTGTCCCACTTTAGCCAGCAATAAATTACCTCAAAATCACCGGTGGCAACTTATGGAACTTACCCTAGTCGTGTCCCTACAATGCACCAGCCCCACACACACCACATTCGCGTCTGCAACTAGTTTGGGAAACGCGTTTGAGGTCGTTACGATCACCGTCGGGTATGCTTGGATGCCAGCCTCAGGGCCCAACAGCGAAGGCGTCCAGGCCGTCCCTATAAGCTCTGACAGCTCCACCATCACTTCCTACTGATGTATAGCCTTTCATGGAGGTATGACGTGAGGCGCCCGAATTGTCTGAAGACCTGGGTGGAAGCGCACTTCATTAACACTGCTGACGTTAATTTTGCAATTTTTAATTTCGCGAAGAATAAGGCAATAGCTCTTCTTAGTCTAAAGGACTACAGTGTGGGCTGAGGGGTTACAGATACTGAATCATAGGAAGGAACAGATGCCGGTATGTATAGCCTCATCAAGGTGCCTTATAATGACGGCCGTCCCTGATCTCTTTACCGTCGCCTGGATATCAACACATTCTCTCTCAATCGCAGGCTTGGGTTTCTCACTCTGTCCCTTCTTCATTTAGATTTTAAGAAGGCCCTATCGGGTCTTCGGGGGCCTGGACACCCGATCTTCTAGTCCTTAGTCAGTATTTATAGTTTGTACCTTCCGCAGGTCGGCATACGTGTTCCCTTCCGCATGAACCAGTATAGCCTCTCTACGCTTTTCCCTGCTGCGTGTGACGGCCTTTTCTTCTTTACCGCCTTCTGCCTTCTCTGGGGGTTTCCCCCCGCTACGTTCCTTCCCTACTGAATGTATATACAGCTTCTGGTGAAGCAATATTCTATCAATTTCTGCAAGCGTCTCTAGTTACTCTGTTCCAACAGGTCAACATACCTTCAATGTCCCACTTGATGTTAGAGCTCTGGCATCTAGCCCCATCAGACGCATCTATCCGTCCCATACCAGTTGACGCTTGTTGATAAGTGACCTCCGACCGATGTTTCGTCACTCAGGTCTCACACCTGCTCGTACGTTTCCTCCTCCTGGTTGAGACCTTTGATCGCTTCTGTAGCCCGTAGCTCCGCGTTGTATTTTTCGTTCAGGGTCTGCCATCCAGCAGAGGCCATGTTGGCCCTGCTCTCTGATGCCATCGCCCTAAACTCACGCACACACTCCTCTAATTTCGCGGATCTGGCCCTTAGTTGGTTCACCTCTGAAAACCGCTCCAATACCTGGCTGGGTGGAAGTGTCCTGTTCGGTTTTACGCTTGTGGAAGTTGGGGCATCGCCGATACCATAAACATTTCCATTAGAAATACTCGAGAGTTTGATTTTTGGCCCATCCGGGGGGGGGGGCGAGATGGGTAAACCCTGATTCTCTTCCAGTAAGTCTTCTGTAGTTATAGTTTCAGGAACGCCACGAAGAACTACGCGGAGGATCTTTTACGCAGGTTATGATATTGTGAGCCCCTTTAATGGAGGTATGACGTGAGGCGTCTGAAATCGTCTGGGTGAAAGCGCACTCCATTAAGAGTGTTGACCACTTTGCTGATTTTAATTTTGCTATTTTGAATTTCGCGAACAATAAATCCGTAGCCCTTCGTAGATTAAAGGACTACAGTGTGGGCTTCTCTATGGCCTGAAGGTTACAGATACTGAATCATAGGAAGGAACAGATGCCGGTGTGGCCTTTATTATACAGTGCTTCGCCTCTTTATGTTATGACCTAGGAAGTTTCATCATCAGAGGGTGCAGCGCTAGCGGCAGCAGAGCTGGAACTCGAAAGGCCATCGCTTGTCTTTCTTTTGTGAACTGAGGGATCAGTGAGCATGGGCTCGTGGAGTACGAAACTTAATTCAACAAAACTTATTTGTGGATTTTGGTGTGTTAATATCCTAATAACTGCGGTCAGTAGAAAACACGTATGCCTGTTACGAAAGCTCGACTCAATGTTTTGGATGAATTCACAACTTGTTATCTGGCTTTTATTAAGGACAGACTGTTACATTTATTTACTCATATCTTAAATTAATACGGTTTGGATTCTTGTTGATTATGGCTTTTAAACCCTCTTTGAATTATTGAGTTTGGTGGGTACTTTCAAGGCCTATAGTCCTCCATCGGAAATTTCCATAAATTTCCAAAATCGCAAATGATTTATATACAAAGGAATGCAACTTTCTCACTACATAGAAAATTTAACGCTATCTGGCGGCTACGACATTCATTAGCAATACACACCCATATGGTAGAAATCTTATAGTCTTATCATCAGGATTACCGAGAGTAGAGGGCACTGGGTAATCTTGATGGCATGTGTATGTTGAAGCATATTACCATATTTGTATGCGTTGCTAATTAATATCGTAGCCGCCAAATGGCGTTCTATTTTCTATCTAGAGAGAAAGTTGCATTACTTCAAATTAATTGTCTTTACATTTTTTTTTAAATTAAAGTAAAATTAGAGACAAAGAGATAATAATATATAAAAATATAATACAAATTGTAAAAAAAAATCATGTTTCCTACAAGCAGATGAACCATATCTTCCTCGGTGAAGGGCTCATCCGTCTGTTTCAAGCTACTCCTATTGTCCGTTTTCTTGGATATTTGATTAGAACGCCAACTGTTGTCCTTTCACTCTTAATGTGTTCTTTGCACTCACTTTATTTTTCTTATGTCCTTGATGTCTTGAATAAAAATGTAATACTACTACCTTATGATATGTATTGTTAGAAATACATACAGGTATAAATATATACTAATACTACTATATATACTAAGGTTTTCGGTGCGCGGCTCTATGTACTTGATAGAGAACTTTGAATCGAATATTAATATATGAGAACCGATAACAGTTTCCTTATCGGATCTCATATATTAATACTCCATTCAAAGTTCTCTATTCCTGAAAGTTTTTTTTCTAAAATAATAAAACTTCTCGATTCTCCCCATTATTACTAAGAATTAGGCCCTTGAGGAATTAACATATAGTAGGGTAATAACCCTGTATCGGTTAGAAATGGTGGATGCGCCGGGTAAAATATTTTCCGAGTTATGTTTGTATTATACTGTAATTAATTTAAATTGTGTAAATTATTTTCTATTTTCTTATATAATAGGACATATTAACGTTTTAATTTTCTTATCCGAAAAATGTTAATAAAATTCTTTAAAATGAATCCAGAAAAGGAAAAAAAACCCGGAGTGTATTTATACTAAGTAAAGTAATAAACCGTTCTCCCTTCGTTATCTAAACCTTATCTTGAAGTAGCGAAAAAACGCGCTCTGAAAAGGCAATAAAGCGAACAAAGAAACGTTTTATCAAAATATGATCAGGGTTTATAGACAGACCGGCGGGTTCTTTGTCGGGGTGGGATCGAGTGGAAAACCTATAAATATCGGCGTGCCCGGTCCGCGGCCGTGTCGTGAAGCCAGTAAAAGTGAAAACGGGCGAAACAACCCCGTAGGCGAGCCCGCCTTGGGGGGTGGTTGCTTTAAAAGCATCTGTTTTGCTCGTTATTATTACTTATTACCCCGTGAACTGTTGATGAAGTGAGGGGCTTATCCCATTCAAAGGCTAAAACATCTAATGACTTCGTTAATCCCGTGCTTTGCCGCCACTCGTACCGCAAAGAAAGAGTAATACGAGACCTCTTTTAACAACCAAGATAATGGACCACCGCCGCCGCTGCTGCCGCCACAAAAATATACATCATTAGTGTTAACCGAGTAAAACGATACAACGTTATTTTAAAATCCACTTCGGTTTCGTTATTTTCTCTGTCTCCCTAATTATATATGTTTCGTTTTACCGTAAGAAAACGCGTCCCCTAATGGCGCAATTTAAACAGCGGACTGGAGAAAAAACCCGACACCGACTGGCCGTTTCCAATTAACACATGCGCGACACTCCGTAATTAATTGCGAAGATCCGATATAACTTGTCAGCGTCGCATACCCTTGGAGTTTTATAAAACCGCGCTGCTGTCGAGGGAGGGAAACTACTCGACTTGGGGGAGCACAATAATAGATTCTATTGTGGCAGTCGCTTCGAATCCTAATCAGAAAAGTGTGTTTGCATAAAGGATATATAGTGCAGCGCACTTTTCGACTCAATAGATCCATTTCCATTGTACCCAATTAAATTATTATAAATCGTTCGGTGTAATTGGTTTTACCGGATTGAATTTAATGAAAAGCGGTTAATTGGAATGGATGTGGCATTAAAATGGATCAGTACCTGGCGGCGGCGGTAAGATTGCTCCGACTCCGGCAAGAATTGATGTCTAAAACCAATTGGGTTCACGTGTTCTGTCAAGTACCTTCTAAACGACCGAGTCAGCAATTGTCTCCAGGCACACACACACAGTAGTAGTAGTAGAAGGGGAGCACATTTATTTCACGTGTGCGTAAATAACTGAAGAAAACGTGTAAATGACACGGAGGAGGCTAGAGTTTTACATTAAGATGAATCGGCGAAAAGTGAGGGCTCATATGAGACTCGCATTAACCCCGTATTTTAAATTTAATACGAAATGGTGTGTGAATAAAAGGCGTAATCAGATAAGTAGTGGAGGCGGGCAATTGGCAAGTGATGTATACTCGGGGCTCCCGCAAAAGCTATCACATTATCTCGCCGAATAAGCTATACACGGCCTGGGGGGAGGATGAAAAAGTCGATTTAGAGTAGCGAACTCTTTGAAATATCTAATCTGCAATCTTCGGAGAGTCGTTTAGCGAGCCGGTTTCTCCGCGCGCCGCGCTGCACCATATATATCCACACCGGAATCACTTCCACCCGCGCGCCACCCTGGTTTGCATGAGTGTTTACCTATTGTTACGGTTAACACCCGCGGCCCCTCCAGCGTTTAATCTCCGCCCGGGCACAATTCTACACTTAATCTTATCGATTCCCCCCGCCGGATATTTAACATCCTCGACTATTGCTCTCTCGCCGCCGCCGCATAAAACAGTTCAGATTTTACGCCAAATTCCCCATTACCAAACCCGCCCACACAAGTTTCACCCCCCTCCAAGAGCAAACTTCGTCGGACAATTCACAAGTCTATTACGCAACTTAAATTATTGTCATTGTTATTAGCTGCGATACAACTTCGACGATCTTTCGCTGAAAACTTAACACGGCACAAGTAGCGGGCTGTCTGTCAAGAGCGCAATTATGAGAGTAATTTGAGGCAACAATAGATGTGCTCATCTGCGATTTGTTTTGTACATTTATTTGTGATATTATGAAAAAATAATAATTTGAAATTGTACAGAAACTAAAGCCAAAGGGAGGATTCTTAGATCTAAAAAAAATATTATAGTAGATTAGATTCAACAGATATTTATTAGTTTAGCAGATTTAGCAGTCGATACTGTATACTATGTTCCTCATTTTATTGAATTCAGTTCTAGCTTGTAATTCCGAATTCTTAATATCTTAATTCTTGTTTATTGTCTGCTAATATAAGCACTTATAAAGGCACCTTACACGATCAATATTACTGTCAATATTTTAGAATAATGACAGTACTACTATACGATAATATGTTTAAAATGTTCATTATTCTAAAATATTGCCAGTATTACTCATCCTGTAATGTATATTAATGATGTAATGAAGAGAATACTGATCTTTATCGGATAAAAGGAGAATTGAAGCAAATATTGACAGTACTAGGATTGACAGTATTATTGACCGTGTAAGGTGCCTTATAATAATCAAGAAGAACAATTAGTTATCTCGTTGATTATTATTCCTAAAGCCTTGGTTTGCTAGGAAGCGGTGTCAACAAAAACGGCCGTATTTCACGTCATTTTGATTTCACACATTTCTTTTACGTATATTTAAATAAATCTGGTAATTCACAGACCGGTATACTTCAAAGTATTGAGAAAATGTCATGAATTATACTGGAATCTGGTGAGTTATTTAATTATATGTACTTAAAACGTATTTTGTAATGTGTAAATGACGTCAAAAACGGCCGTATTTATCGACACCGCTTGCTAGGAAACCAAGACTTAAGTGCTTATATTTTCAGATGTTTTTTATTTGAATCCATATTTTTTTCCCGTTGTTGTGATAATTGTCATAAATTTTGTCTTCTTGGTGATGCACTGTATGTACCATTTTTTCGCTGGATTTTCCAAGCTGGTGCAATAGTTTTGCGAAAAATTCTGCAATACGTATCAGTATCATCTGCATATTGGATGTAGTTGATAACTTTCCCATTAACTTTCACTCCGGTTATTGTATTTTCTGTAATAATATCAAGAATAAAAATTGTTATGATGATAGCTAACCTTCTCAAAAGAAACGACACCTAAAGATGAGGAAGACCAATTTGTATATATCTGAGCTTAAGATTAAATGATGTCAAAAGAATTAAAAAAATGGTTTCATTATTTCAATCTCAAATAGAGAGAGCAAGTGCAAATCTGTACTAAAGTTAGTAAATCAAACTGAAAATCAATTTTCTTAAACTGTACTTTAAATCACATTTCGATATAATCCATGTTCACTAGGAGTTAATAAAGCAGCTCGTTGATAAATGCCGTTGAGTAGCAAAAAAAGAGGGTCGGCATAAAAAATTGCATAAGCAAGTGGCGGACATGGGAGAAACGTTGATCGGGGGGACAACGGTTTAGTGGGAGTGCGCTCCACATCTGCCGCATATAATTCAAAAGCACTCCCCCAGCCACCCCCCAACCCGCCGGATCGCAGATAATATTTCTTGCGGCCCATATCTCTGATGTGACAAACCGCTGGCTCAGCGAGTCCGAATCGACTGGATTAGCCCCCCAGTCGCTTGGGCCCTCTCGCTCTCCCTCACTCGGGGTGTAATATACCGTGTGATGAGAATAATAACAATAAGTCAATGGTCCGCTTTCTTCAATTACACCGCCCCGGGACGGTTTCGCTTATCGGCACAAACTACCCCACCCCGCCGCGGGATTTGATTTCCCGTTTTACGAGGAGAGAATTATTACATTGATATTGCCGCCGGATGCTGATTTACAACGGTATTTTTTTTTTCTAGCACTTTGTAATACACACCTCCTCTACCCAGAAAACGCCACGAATGTGCCTACGCTAATTATATTTCTTATATGCTGAAATATGGGAGTTTCGCTTTACAGCGTCTGTTGTGCGACAACTTTCATAAAACTTAACTTTTAATAACTTGGAAAAACTCCGGCTGGAAATTTACTACTTCCTTTTTAAATATTGCATGTCTTTGTCGGCGGATTTTATTACGTTGCGTTTACATTATGTAATGCAAATATTATGTAATTTAAATTATATAGGATTTTACATAATTGTTTGCTATAGAAAACAACTCTGGTGTGGCCTGTACACATTTCATTATTATATCGAGCTGGTAGAAGATGCAATAGAATTAACTTCAACAGCCCATTGCAATTAAACGTGCAAATATCAAACGTTGGTAAAAAAAGTTATACAACTACCAGACTAGGAGGAAAATTAAACGCCATCTGGCGACACCACATCAATTAGCAATGCACACCCATATGATAATAACTGTCAACATGCTCATGCCATCAGGATCACCGGGTATTGTCCTCTATGGATTAATATTTCAACAGAGTGCTTGAGATATCAGCACAAATTCAATTTTTTGTAAAACATATATAAGTGTGATTGAATAACAAATTGCTGTTAAATGATCCACAAAAGTATTTTTTTTATTGGACAATTTACTATGTATTAAAAATATCAAGAAAAAAGAATTATTGAGGGTGCGTAGGCTAATTCCCCACTCTTCATCCAAGCGCGGCGGGTAATTTTGAATCATACCGGCGCAAACGTCTTAACATGACAATCACTAACATATCTGTATGGGGTTATCTGCCAGTCAAGGGAGAAGCTCAGAGGAGTTTAATCACTCGGTATTTACATAAACTTCACAGCAAACCTTTGAAAAACTGTGAAAGTTGATTCGCCTCAATGGGGTTCGAACTCTCCAATGCTCAGTACGAGTCGTCTAACCACTCGGCCACTGAGCTGGGTATATTGGTTATAATATTTCGAATAATTACAATTTATATTCTTATTATATATCAAGAACTGAAAATAAAAGAAGAAGAGGTAGACCAAGAAAAGAGTGGGACAACATAATAGAGGACATAATAATCAAGAAAGGAAAAACAGTCAAGCAAGCAAGAGAACTGGCGAAGAACAGAAAGGAGTGGAAAAGAATTACAAATGTATAAACATCAGTAATTGTAAACTATAATAATGTTAATAATGTTAATGTAATAGCCTACACCGAAAGGTAAAAGGCAATTGATAATATATATATATATTATATATCAAAAGTTTTTGGGTAATTTCGTGAAGTTAGATAAATTAGAACTCGATTTATAACGGTACAACCGCTATAACTTATAAATTATACAGCACGGTTTATAAAAATTGTCATAAATTCATTTTTAACGGTATTCATAATTAAATTTTTAATTTATATTCTAATTATATTAGAAGCCGTTCAGATTAATTTAGTAGGATTATGGCTCCTTTTCCGCATTAAAATAATAAAATAAACTACTGAAATCACTATACACATAAGCTAGCACACAGCAGGAGGACCCAAATGTCGATAACCAGTTACATAATTACGAACAATAATAATGATTAGTAACTAATATAATCACTAAAGATTTTAATTGCAATTGTTAATTTTTTTAAAATTATTATCATTTCTTGGACAGACAGATATCTACTAAGTACCCATTTTATTTATTAACTCCTTTATGTTTCGAATCATAACAGCGTGGATATATTTTTTAAACTAAAAAAATATAGAATTTTCACAATTTAATTAGTGCACGGCAGCACCGCATTAAATTTAACTCTCGCATCCCCGGGGGCCTGCCGCGGAGGCGGCGACAATAAAACCTATTTAATTTTCCGCATCTTGTAAACGCCATCTACTTATGCAGATGAATATTACATTTTTCAAGCAAAACCACTTTAATCAGAGACCCACTGTGCTCGAGCCTCGAGTGATACTTGTGTTTTATTATGTGCTTTATAGTTCTATTATTATTTTTTCCCGGCCATTCCGCCCCCGCAGAGAGGCCGCGGCTGGCCCCGCGATGACGAATTAACGAAATTGCCGGGATTAATTCCGAATGGTGGAGGGATGATGAATAAACTTTTTTGCTTGCAAGATCTCCCGTCTTAATTTCACAAATGCAAAAAGTTTTTTTCTGGTGTCAGCGCGGGGCTAGGGATGGTTTATTGTGCGATGGTGTGGCTGGTGATAGCGTCTGTTTGTATTCGTAATGGTTTGTTATTATTCATAACAGATGTCTAATTAATCTTTCAAGATAATGTTGGAAAATATTTACTCTTTCTTCGTTAGTTTTTTAAATTGTTCAATTTAAATACCGAACAATAGATTTTTCTTAATACATTTTTGGGCATGTATTAAGAAAAATCTATCATATCAATCAACTAATAAGTGATAAAAAAATGCTAATATTACATATCGACTAACTTATCAAGAAAACTCGATGCCCTGAAGAAAAACAATTAAAATTCCGTCGTGCTCTATTTTTGGACATGTATTAAGAAAAATGTATCATATCAATCAACCAATAATTGATAAAAAAAAATGCTAATATTATATATCGACTAACTTATCAAGAAAACTTGATGCCCTGAAGAAAAACAATTAGAATTCCGTCGTGCTCTACTATACTTTTCTATTTATTTATTACCTCCAGTACATTTATACAATATATACAAAAGAACAATAGAAATATGGGAGGTAATGATTAGGTTCGGGTTAGTAGATTATTTATCTCTAGGTCTTCTACCTAATCATTTATTGAAATATATATATATATATCTATATATATATATATATATATATATATATATATATATGTATATATGATATATACATACATATACACATACTAAAACATTAATAATACTTGGGACATTAAAAAATGTGGACAGTTTCGAATTATATATAAAGAACACTTTTCATATTTTCTGTTTTAATTGTTTGCATTTAGTGTTTAAAAATTTATTTTATGTATGTATAGACATAAAATAAACTTTTTTTTAAAATTTTATTATTATAAAAAATAAATGTTAGCCTAGTTTTATTTTAAAATAATCCACTGTGCGTCAATATATTATTTTAGCAAATAAAATTCATAGTTACAATTGAATGTATTGATTGATTTATGTACATACAAACATATTTTCAATGTGGTACTTGTATTAAACAATATAATTACCTATTTTGTTTATATAATTAATAAACGTATTGTTAGAAGAACATATACATTATGTTAATTACAGACATGAATGTTGCTAATAAAACAAAACGAAATGTGTATATAAACACCCAGTTATGAATAATTCATTATCGCGTTTATAATATTTTCCGCGCATTTTCCCTGTCGCGTGCACTATGACGTGTTCCATTCATGCGTATAATGAATTCGGCATTATTATTAACCTCCCCAGCGATCGTACGCATAATAGTATCGCCCCATATTCGCGATACCGTCGAAATGTTAAAACTGGTAAAGCGACCTCCATGGCAATATCACCGGCGCTGATACCCTATGTATTCAATTTCAATCCAATTGTGAATTATATTTGTCGATAATGCCCAGACCACGAATGTCACAACTAAATGCCATTTATATAACGCACCGACCGATCATTTTAATAAATTGATATTGCTAGTTTATATAGTTTAATCAAATGCAATATAATTTCATAAACCTTTGACCTTATAATTTATATATATATATATTTATATATATATATATATATATATATATATATATATATATATATATATAATTCGATTGTTATATTTAAGACTGATAGGGAGGAGTGCGTACTTTATTTATGCAAAATCAAGATAAGCCGCGAATGTAACTAATTCGAATCGGGAAGACAAGAGAGCGTTTTTGAGATTGCTGTCTGTTTTTAATGACATACATAGGTTTTAGAGTCGCATTAGATTTTATGTCCCGAGATTTTCTCTCGACCTATCTTGTGGTCCGTCTTTGGGAATGTTTAGACGGAGTCATCTATAGTCATATACGTTGTAGTCTCTTGGAAAATCTCCCTCGCATGTGGCTTGTGTTTGTAGGTGGTTTTCAGGGTTAAAATGGCATAAAACTAAACTGAAAGAAATGTGCACAAGAGTTATGTGCAGCCATTCTGAGGTGTCAGCTCCGTTGAAGAGCGTCTGGTGCGATAGCGGAATGCAGCATTAATACTAACATAGACATAAGCTTTTAATTTATAAACTAACAACTACACATTGTATTCACTCTCTTTAGACACTTAAACCTGTAGCAGTCTGTAGTTGCTTCTGATCAAATACAATGTTGAGACTCAAAATTCGCGGTATGCATTTCTACTATGTGGTCAGGGGTGCGTTTTTATTATGGTCGACCTTTTCAAATGATTTTCTATCCTCAAATAATATATCTGCACGACCCAGCTCGGTGGCCGAGTGGTTAGAGGCGTCATCCGTCTCGTACTGAGCATTGGGAGCCGATTTCCAGCGGGGAACGAATTTGCGCGAATCACCTTTCATAGTTTTTCAGAGGTTTTCTGTGAAGTTAAGGTAAATACCGGGTGATTAAACTCCTCTGAGCTTCTCCCTTGACCGGCGGAAAAGCCTCACGGCTAATAGCCCTATAAAGATAGAAGTTTTTTTTTTATATCTGCACGGCTAATATTATATTGCATTCTTATTATGCGCATCCTGTGTGTTATAGTACAACTTATGAAAACACCAAATGATATGAACAAACTAAAATAATCGAAATCATTCAATCCTAATAAAATATTCTTCGAAGCAAAGTCACCTTGTTTTTGCGCGTATGAAAATAGAATCTTGTTCGCATTGGAAATATTTTTTGCATGTTTACGACGGAGAGCATTAGTCATCTGACTGAGTCGTCGACGCTGCGCGTGAGTAAAGTCAATCAGTTGTGAGTTGAAATCCATTGTGCGCGTTTAAGTGAAGTGAAGTGCAATGCAATAAATTATTTGCAGTTAATTGTGAGCGTGTTTAATGTGTACACTGTGAGGAGTTGGCAGTCCAACCTAGCATTCATAAAATGACCACCTGAACGGGGTGTGGGATGTACGGGTAAGTTTTTAGGCGAGCGCATTATAACCTCATGTTTCAATTGCGTAATACGAATTTCTAGAAAATGTCTTACTCAGTGTATAGATTATTCAGTAAATACGACTAAATATATTTATTATTATTTAGATAACATGTGTATTTCAGTCGTTTATTGAACATTTGGATTAGAGAAATTAAATCAATCTTCATCAAGGTTCTCGACCGGGGACCTTTTTGTTACATTATAGAGAGAGAGATAAAACAATCTTTATTAGGCTATTGGCCAGTGGCCTTTCCACCTTATATGATATTTGAGTAACAATGTTACATTATATTATTTAAAAAAAACCTTTATTGGCATTTCCCTCACTGCCCTTCCACATCACAAACCACAACAAAAATATATAAAAATAAAAATACAAATATAAATAAAAGTAATACGCAAAAAAATACAAATTACCCTCATCTATCACCGCTCCCTCTGCCCTCGCCACTTTCCTCTCCCACGTCAGCCTCCTGCAGATTTTCACGCCTTCCCCATCCTCGCTTAACGATTCATTCAGCTTTCTGCAGTCTCCCACCCACTCTGCTTTCACACCCTCACATTCTTCGCTAAGGTGCCACCACGTGTCGCTTCCCTTACTACACAGCGCACCCGCGGACCCATCCACACTTTCCTTCCTCTCTCGTCTGACCCACACCTCGCTCTTGCCATGCATACCTTGTCCTCCCTGCTCCACTCACCCCTGACTAAGTAACTCGTTAGTTTCCCACGCATTTGCCACTCTACGTAGCCAGGGTTGTAAGAGCTCTCATTAATTCTAGTCTGCCGTTCTTGCCACTCAATATCTCTCAATCTCTCTCTTACCTCAGTTCCTAGGCTTCCCATTTCTCTCAGCTTCTCCTCTACCCACACCTCAGACATGCATTATATTATTACATATATACAATAATATCATGTTACTAAAACAACACTTTATATTTCTTGAATCAAAACTAATATGGTTAATTTCAATACAAAAAAGACAGTAGTTCTGAAGCTTTTACAACACGACTCTGTGAAATATAATATTCATAATAACATTGATTAATCATCACCTATGTTCAACATCTGTAACGCCATTGCGTTTGTGTTACCGACCTACTGATGACTCCAGTCAATTTATGCCGTACCTTATAATTCCTAATAAAACAGGCAAGACGTGTAGAGGTGTGAAACTGATTACTAATGGATGTTCCGCAATTTTATGTTGTATTTAGATGACTTGGAAGTTTAATGCCAATGTCAGTGTTACTATGATCAGAGCTGTTCCGAGTACATTCAAACAGTACTCGAGTACTGACTACAAATACTTTTCAGAAAATGAACTCTGATACCGAGTACAAATACATTCAAAAAGTACTCGAGTACCGAGTACAAGTACTGAGTACAAATACTTTTCAGAAAATGTACTCTGATATCGACTACAAATACATTCAAAAAGTATTCTCGAGTACCGAGTACCAGTACTGAGTACAAATACTTTTCAGAAAATGTACTCTGATACCGATTACAAATACATTCAAAAAGTATTCGAGTACCGAGTACAAGTACTGAGTACCGAGTACATTGTACGTCATTGCGTACTGGACAGACTAAGCCTATCCTAGAGGCGGTCCGTGGCTAAGTGGTCTAAGCCGACTATCTGAAACCATTGCGTGCGAAACGTTGGTGGTTCGAATCCACCGCTAGTCGGGAAACTTTTCTACAAAGAGTTGACCCGGCTAGCATATCATCGATGTTGTATGAGGCACAATAGGTCCGTGAAGGGCCGCAGTGCACACAGCCTAGGGGCGGGGGCTGTAGTCACCGTAGAAAAAAAAGCCTATCCCAAATAATGTAATAATAATAATAATAATTACTGTGGTAACCTCACTTCCAAATATCCTCTAGCAATATTAATATTACAAAGTCCTATTTTTTTTTGGCTTAAGGTGGGGAATCTTCAAAGACGCCCGGGAGGTCAATAAGACATTCTCCCCCGGGAAGTGCTGGATTTCAACCCATCCAGGGCCGACCTACCAGCTAAACCCCACCTCGATTATCAAACCACTATACTCCTATATATGTAATCCAGATTTCTTTATTACCTCACAAAGGCACCTTACACGGTCAATAATATTGTCAATCCTAGTACTGTCAATATTTGCCTCAATCCTCCTTTTATATTTATCAAGCAATCAATTATCCGGTTAACATCAATATTCTCTTCATTACATCATTACTATACCTTACACGATGAGTAATACTGGCTATATTTTAGAATAATGAACATTTTAAACATATTATTGTACGGTAATACTGTCATTATTCTAAAATATTGACAGTAATATTGATCGTGCAATGTTATTTATAGTTTCTGAGTTCAAGTTCATTTTAACCAGATATCAATATTGCAATATCATCAGCATAACCAATAATTTTAACACCTAAAATTCATTTTAAATTTAATACGCCATCATAAAACATGTTCCATAAAAGGGGACTAAGAACGGATCCTTGTGCCACCCATCTTCATTTTAATTTTTTTTTTAATAATCTTATTCCCCACTATAATATCCTTATTTTCGAAATAACTTTTAATTATGTTTATTAGATAATATGAAATTGTTAATGTTTTTAATTTGTTAATAATTTTATACCATTGAGCTGTATTAAATGCATTTTTAAACGTCTAAACATAACATAACACATTTTTAATTTTTATATGAACTAATTTTAGCCAAATAAACTTCATTAATGACGTTTTCTAAAGCATTCAGAATTGATAAGTTTTTTCTAAAGACAAATTGATTTTTTGACATACCTCTTTTATATTCAACTTCCTCTCTCAGCCTTTTTCGATTAGTCTTTCTAAAAGTTTTGCTAAATTATTTAATAGACAAATTGGTCTAAATTTCAAAGGATCGCCTACAATTTTTACAGGTTTTGGAATTAAGACTAATACAGCTTCTTTCCAAATAATTGAAAAAATTGCATCATGAAATTTTGTTAAAACATTTAGGAAAATATTTGGAATTTCAACCACTAAATTTTTTATTATTTCATTTGCAATTTTGTCAATTCCTGGAGCTTTCTTATTTTTCAATCCTCTACTAACATTTTTTAATTCAACTATGCCAAAATTTTGTGTTTTTCCAAAATATTCTGAATTCCAAATAGTTGTATGGTGATCAGGAAATAAATGTCTTGCAATTTTGTATTGTATCAGATTCAATAAATATATTTTTCTTTTGAAATTGGTTGCAAATTATGTTGTATGCTTTTCCCATAAATTGTTTTCTAAATCATCACAAAGAAATTTCCAGGTATTTTTCTTTGATTTTAAAATCAAATCTTTAATAATTTTTTACTTGTATTATATTACAGATAATAATTATTTATTATATCTAAAATATCATTATTTTTTGTTTTATAGAATTCTTTATTTTCTGTTGTAATTTTTCTCTTTATTTTTATTTAAAAAAATCCTGTTTTCGTTAATTTCATCACTCCACCAATATTAACCTTTGAATTTAAAACTATTATTATTATTTAATAAATATTTATCACATACGTTTACTATACAATTTATTAAATCTAATGCATTATCGATTTCAAAGTTAAGATTCCAAAGACTTATTTGAATTCCATTTTTTAAATTAAAAATATTTTTTTTATTTAAAACATACTTATTATAATAGATACTATAATTAATTTTTTCCTTTATATTATTTTCTATGGCCTCAAAATAAACATATTTATGCTCACTAAGGGTTTCTATATCCATAACCCTCCAATTTTAATTTTGTTTGTTAAATTTTCATCAAATAATGTATCCAAAATTGATTCATGAGCTCTTCTTTGAAAGGTTGGGGTAGTACATGTATTACCTTCTAATAATTTATTACAATCGATCATTTCTTCTATCTTACCTTTGACATCAGTTACAATTGAACCCTATATTTTTTACTTGGTATTAAAATCTAATATAAAATCTATAATACATTTTTTGGAACTGTTTATAATAATGGTTTCAAGGGTTAAAGTGAAGATATTAAAAGTATTTATTGTTATATTTGGAGAAATATAACCACCTATAATTTTTATAAATTTTAAATCTAACCATATCAAACATGTAGAATGTAATTCAAGTTTAGTTTAACTAATAACTGAACGACCTTAAATATTTACTAATGAAAGATTTTCTAGACGCAAGGTCATGAAGGATTCCGTCAAAAAAAGTATACATGACAATTATATCTGTTTGTATCCAGAGCCTTTAATTAATCAATATCAACATTATTTATAAATGTGTATATCCATTTTCTGGCCGATTTTCTAAGCGGTCGTTCTGCAAAACGTAATATATATATATATATATATATATATATATATATATATATATATATATATCTATATATATATATATATATATATATATATATATATATATATATATAGTGTGAATCCACGTCTTAGCAATCTACATATCTAGATTTCGATCTTAATAGATCTCATCAGTGTAGCTCAGCTAGTAAGGATGAATTCACACAATATCTTTCCTCCTAGGGGGTTAGTTGTATTATATTTATAATATATATATATATATTTTTTAAATTTTATACATATACATATAAATTATAAATTATATATAAAGATCATAATTACCTGCCAGTAGATGGGCTATTGCTTTCTCAGTGAAGAACTCATCGGTAATTTAATTACAGAACCTCTCTAATAATTAATAATAATTGGGTTATAAATAGCGTTTTTGTCTAGTAACAGAAAATAATAAATTTCTTTTGTGGTAAAACACTGCCGGTGCTTTTAAAGACGTTGTTTTAAAATGCCTTATGCATTAGAGGGGGTCTACTATTGTAATGAAGTCAAGCTGTCCTCTTTTTTGCCCGCACCGCTACTGTACTTAATGTACGTTTTCAGCGTCCTTCATTATTCTTCACGTGACAACAAAAAATGGTATTAATGGTCCGTTTCTTGCGCTGAAAAGAAAATCCCGACTCCACCCTCGGGGTAGCTTTAAACGTGGCATTTGCGTTCCATTATGTCGGCGCAGGCGGGCATTATCAATAAACAATAAACAGCGCCAACCACCTCCCCCTCAAAGCGGGGAATCGATGCCTATTAAGGGATAATTACGATTAATTCCCTGTTAAGCTGGCGGGCGGAGTAATGTGATCCCCGGAATCGCGCTCGCTGGGTGAGTCGAGCGCGCGGACGCTCTTTCGGAAAGTTTACATGTTAAATATTTGATGGCGGCAGCGACTGACCGTTGTTTTGTTAACGGGGGTTGGTGCATGGTGGATGTGGGCATCCCCAACGGCTAGGTCAGTTCCCCGGGGGATTGTGCTCTAGTAGGGAATTCTATTACGCTCAGCGTTTACAATTCGCTTCGGTCGGTACGAATCAAGAACTCCGGATAACTTTGATTGAATGAGAAAGGGGCCCCCTCAAAACCAATACTTGTCATTAAACAATTCCGACATTTATTGCCTAGCCAATGTCAATGTCAATTCACAGACTCACTAGTTATTAATAAATTAATTATGCAACAATTACACATTATAAGAACAAACAAAAACCGAGGGCTTTTCCGTTGGTAAAGGGAGAAGCTCATAGGAGTATTTATTTTAACTTCTGAAAAGCTACGAAAGGTGATTCGCAAAACTTCCACCCGTACTCAGGCTACGTACTCAGTACGAGACGGACGACGCTTTTAAACAATCGGCGACTGTGCTGGGTTATTTTTAAATTACCACTTTCTTATATCATTTAATACATATCGACTGTGTAGCGCCATAACAGCCAATCTGATTTTGTAACAAAATTGTCAAACTGAGTTAAAGGATTTAATAAACAATACCAAAAGCCTTTAATTAATCAATATAAACATTGTTTATAAATATGTATCCATTTTCTGGTTGTTTTTCTAAGCGGTCGTTTTCCAAAACATTTTTTTTTAATTTTTATTCATATACATATATAATCTATCCAATCTACATAAAATAACCTAAATATCTGTTACATATTGAGATATTTTTGAAGTAAATTTTGTATATTAAAAACATCATTTTTTTTTCCATATTATAAGAATAATTAATGTATTCTGTTATTTGCTATACTTGAGTGGCATTACATTTTTTTGTGCTATCTTAGTACTACATTTTTTAATACACACAAGATATACAACGGTTATTATATTAAGATTCAGTAAAAAAAAACGTTTATTAAAATAACCTAAATATCTGTTACATATTGAGATATTTCGGATGTAAAAATATTTTTTTTATATTAAAAACATCAATTTTATATAACAAGCAGTATAAGAAAAGAAGTATATCAATAAATATAGAAGTATATAAATCGTGTTAAAGGTAATAAATTAAATTTATTATAGCACACAACACATCGTTATTGTCGAGTTTTCCGCTGCCGCCCCAGTCGCGCGATATATGTATATTCACTGTATGTGTGTGTGTGTGAAAATTGAATGTTATTCAAGACACGTTTATCTGTTAACTTTGTCGTTGGAATCGATAAAGCATCGTGGGGGACGCCAGTACAATAAAAAATAAACCCTCCGCCCCCTGGCCGCATTGATATTGACTTTATCTCATCTATCATATTTAAGCAAATCCGCGAGATCCATATCCCTCCCGCGGGGTGGTATATATATATAGAGCTGGCGCTCATTTCTAAAGTGTTGCCGCATTTTATTCAGAAATGTATTGATTGGACTAATCAAGGGCGAGGCCACAAAGCCCCCCGCGGCGGGTCCCTTTCGTAGGGTTTTAAAAGTTTTCGTACCTCGTTTCCGCCCGCTTGGTTTCATTTGCGCGCGATTCACCCACACTCACACACATACCCTCTCGCGTGCACGGGCAAATCTTTTGCAGCTTCGCGTCCTTTGTGGTGGTTTCAATACAATTATGACACGCATAAAATAACTGACATGTACGTGAGCAAAAAACCTAATAGATCTGTCTGAGAATACTTGAATGCTGTGATTACTGGGGTCATAAAACTGACGGCTTAACATTCTGTTGGGTTTAGGGATCTCTATTCGTACGCTATGGATATATCTTTGACGATTGGATATTGGGAGAGTATAGCTCCTACTATTCGAGGCATCTGTGGTAAGAATGAAAGGTTTCTTACAGTTCGTAAAGGCGTCTTGATTTTTGGGCACTACCCAAAGAGTACTCCACGAGTTTTTGCAGGGGCGGATGAAACCATTTTCTAACATTCCATCTCTTTCAACTTCTTGTTTGTTTCTGTCTTTTAAAACTGGCTAAAGTCACAAAAAAAAGTATACTTGAATTATGAAGATAGTAAAAATAACGTTATTATTATTCTTGATTAGTACTGAGCTGTTTGTATCATTCCTCAAGTTGAAGGATCTTCAACTTGATGACTGATTCAAATAGCTCATATAATAATACTCAAATACAATTTACAAATTGAATCGTTTAGTTTTAAAACACATGTCAAATTTTTGTCAATATTTATATTTTGGCGCCATGTTGTTGCACTACTATAGAGCTGTTTATAGCTGGAACGGCACATCAGTTTTCTCCTTTGTAATGTTACAAACTTTTGCGGGGGTGAATGATATTAACCCTTGGTTACCGTGATTCATACCATCGGTGGTCGCACGGGGTATTTTGTATCCCACCCTCTTTTAATAGTTTGTAAAGCAAATAAATGAATTATAAGAATATCTTAAAATATAAAGTATATATAAAAAAAGTTTAAACATTGAGATATTATATACAATCATAAATTAGTTTTTGTGGAATAATAATTTGGGATACCTTCTACTTTGAGTTTATTTATATTATTACATTTATTTTTATTATGTTTATACTTTTTTATATCTTTTACTACTAAGCAAGATTCGATTTTAAAATCAATAGAAAATAACAGGAAAAATCTTTATGATGATTTAGAAAATAATTTATGGGGAAAAGCATACAAAATAATTTGCAACAAATTTCAATAGAAAAATATATTGATTAAATCTGATGAACAATATAAAATTGCAAGAGATTTATTTTCAGATCACCATACAACTATTTGGAATTCAGAAAATTTGGAAAAAAAACTTAAAATGTTGATAATTTTGGCATAGTTGAATTAAAAAATGCTAGTAGAGGGTTGAAAAATAAGAAAGCTCCAGGAAATGACAACATTTCAAACGAAATAATAAAAATTTTAGTAGATGAAATTCCAGATATTTTTCTGAATGTTTTTAACAAAATTATTCATGATGGAATTTTTCCAATTATTTGGAAAGAAGCTGTATTCGTCTTAGTTTCAAAACCTGTAAAAAATTTAGGCGGTCCTTTGAAATTTAGACCAATTTGTATATTAAATAATTTAGCAAAACTTTTAGAAAGACTAATAGAAAAATGACTGAGAGAGGAAGTTGAATATAAAGAGGTATATCAAGAAATCAATTTGGCTTTAGAAAAAACTTATCAACTCTGTATGCTTTAGAAAATGTCATTACTGGAGTTAATTTGGCTAAAATTGGTTCATATAAAAATTAAAAAATATGTGTTATGTTATGTTTAGACGTTAAAAATGCATTTAATACAGCTCAATGGTATAAAATGTATAAAATTATTAACAAATTAAAAACATTAAAAATTTCAGATTATCTAATAAACATCATTAAAACTTAACAAAGAAAACAAAAATGTCTAAATTGTGGAGAAGATAATCACAAAACTAAAAATTGCTATAATCCAAGTACCTGCTATACATGTAATCACATAGAGTGGCTTGTGAATCATATAGAAATTTGATAAATTATATTAAAAAAAATTCTAAAAATAATAATAATGAAAATAATTCAAACGAATTTAAATAGATCAAGAGCAGCCCATCGCCTATTAGAACAATATAACTTAGAGGAAAATATTTATATTTTAATAATTTCTGAATCAAATAAAAATTTAGTTAACACTGACTTCTGGTACACTGATCAAAATTTAGATGTTGCAATAAAAATATGTAAATTCAATGAAGAAACAAATGTTATTAATTGGGGGAAAGAATACGGTTTGATATGGTTACATTTAAAATTTATAAAAATTATAGGTGGTTATATTTCTTCAAATATAACAATAAATACCTTTAATATCTTCACTTCAACCCTTGAAAGCATAATATAAACATATATAAGTGTGAACCCACCTCTTAGCAATCCACATATCTAGATTTCGATCTTATTAGATCTCGTCAGTGTAGCTCAGCTAGTGAGGATGAATTCACACCGTGATATTATGAGAAGAATTCACACAATATCTCGAGTGGTTATATACAAAAACAGTATAACTTACCCTCGTAGAGGGAAGTTAAACGCCATCTGGCGGCACCACATCAATTAGCAATGCACACCCATATGGTAATAATCGTCAACATGCTCATGTCATCAGGATCACCGGGTAGTGCCCTCTAGAGAATATTACCATATGGGTGTGCATTGCTAATTGATGTGGTGCCACCAGATGGCGTTTAACTTCCCTCTACGAGGGTAAGTTGTACTGTTTTTATAATATAAACAATTCAAAAAAATGTATTATAGGGGGCGATTTTAATGCCAAGTCAAAATTATGTTGGTTCAAATGTAACTGATGCCAAAGGTAATATTTTAGTAGAAATGATCAATTATAATAACTTATTAGTATGTAATACAGGTACTACCTCAACCTTTCAAAGAAGAGCTCAAGAAACAATTTTGGATCTAACATTATTTGATGAAAATTTAACAACAAAAATTAAAAATTGGAAGGTTGTAGATATAATAACCCTTAGTGATCATAAATATATTTATTTTGAGTGTATAGAAAATAATTTAAAGGAAAAAATTAATTATAGTAACTATGATAATAAGTACGTTTTAAATTAAAAAAAATAATTAATTTAAAAAATGGAATTCAATCAAGTCTTTGGAATCTTAACTATGAAATCGATAATGCATTAAATTTCACAAATTTTATAGTAAATTTATGTGATAAATATTTATTAAATAATAATAATAATTTTAAATTCAGAGGTAAATATTGGTGGTATGATGAAATTAACGAAAACAGGAAAAAAAATATAAAAAAAATACAAATTACAAGAGAAAATCAAAAATTCTATAAAATAAAAAATAAAATTTTAGATGTAATAAATAATTATTATATAGAATATAATACAAGGAAAAAATTCTTAAAGATTCGATTTTAAAATCAAATCAAATTCTTTGTGATGATTTAGAAAATAAATTATGGGGAAAAGCATACAAAATAATTTGGAACAAATTTCAATAGAAAAATATATTTATTAAATCTGATGAACAATATAAAATTGGAATAGATTTATATTCTGATCACCATACAACAATTTGGAATTCAGAAAATTTGGAAAAAACTTAAAATTTTGAAAATGTTGGCATAGTTGAATTAAAAAATGCTAGTAGAGGGTTGAAAAATAAGAAAGCTCTAGGAAATGACAAAATTCCAAATGAAATAATAAAAATTTTAGTAGATAAAATTCCAGATATTTTCCCAAATGTTTTTAACAAAATTATTCATGATGGAATTTTTCCAATTATTTGGAAAGAAGCTGTATTCGTCTTAGTTTCAAAACCTGTAAAAAATTTAGGCGGTCCTTTGTATATTAAATAATTTAGCAAAACTTTTATAAAGACTAATAGAAAAAAGACTGAGAGAGGAAGTTGAATATAAAAGAGGTATGTCAAAAAATCAATTTGTCTTTAGAAAAAACTTATCAATTCTGAATGCTTTAGAAAACGTCATTAATGAAGTTAATTTGGCTAAAATTGGTTCATATAAAAATTAAAAAATATATGTTATGTTATGTTTAGACGTTAAAAATGCATTTAATACAGCTCAATGGTATAAAATTATTAACAAATTAAAAACATTAAAAGTTATTTCGAAAATAGGGATAGTATAATAAAAATTATGAAAAAAAATTAAAAATGAATGTGGACAACAAGGATCCGTTCTTGGTCTCCTTTTATGGATGGCGTATTAAATTTAAAGTTATCTTTAGATGTTAAAATTATTGGTTATGCTGATGATATTGCAATATATAACTTAAGCTCAAAAGTTTGGCAATGGAAACTATAAATAAAATTGATCTTTGGATGATTGATAATAGACTCACTTTGGCTAGTGAAAAACCTGAATTAATTATCCTTGAAGGTAGATGAAAATTAAATAACTTTAATTTAAATATAGGTAACAATGTTATTAAAAGTAAAAATTAAATTAAATATTTAGGGCTAGATATCGGATTAACATTTACAAACCGTGTTAAAATTGTTTCGGAAAAAACAATTATAGCCCCTAGGTACCTAAAGGACATTACCAGCTCTATTATTACGTCGTTAATGGCCATATTTATATTTTGATTCATTATCTCCGTCGTACGGCAGACATTTTACCTTGTCAAGTAAAAAATATTTTACTTTAATTATTATAATACGTATGATAATCATCATTCATGGAGTAATTAATGGTATGAGGGCTGAAAGACCACGGTCGATGGCCTCTTGTACATGTATGTATGTTACAATAAATATATCTTCTTCTTCTTCAATGGTATGATAAAGTAATGTGGTCACATCAGATGTATTTTATAACGCTAGATATAAGGAATAAAGCTTAGGGCCGGTTGTACAATTAACATTTAACCGGATAATAAGGCTATTCGTGGAATAAGTTTGAGATTTGAATGCCAATATCTCAAACTTATTCCATGAATAGCCTTATTCTCTAGTTAAATATTAATTGTAGAACCGGCCCTCAATTAAGAATGTAAATATAATTCCAGTATTGTTTGAATATATGTCAGTGAAAATAAAATCCAAACTTTACTGTTGTATTATATGCAACTTGTCTGACACTAGTAATTCTGTATTATTCCGTTTCGGTGTTACCGTATTGTGGCTCCCCCTTCAGGCCCTCACTAAAACACAGTAGTCCAGTGCCAAACCCATTAATAAGTCACCTGCATCATCTGATTAATGTCACGCATTGCGCAGAACGAATGCGCGCGCAATAAGAATTAGGTTAGAGATGTTGGGAATGCTATGTATTTAAACATGTTGGAGCGAAACCCGGCTGTGTCGTGAAATACTCTATTTAAAAGTGATGAAAAATGTCAGATATAAAGCGTGCTACGTTGATTTCGTTTGGTGCGGACAAGGGTGACGAAAAGAAACAGAAACTAGTGACAAAAACAGTGCGGATTTCGTTTATTCTGCCCGAATCGAACGAGGGCACATGCCCTGTGTACAACTACAAGGAAGAGTTGGCTGCGGCAAAGGTAAGTTATAACAGAAAATGGTCACGATTTCACTGCAAACCGCCCGAGCCTGTCCCGCTTTTCATTGAGCCTTAATCATAGCGGGAACCACGGCCGGGCGACAACAAAAACATGACCCAAAAAACGTGTTTTGGTAAACAGTGCACTTTCGCCCTTTGTCAGCTCGAATCGTGGATTATTCAAAATGCCTGGCCGCCTCTGTAATTATATCGTAAAGATTCGAGAATGTAGTCGCCATATTTGTGGGGCACAGTGCAAAAATATTAAAACTCGGGGGGATTCTTGGTTAAGACCTAGTGGCAGGCACGAGCCCAATTTTCCTCACATACCACCCTAGCATGGGTGTGGATTGCAATTATGTGATAACACCCGCAATGGGGCGAGTCCCTTATTAAATAAACTAAAAAAAACAACATACACCCCATATCCCGGGCGCAAAAACAAATTGGCGGGAGCAGACTGGCGACCGGTGCGTGTGTTAGGACGTTCCGGCTGCTGCGAGTGCCGCGTGATTTTATTTCGTTTTGTAATTATTGCAATGTGTAATTTATATGTGGGGCGAGTCCCCAGGCTTCAATTCTGCTTAGATCGATTGGTATGCTGGCCCCGAGCGTGTACCGCACACAACGTGTTATCTTGTCCCCCCCTAACTAACCACAGACATTGCGCGGTTTTTCGCCACCACCCGATTCTGATATTTTAATAGCACAAATACCTTATCTTAATGCATATTTATAATCCAATTTCGTTGTATCATTGTCTATAGAAGTATTGAACCCACGCGTTCAGAAATACTCGTTTTTTTTTCGTGACAACGGCATCATACACAAAAATATATCATTGTGATAACAAATATTAATCGAGTGTACTAATTAGCACACACGTGTGTGTCAAACAACAAAAAAAACTAATTAGTCGTATTAGCAAATTGATATATATATTTTTATATATATATATATATAAGTATTTATATATAAAAAAAAAACAACGTGTGTGATTAGATAATCCAATGGCATAACCAAATGATTCTATAAAACTGTTCAAATAATTTCCTAATTAAAACAAATGAGTTTATATATAATAATAATTAAAAAAAAGTCCAGGTGATGTTGCTTGCCAATTTAATCTATAAATAAGACGCGTCACTGTAATTACATTTCTATCACACCTAAATCGTTACGTTTGATAAGAAATAACCTGCATGCATTAACATGCACTAATCAATCAAATCACACATACTTTTTTTTATTATTTGTGATTGTTTTAATCTAACTAGGCGATTGTACGTTCGCCGCGCTGTGGGGGAGGCGCGGCAGCGGTGCCTGGCGTGCGGAGCGCAGATGGCTTTTCGGCGCTCCCATAAGAAATTCCGTGGATTACGCCTAAAATATTAATTCCGAATAATCATCAACGTCTTGATTTATTTTCGGCAGGTTTTTGATTATTTATTACCCGCGTTTTCGGCGGATTCATGCAAATGGAGTGCGCCGTGGGAGCGTACATCGCGCGCGAAAGTATCCGGCGAGCAGGAGGCGCAGGGAGGTAACCCGCTGGCCGCGTGGTTCATTCACTGGTGTGAATGGAACGCGCGCGCGGTTTGCCGCTCAGCTGGCGCGTTGTACAACTGGCGGAGGATAGGGGGGATTCTGTAGTACACAATGGGGACGGTTTTGATTGCATTGGCATGAATGTGTGCGTGTGTGTGCTGGAGCGTCGTCGGGCGTCGGTTTAGCGGATGGGGGTACTTAGTTTGTGAATGCAATTACGTGGACGACCGATTTCGTTACATGGATAATATTGTACATAATGTATAGTTGAAATATATTGTATATGTTTCAGGGTTATTGATAATAATAATAATAAATACATTTATTTACATATACATACATATATATACAGACAGGGCCGTAATTAAACATAGTCAACAGGGGCACGTGTCCAGGGCCTACACGGAAGGAGCCCCAGATAGACAGAAAGATCGAACAAATTCATTATTCATTCTTTATATTAAAAAAACGCTACAACGTTTTCGGAACCTATCTAAAAATAGTAGACCACCACCCCCATCCCTACTACTGTCCCAACAATGTAGCTAATATCAGCCATTAAGGCGAATCTTCGAAAATGTCGTTCGAGGATTCCAGCTGAAGATCTATCCCAAAAACGCATAGTGAGATTAACGAAACTGCTTCTACTTTTTTTGCGGAGTGTACAAGCCGTCGCCCCAGGAAAAATCGGAGGGGTGTGCACCGAGAAATAAATTTATTTCGAAATAACGGACTTGCGCGGATGACTATACATTATACTACTGTACTTAAGCATTATCAAATTGTATTTATCATAACTTGAAATATGAAACTACAATCTCTTGGAGGAATTTCTTTTGAATTTTGATTACAAATCGGATACATATACATTTCTGAAGCAAATATTGACTACTTTTGCATATTTTTTACAACTATTTCGAGACAAAAAATTAACATTTTCGTCCTAACAAAGTATCAAATCATCCTTAAACTTGTGAAATATCCAAAAATATTTTCAGAAAATTATAAACTGTTGACTAGAAAAGTCCGCGCGATTAAGTCAATATTGAACCGTATTTCGTCTTCCGAGATTCGCCTTAAAATAAAAGTTTTAAAATCTTTTAGAAAGTATTGTACAGTTGTACGAAATAAGTAGCTTTATTTGATATATAAAATTTAGTATAGGGGTGCCAGTAATGAGGTCTTGTCCAGAGCCCCCCAAAAAAAAAACTGGTTACACAGATGTTATATAATGCACTACATATATCTCACATGTATGGAGACGTAAAGAAAAAATTACACTAGAATATAAGATTAAGAAATTCTCCAATTAAGTATGGCTCTAGATCACTGAGCAGCTCAAACCTTTTTGAGGAATAGTATTTATTAATTTGAGGTGGAAAATGCTTAAAGATTTTCATCGAACAACACGACGTACTACTTGCATACATAGATAATCTGTGGACAGGAAACATATAGTTTGCTCTATGTCTTGTGTTGTGCGTGTTTGCCATTGTGTTAGACACACATTTTGTGCCTGAATAGGAATGTTGTGCATTCATAGATGTATAAGGGGGCGATCATTAATTATGTGAGGCAATTTTTCGAGTATTTGAGACAACTAAGAAAGTCTAGAATCAAACTGAAAAAGAAAGAAATTAAAAAAAAATGTGTACATTTTAGTGGAGAAACATTAGCTTTACTTAATTTAACCCAGTTTTCTCGCAATTTTACATTGTCTTGTGATATTTGCCGAGTCCCACACGTGAGATTGGGTGAGATTCGGCTCGACTTATTTAATGGACGCCCCCTAATGGCAGTGTCCACATGTTTGACTTGAATAGACCACTACACGTATCATTTATTTGCACATTATTTATAATTTTGATAGCTCTTTTTTTTAATGATAAATATTTTGTTTACAGTGATTGACTTTTTGTCGTATACGGGCTATCTGAATGAAGAATCATCAAATATATTAATGTTAATTAATAATTTCTCAAAAATTTCACTCTCCGGTGGGACTTGAACTTTGAGAAATTATTAATTAACATTTATATATCTGGTGATTCTTCATTCAGATAACCGTACACGGCAAGAAGTCCTTCAATATAAATTAGATTGAACATTATCCGAGAGGAAATAGTCATTCAAAAATGTTACCTTCTAATTAGTCACATATCGACACGGCTGTATGAGCGAAAAAAAAAACTATTGGAGCGTCAATGCAGTTCAAACGTCAATTTGTGTGAATATTTCGACATCTCACGCGCTATCCACTAACACCCTCCATGGCGCAGTTGCTAGCGCGACGGCCGCGATAGCCGGAGACGTGGGTTCAAGTGACCGTGGGTTCAAGTCCCATCTGAGAGTGAAACTTTCGAGAAATTATTATTTTGTTTACATTGGAATAGTACAAGGCAGAAAGGAATGTCACTGGAAACTGAAAATCTAGAAAACCAAATTTCGTGTTTAGAGCACATCTGTATACCATTGATATTCAATTAATATAATACAGCTAATGTTAAAAAGTAATTTTAATTAATTTTGATAATAAAATTTGTGTGCAAGATGTAATCTTCACTGAAAGAATTGTTCCTTTCGATGATAACTTTTGTCCTTCAAAAAAGGGAAATGTAAAAAAAACACAAATTTACCACGTTAGTTTTAGTTTAATAATAAAATAATTAAAAACAGGTATGTTGTAAAATTCAGTGAGGTAGTGTGTCCAATAAGACGCGGGTGGGACTATAACCGAGTATTCTCAGTTCTCGTGTTACGCTCGTTGTCAGTTACTTAATGTTTCTATTTATTTCTCAATTCCTGAGCTCGTTATCTCTTTGGGGTGCCTAGCAGTGGGTGGGGTTGTTACAAAAATAAAACGTGACACAAACGGCGAGAAGGAGTGATGGTTTGTATGTGGCGTGCTGTATGTAAAAGTTTGTTTGTTGCGGGAGGATTGCCTAGGTATAGTAAAATTGATGGAGTTTAATAATGAAGTACTATCTTGAACATTGTGTATAATCTTGTATAAATCTTTAACCAAAATGTACCTATGGATGTTATAAATTGAGAGCATATTAAACTCGACAAGTAACGATTCATACTTTATATTGTAATCAGGATATCTTTTGTGTTTATGAAAGTATAAATATTTCACGAATCGTTTCTGACAATTCTCCAGCAAACACACATATTTATTATAGCCAGGCGACCAAACAGATGCACAATATATCAGCTTAGATATTACAAATGATTCATAAATTTTCATGATTACGCCAATACATTTGAACTCACGACAGTTTCTAATTATGAATCCCAAAACTTTATAGCAATCAATGGTAAGTTTTTCAATATGAACGTTGAATGTAAGTTTATTGTCAAATAATACACCCAAGTCACTGGAATTGGTTTTAATATCAATGATTTTTTCTTGTAGCAGATAGAGACTGGATTGAGTTTTCTATGATATGACATGGAATAACATTTAGAAACATTGATGTTTAAACCATTTGTATTACACCAACTATGCAATCGAAACAAAGCTTGATTGAGTTCTCATAGAACGTATCCGCCTTCGTTTTATGTACAATGTTCAAAACGGTAATTTTGTTCATATCAGCCTCCAAAAACTTGCGATGTTGTTCACTATCTGCATTGTTTGTACTTATTTTGTCCGAATTTATCTTTTAATGCCTTCATACCCACCAAAAATTAATCGCAATCGCTGCACGTGTCAGATTTAGAATAACCGAATGCTATGTTAAATTTTGTATTGAATTTTACTCTATAATATACATATGATACATAAGGATTTCCAAGTTCAATGTACATATCGTACATTTTCTTAAGTCTTCTGACAAATACGTTCTAGTTGTTTTCTTGACCGATTTAATGTGATTGCACCCAGCTTCTAAAGTTCCAACCAGATCTTTATTTGTCTTCGGATTAAGACCTCGTTTGTGTTTGTCTATGGATACTACTAATCAGTCTTCAGTCCCGTTTTAATGTTGTTAATCCAATATTTTTTAGAAAATACCATTAAGTGCAAGGAAAGTTTTATAACATACAACACCCAAAGTCAACTAAGAAAGGTAAGAGAGAAAGTTTCACTCACGGTTTTCACTGACGTTCCTTCCGTATCATTTTAATTCTATTGAAAAATAAAATGCTAAGAATTGTAGCGTTTAAAATGGGTATTTCTAGGGAGAATATAATGTATGTTGATATTATTCGTAGTCTTAATTTTAAATCTTTGGTAATATGTCATAGATTGAATGATCTTTACTTTTTACGGAAAGTATTATCAGAAGATATTATTTGCAGCAATCTTCTGTCTCCGTTAAAATATATTTCCAACCGACGGTATAATGTCCTTATCAGAATTAATGTGTTGAGAATGCACTATATATCTCTTAGCTCTTATAGATCACTATAGTTTTTTCTGTTCTATGCAGGAGTATATTTTAGGAGCTATTTTTGTAAATAGAAATAATAATTTGATATTGAAAATTTAAAATGTTTGTATAGTTTGCTACTTGTACACAGATTTCTTTATTTTAATTTTTCCTTTTCTTTAGCCTTCAATGTTTATAATTCTTGTTTTTATTCATATATAGTATTATTAACAAAAGAACTTTTTTTTCTCTGCTTGGTGGTTTGTGCAATGTTTGCGCTAGTCTCGTTAATTTTTATGCAATTATATTGACTTGATTATATTTTTTATATGTACATGTATCTATGGGGTTTCCCGCATATAAATGAATAAATGAATAAATGAATAAATGAATAAATGAATAAATGAATAAATGAATAAATGAATAAATGAATAAATGAATAAATGAATAAATGAATAAATGAATAAATGAATAAATGAATAAATGAATAAATGAATAAATGAATAAATGAATAAATGAATAAATGAATAAATGAATAAATGAATAAATGAATAAATGAATAAATGAATAAATGAATAAATGAATAAATGAATAAATGAATAAATGAATAAATGAATAAATGAATAAATGAATAAATGAATAAATGAATAAATGAATAAATGAATAAATGAATAAATGAATAAATGAATAAATGAATAAATGAATAAATGAATAAATGAATAAATGAATAAATGAATAAATGAATAAATGAATAAATGAATAAATGAATAAATGAATAAATGAATAAATGAATAAATGAATAAATGAATAAATGAATAAATGAATAAATGAATAAATGAATAAATGAATAAATGAATAAATGAATAAATGAATAAATGAATAAATGAATAAATGAATAAATGAATAAATGAATAAATGAATAAATGAATAAATGAATAAATGAATAAATGAATAAATGAATAAATGAATAAATGAATAAATGAATAAATGAATAAATGAATAAATGAATAAATGAATAAATGAATAAATGAATAAATGAATAAATGAATAAATGAATAAATGAATAAATGAATAAATGAATAAATGAATAAATGAATAAATGAATAAATGAATAAATGAATAAATGAATAAATGAATAAATGAATAAATGAATAAATGAACAAATGAATAAATGAACAAATGAACAAATGAACAAATGAACAAATGAACAAATGAACAAATGAACAAATGAACAAATGAACAAATGAACAAATGAACAAATGAACAAATGAACAAATGAACAAATGAACAAATGAACAAATGAACAAATGAACAAATGAACAAATGAACAAATGAACAAATGAACAAATGAACAAATGAACAAATGAACAAATGAACAAATGAACAAATGAACAAATGAACAAATGAACAAATGAACAAATGAACAAATGAACAAATGAACAAATGAACAAATGAACAAATGAACAAATGAACAAATGAACAAATGAACAAATGAACAAATGAACAAATGAACAAATGAACAAATGAACAAATGAACAAATGAACAAATGAACAAATGAACAAATGAACAAATGAACAAATGAACAAATGAACAAATGAACACAAAATGAACAAATGAACACAAAATGAACAAATGAACACAAAATGAACAAATGAACACAAAATGAACAAATGAACACAAAATGAACAAATGAACACAAAATGAACAAATGAACACAAAATGAACAAATGAACACAAAATGAACAAATGAACACAAAATGAACAAATGAACACAAAATGAACAAATGAACACAAAATGAACAAATGAACACAAAATGAACAAATGAACACAAAATGAACAAATGAACACAAAATGAACAAATGAACACAAAATGAACAAATGAACACAAAATGAACAAATGAACACAAAATGAACAAATGAACACAAAATGAACAAATGAACACAAAATGAACAAATGAACAAAAAATTAACAAATGAACAAAAAATGAACAAATGAACAAAAAATTAACAAATGAACCAAAAATGAACAAATGAACAAAAAATGAACAAAAAATGAACAAATGAACAAAAAATGAACAAATGAACAAAAAATTAACAAAAAATTAACAAATGAACAAATGAACAAAAAATTAACAAATGAACAAAAAATGAACAAATGAACAAATGAACAAATGAACAAAAAATGAACAAATGAATAAATAAATAAATAAAGTCGGCATTCTATAAGCTATTAGTTTCCTTGTGGAATGCCGGTGGACATCTCCAAAATCGCCCGACGCTCTCCCCGTTCTCATGATCTTTAAGCCGCAAAGAATGTTTTCCACCATATGTATATAATCTGAACTACTCCACTGCGACTCCTCTTATACCGTATTGGTAGTTTTGATAATAGAATTGAGAAGTCAATGCAATCAAAGGCCTTCGACAGTTCTAATAATACTTAGACGCTATGTTATCACTGTTTTTAAGATTATTTAAGTAAATTCGAAGATTGATAATAGAATTCTATTCTCAAATCTGTTTCAAACATAACTATGAATGATAATGACATAAAATATGAAATAATAAATAAAATAAAAAACAATCATTTTCAAAGAAGCATTCTCATAATATAAATATCCGGGTACACTACTTTCTGAATTACATTGATATTTTACATTTTCGACATTTACCACTTTTTAGACATTTTTGAGAAATTTTAGTTATGACACGTTGACATATTATGTCCCATTTTGATTATTTAACACATTTTGCTATAGTTGGACACGTTTTGACACCCCACTACTTTCCGAATTGTATTGACATTTTTCACTTCTTTAACATTTTCGATATTTTCAACTTTTAAACATTTTTTGACACATTTTTGATATTTTGACATTATGATTATTTCGTTTTGACACCACACTACTTTCCAAATAGTCACTTTTTTAATATTTTCGACATTTTTAAGTTTTTACACATTTTTGAATTGTTTACATATTTTGTCACATTTTGACGCACTTGACATATTTGGACACGTTTTAACACATGACACATTTTGAAACGAGTGCACTACTGACGAGGTTTCTTTATTTCCATTACAGAAAAAGGATAAAGGCAAACAAGTGCCAAATGGAAAGGAAGCGAATGGGCTGGACCCATTCGATGAGGATGATGATGATGTTCGTAGGATCGCTCAAGCAATGGAGGCGAAATACGTAAGTCTATACATACTCTATACTATAACAAACTACTATACAAAAAAAATTATTTTAAATTTAGTGTATATATTCTTATTTCCTATTTGTAGGTAATTAATGTCAAAAAACGTCTTTATATATACTGTATTATTTATTGGGTGCCCAAACTTTTGATCACTTTGTGCAACCTGTTGTTTAAATTATAGGCGACTTCTAACCAATATCGACATCGTATGTATTAAGTGATCATTGATCATTGATCATTGTGTGGGACGGGCATCATAAATATGTACGTCTGATCTATACAAATCTCTGATGCCCGACAGAGCTATCGGTAGGTCAACACCGCAAACGCCATGACGTTGACGGACGTTGAACATCTAGGTGATGATTAATCAATATTAATATTGACCACGGATATTTAGACAGGCCTCTAAAGCCCGTATGACATTATTTAGTTTCTTACATCGTTTTATATATAAGCATTGATTTATATTGAACTATTTCTAAATGGAAAATTATAGAAATTGAAGGCATTATCAAGTTTTTCCGATGACTGATAATGCCTAGAGCTTAGGCGAAACTAGTTGTTTTAAACAATTAAACAAGTGGTAAAAAACATAGTAGATTTATTCATCTCCTTTATTGAAAATGAATTACCACGTAGTAGACCACAAAACCATTCAATTTCTATAATTTTCCATTTAGAAATAGTTCAATATAAATCAATGCTTATATATAAAACTATTTAAGAAACTAAATAATGTAGTTAGTAGTTTTATTAGTCTCCTTTATTGAAAATTATAGATTAGAGTTTACATTGTGTTGTTTGTTATATCAAAAACTGGATATAAGTGTCATACGGGCTTAAAAGCAGTACAAAGTAATAAATAAATAAAACGAATTTTTCTTTGTTTTTTATCACTTGTGATAAAAAAACAAAGAAAAATTCGTTTTATTTATTTATTATAATGAATTATCACAAAGTAGATGCCGATTCAATTCAGTACAAAGTAGTATAAAGGCGCTTTTGTTTAGCATGGTTTATCATTGCTAGTCGCCTCCGTGGCGTGCAGTATCGCTCAGATCTTGCGGTCGTGCGCTGCCGGTTGTAAGGGCCGAGGTAGAATTATGCGCATCGGAGGAACAAGAAGCAATAAGCCCGTACGAGCCCAGAGTGATAAACGAAAGGCACTTAAAGCATTTATAAATAGAAAACGAACCTGTGATTTAGTACAATATTAATTTCAAGGCTTCATAAAGTAGTCGAGAAAAACGGAATTACATATAACTTTGCCAACCAGAAAATATGGTTTATAGTGTTTAAAATATAAGAATCGTTGCTTTTCCATCTCGTTCCACCATCGGGTATTTGTGATTAACAGGGAATGGGACCGCCGGCGAAGAAGAAGCGGAAGGGCCGTAAGGACGACTACGCGGACATCGGCATGGGCTACGACGAGTCCGACTCGTTTATTGATAACACGGATGGCTACGACGAGATCATCCCGCAGCACGTCACCACCCTCCACGGGGGCTTCTACATCAACAGTGGTGCCCTCGAGTTCAAGACTGATGAAGAGGCTAGCTCCGACGTGTCCTCCAGCTCTTCCTCGTCGTCCTCGGATGAGGAGGATGAGGACGACGAACCACAAAAGACTAGTCGAAAGGTACGTACAATTTAAATTCATCTAATTGTAATACTTGTTTGCTATATTTGCTGCCTTGATGGAATATTTGCTGCCTTGATGGAATATTTGTTTTTTTGTATGTATATAAATATCGCACTTGGAGATGAGAAGTGATATAACTTCCAAAATGAATTTTCAGGTTTTGATTCTTGTCCTTTTTTGCATAAATATCAAATACTTAGGCAAAAAAGGATTAAAGGTTCGTTAAAATCACTTTTTATGCGTTTAGAATAAACCAAATATTATTTAAAAAAATTAGATACCATTATACTCAATGGTAAAACTGATGGAATATATGTTTTTTAATGTACATACATATCGCACTCGGAGTTGAGTGTCATAACTGCCAAAATGAATTTTCAGACTTTAATTCTTGTTCTTTTTTGCATAAATATCAAATACTTATGCAAAAAAGGATTAAAGGAGCGTTAAAATCACTTTTTTGCGTTTAGAATAAACCAAACATTATTTAAAAAATTTAGATACCATTATACTCAATCGTAAAACTACTGGAACTATTTATTACAATCTTTAAAATGCATTTCTCTAAAAAAAACTGTTTTTGGAACATTTGTTGGCTTACGTGGGATCTATATATCATTTTAATTGTATATGGTGACATTTTTTTCTATGTTGCAATCTGCTATATTGAGTCTAGTACTTGCCATAATTCGATAAGGTTCTTCTTTTTCTTCTTGATTGTCTTCGAAAATCGAAATACTCAACTCAAACGGGGCCATTTTATTTTTAAGTCTTCGCCGGTAGTATTCTATAGCATTTTGTGTTAATTACTGCCCTTAATGGTATCCACATCAATTACGATTTATCTACTATCCGTACGTGATCATAAATAGGTACTAAATTTATTTGGATAACAAAAGAATTCTTCATTACGTTTTCCGGGACGCGGGGCGTAGAGCTAGAAACCGGGAAAATCTGGTCACCGTAGAATTGACTCGTTTTTGAACACTATTCAATTATAATACAGAAAATCATATTTTTTTGTTTCTCAGAGGATATTAGATACCAGCGATTCAGAGGGAGAAACCGAGACTGAGAAGAGCAAGGAGGTTGACAAGGCAGAGAAAAAGAAGCCTGTAGTGAATGGCATGCCGCCGGTTAAAAAGAAAAAGATGCTGGTCGTGCCCGACAAGATTAAACAACTGAAGAAGGAGCAGCGCGTGCCAGTGGAGGACTTCAAGAAGAAGACTGTTAAGGACTTGTTGAAGGAAAAACGCGAGGAGGGGAATGTACAGTCCGAGGTGGTGACAGCTACAGATAAAAGCGATAAAGGTAAAACCTAAATTACAGTCATTACATACCCATTTTCACTAATACTAACAATTTCTTCTCTATGATATTATCAGTATTATTTAGGCCATGGTCTACAGATAAAAGATATTTTGGAATTAATTCTGAACAACCTTTATTTATGATTATTGAGAGTAGAGTTGTTAACTTAACCAACGGGCGGTCCGGGTTTGAATCCCGCCCTGGGTAGTCGGTACTATTTCTCATGGGGATACAAACAACGACACTTTAGAAAAACTCTGGGATGATTTTTGGATGTCCTAACAATCACATACACTAACACACGACAGAAGGACCCGAAAGTCGATATCCAGAAACAGATACTTTAACTACTATAATTTTTCTTCAGTTGCTATAAGAATTTTTATATTATTTCGATCCTGTTTTAAAATGACTACTATTGAAAATCAGAAAATCTTATCAATGATTCCGTCTCACAGTTTTTCATTTGTCATATCAACTTGCTGTTTATAAACTTGCAGGTGATATGAAAGAAAACAAAAACCCGAAAACGCTAGACAGCCTTACGGACGTCATCGACTCGGTGGCGAAAGGTAATGATAATAACAATAAAAAAAGTACAGAAGTTGTGAGAGATATTAATAAAAAAGAAGTTGTAAAGAAGGATGTGCCTAATGTACCAAGTTTGATACAAACTAAACAAGGTAATTATGTACAAACGCGTTGTAGTTGCAATAGATGCCGCTGACGGTGTTTAATTCTCATGTGTAGATTTGATATAATAATTGTTTGTAGTTTTGGTGCCTTCGTCTGAAGGGGAGAATAGTCGCGATAGTTTCACCGAGCAACACAAGTCGGAGACCGTACAACTGCCCGAAAACTTACCCGATAACATAGTAGAGATAGTTACTAAAATTAAAGAAACTGCCCTTAAGAATAGTGAGAGTAATTCAAAGATTTTTACGCAACCTGTAAATACGTTGCTACTTAGGTGAGTAAATAAGCTAGCGATTTAGTGGCTTTAAATGTTTATGATGATTGTTTTTGTTCCAAAGCTTGGAGCGTAAATGTAGATGTCTAGGTAAACAGTCACGTGGGAGAATCTACCAGCACCTAGCACCACTAATGAAGTGTAGGAAAGAGACGGTAATCAAGCGTGCTAAAAATTTGGTGTTACAAGATGATTTGGGGAAAATGAAGGATTTGGTTATTGAGTGAGTATTATTATTAATTTTTTGTATGTTTGACATAACGGGTAACGGGGTCGAGGGCTCGAGTTGCAAAAGTTAAGACGTGCCCCGGATGGTATCAATATGATACCATGTTATCTAAGAGGTATAGGACAGCGTGGTATTCCTGTGATGCCTCACAAATATCGTTATTTATTTATTCCATTTTGATACATTGTTTATACCTCAGATATTTAACATTTTGAAATCCAAATAATATGTTTAAAGTGGATACCACCAAATTAATTAACTTTTAAATCATATGGTGATGTGTTTGCAATTATTATTACTTGTTTTAATGCGAATATCACTTGAGGTTATTGTTTCAGCCTTAAAATGAAAATTGATATAATCATGCCGTCGCTATTAGGAAATTACGAACGAGAAAGTCAGAAAATCGTGCAGAAAAAGTAAGTATATACACATCATCATTTGTATTTGCAATACATAGATATTCGATTTTACTTTAAGGTTCTCTAAAGAAAGTAATGAACAGGAAGAGAACAAACAGCTCCGGATGCCGAAACGTAAATTTATTTGGACGGAGGAAATTAAGTAAGTTTATAATAAAATAAATATATTAAAAATATGACCAATAAAGGTCTTTTTTTTGATTAAAAATATGAGCACAATAATAATATATATTACATGTTCAGTAGGAGTTTTTTTTAAGAATTATAGTTTTATTTTGACTAGTATTGTAAACTATTGGTAATCCAACATGTTGTGAGATATGCAAATCATCATTTAAATTGTTCTAGAAAATTATTAAAAGAAATAGTAACAATCCGTCGACGATCCTACCTACTAGAAGGCAAAAACAAGGAAGCTGTGGACATTCAAATGAATCTATACTTAAAATCGGAAATACAAATTTTGTGGCCTGACGGTTGGATGTCGATGGCGGCCTTGCTGAAAATCTACAATAATTTCAATGATAAGAAATCGCCGCTGGCCAACAGGGTGAACCCTATGAATAAAGAAGCCGCGAGCGCTCGGCCGCCAGCGGGCAGCGAAGTCACCAAATTGAACATCAGCAAGGAGAAACCTCTCGCGCCCAATCGGCTACTCACCAAAATACCCCCTTCAAAAGAAATGCAAAAATTGGCGAGCAACACAATGCTCTCCATAACGCCAGTCGTGCCGAAAGCCGTTGAAAACAAACCCAAACCTCCGAAAAACGATCTAACAATCAATAAAATCGAAACCGGTGTCTTACAGGTCGAAATACCCGCCAACAGTGGTCTTAGTATAAGTCCCACTAAAGAAATATCACCCAAAATGAAAACCGAAGAACCTATCACAATTAAACCGGTTCAAACAGAAACACTACTAATCCCAAAAGAGCATTCAAAACCCATCGAGAAAACCACAAAATTCATCCACCTACCACAAAGCAACTACAAACCAGAGAACTTAACAATAAAACCAGTAAAACCTCCAACAGACCACAAAATTGAAAACATCATGAAACCCTCGCGACCCACAGAGACCACCTCCCCAACCACATCAATTTCCCCAATAGCCGCCAAACCCGAAGCCGCTAAGCAACCCGAAGCACCAAGACCTGAGAACCTTTCTAAAGTGAAACCGGATGTTAAACCGAAACCATCGGTTAATTCGTTGATTAAACCTAATAAACCGGAGGCTCGGAAGGATAATGATATAATCATTCTGGACGACGACGCGGTTGCACGTCCCAAACCCACTGAGCACAAAGTGATTGATTTAACAGCCTCTACGGACTTGCGGCGTAAGCCCGGCCCGAAGAGCAAAACAAAATACTATGATCCATCGATGATTAAACCAGTGAAGAGTGCGAATGCGATAGAAGTGGTGAAGCCAAAAAGTTCTTTGATGGGCAGTACAGAGCTAGATAACATCCTCCAAGAAAACATAGCCGAAGCGGAGCAATACTACAACCAGTTGAAAAAAGCGCGGATGCACGAGAACAAAGCGGTGCACGCGAAGGGCCCGAACGACGGCGACGATATCCAAAAGGTGATGGAGGGCCTGAAGGTGCTGCAAAAAATGTCGACCCCTTCCAAAAACAGCGGCGACTCGTTGACGAGTTCCCCGGTGAGTGTGATAGCTTTTAACAAAACGTACACCCCGAAGACGAGCCCCGCGGCCAGTCCGAGCCTCGTCAAGCAGGAGGTGATGGGCTTCCAGGACGCCTTCCAGCGGCAGTTTTTGAACGATCTGAAGCACACGATGAGCGTGCCGACGTCGTCCAAAAATTACAATAGGTAACGCGTTACAGTTTATATGTTTTTTTTTCTAGAAAGTTTTAAACTGTTTTGTTGTAGTGCACACGCGAGCGGCACGAGTGGTGTGCACCCCGAAAAGTATTACACTGTAAGTGCTTGAGGTGGGCGAAACCAGTTGTATTAATTTCGGTTGTTTTTCAGAATGCGAATAATAATTATGCACAGCAGAATGCGAGTAAATATAAAGCCAATTTTACATCACAGCAAGGTATGTTATGTTATATAGAGATATACAGAAATTCCCAAAGTTGCTCATTAACTACTGAATCAGTTCTACAGTAACTTTTTTTTTCACTACTGAATCAGTTCTACAGTAATTGTTTTTTTTCACTACTAACCTACAGACTGTTTATATTTGGTAATATTATGAACCACTAAATGTTATTTAAGAAATTAATTTTAAAAACATGGGCTATAAACGATCGGACTTTGATTCTTGGCTGCAACATCTCGCGTCTTGAGTGTCTACATTGTGCTTTTGCAACTACTACGTCCTCTTGTATACTGTCGCGCGTAATATCGGGCATTATTGTTGTTGCCATATTGCAACTAGTGATCAATGTTGCAATATCGGTTTTATTTATTTATTTAATTTTATAACCAAAAATGTATGAGAGTATACTTTGGGAACTTCTATTATAATTGGGTTAGTGTAGTCAGAATATTGCGCATTGGTGAAAAGAGAAGAAAGCAGTAGTTGGTAATTTTGTATGTTGTAAGTGTGAAAACTAACCATAAAGCTTATCTATACAGAGATGAAGTGATTAAGAGAAAAATGTAAATTATTGCATCGATGTTTTTTCCTCTATTGCTACTTTTCCAAAATACCCAAGAGAATTTTCCCATATGAAGAGTACAAGGCAGAAAGGGGGAATGTCAGTGTAACTCTAGAAAACCAAATATATATATATATATATATATATATATATATATATATATATATATTTTGGGGTTTGTGTATATAAATGTGCTCTAAAGTTACACTGACATTCCGCCCTTTCTACCTTGTACTCTTCATATATGTTTGCGTCTTTATTTCATCCTTTCCTGTTCCGTTTTTTCTTTTCTACATTTATCTTTTTCAAGAATGCACATATTCTTTATGTATTCCTTAAGACATTTCTTCTTTTGTAATTTTCCTACCGTCGAGTCGTCTGCTGGATTTTTTCGAATCCTAGGAACCATCCTTGCTACCTTTCTATTACATCCCACTCTCACTTCCACTCCATATTAACCAGGAGAAACCAGCGCGAATATAAAAACGATCCTTTTTTAGCATTCTTCCTCCCATGCTAAATCATAAGGATTATCTATACAGAGATGAAGTGATTAAGAGAAAAATCTAAATCTAAAGCTTTTTCCTCTATGGCTACTTTTTCCAAAATATTCTAGTAACTTTTACCATATATATTTGCGTCTTTATTTCATCCTTTCCTGTTCCCTTTCTTTCTTTCTGCATTTATCTTTTTCAAGAAAGCACATATTCTTTATGTATTCCTTCAGACATTTATTCTTTTGTATCTTTCCTGCTGTTGAGTCGTCTTCTGTAACAGCGCCGTCCTAGTTGTGGATTTTTTCGAATCCTTGCTACCTTTCTATTACATCCCAATCTCACTCAACCCGGAGAAACCATCGCGCGTTTAAAAACGATCCAATTTTTAGCATTCTTACTGTCATGCTAAATTTTTACTGGCATAGTTATACTATATTGTATAGCTACTAGCTGCACTCAACTTCTAACTTGTCACCAATGAGCAACTGAATTAGTTACATGTAATTTTGTCTATTAACATGTAATAATCATCCATTTCTCACCTAGGTACTTGTAATTTGATGGACGATATGTTTGCAAACTTTATTACGGAATACGCATATCCAAAAGCAGGTATGGGGTGTGCTGTGGATATGGTTTTGTAATTATTGATTAATACTAGAAATTGTTTTGCTTTCTACAATCGTTTCTTAGCTTACTTCTTGTTGTGTATGCATCGTGTCGCAGAGAAACATTGGTTTTTGATTAGGGGTTGTGATTTACAATTATATTAACTTAAAAATTATACCAATTGCGAAGAATATTAATTGCATTCTATGTTTTTCACAATCTACTATTAGCGATTATTTCATTGCGATTACAATGCATAGTATGTTTTTAGCTATAACTACGGTGACCATACGTTCTTTATTTAAGAGGACAGTCCTTTATTTCCAGTTAAAAGTAAGCATATTAAAGGCACCTTACACGATCAATATTACTGTGAATATTTTAGAATAATGACAGTATTACTGTACAATAATATGTTTAAAATGTTTATTATTCTAAAATATAGCCAGTATTACTCATTGTGTAAGGTATAGTAATGATGTAATGAAGAGAATACTGATCATTATCCGGATAATTGATTACTTGATAAATATAAAAGGAGGATTGAAGCAAATATTGGCCGTACTAGAATTGACAATAGTATTGACCGTGTAAGATGCCTTTTAGAAGCATGTATTTCCGTCAAATACAATTTTAAATTAACTGTATAGAATTTTATAACTTTTTAAAGCGTGAACCGGCGCTATGAATTGTTCCATACTATGTTCGTATAAACTTTATAGGGTAAAAAAATACCTTATAAAGTTTATACGAACATAGTATGGAACAACAATTCATAGCTCCGGTTCACGCTTTAAAAAATTATAAAATTCTATACAGATAATTGTATATATATATTGTATATATGTATAATTGTAAAATTGTATTTGACGGAAATACATGCTTCTAAAAATTTTCTTCGATATGTCCTTTATTTTGCCAAGAAAAATATGGTCACCGTTGCTATAACGCATTTTCCGCCATTTTAAAGAACATACCACATTTATAAATGCACTTAGTTTATTAGCCACTAGTTAATTACACCCCTGCCTATTTTTTTACACGCTTTATGAAGTGGACTATTGGGTTTTGCATGCAAACAATAATTATCCAGCGGTAGTCAAGCAGTTATTACAGTCATAAAATAATCATCAAATGGATTGGGCTAATAATAGGTTCACTAGTACATTATAATTTTAATAAATATTTAACAAAAGAACACAGGATCAGTAAATTAATCTTAGTTAATAATAATAATTGATTTTATATTTCTTATATTAAAAAAAAAATCAGACAAGACAAAAAGACGGTAATGCATTTTACAACATGAGCGAAAATTATATAAACAATCCCAAGACGAGATTAAATTGAGTCAATTAATCTTAGTTAATTTAATAATAAATTAATTTAGTTCTTATAATAATACACATAAAAAGAGACAGAGGGCAAGAAGACACTAATACATATTACAATATAGAGGGTGTCCATAAAGTATGAAATCAATTCGATATAACCTTTATTTATGATTTTTGAAAAGAACTGCTCGGACACGTCGATTTAAAATTGCGAATTTTTAATGAAGGTGCCAATATTTTGCGACAATTTTTGAATGAGTAAACATTATCGACAATTTTTTTTAAATTACATCCCTATTTTTTAACGCAGATTCTAAAAGGGGTTATTTTTCTATGATCAGCGATGTATATTATGATATAGGTCACATACGGAAATTTCAGTAGCAATTGCATATTTAAAATCTGTACGTGTCGATTTTTTCTTTTCCAAAAATCATAAAAGGTTTTATCGAATGTGTTAAAAAAATGGGGTTGTAATTTAAAAAAAAAATTGTCGATGACGTTTACTCATTCAAAAATTGTCGAAAAATATTGACACTTTCATTAAAAATTAGCAAATGCAAATTTAAAATCGACGCTTCCAAGCTTCTTTTTTCAAAAATCATAAATAGTTTTATCGAATTTATTCCATACGTTAGGGTCACCCCATAGATGTTCAACATAACTGAAAATAATGTAAACAACCCCAAGACTATATAGCCAAAACCTGCTCTACCATTTAAAGATCAATATCATATTTTTCCGTCAGAAAATAAATGATGATATTTCAGATGTGTGAAATTTTAATCTATAAGATATAACACAAAACACATTCATTTAAGTTTCAGCTTACTGTGTAAATTACACACAGCTAAACAACTTTTTTCTTAAAATTGCTTTTATTAGGGAAAAAACGACTTTAATTCTTGCATGCAAGTTTTAAAATTAAAAATTAAATAAATAATTAATTAAATACTATGATTATTGTTTTATGCACATTTTAAACACCTCACTATTATTTTCTATGTATGCACTAACAATAGTATAGTTCTAGTTTTATATAAATATCTCTTAATTTGTTTGCAGCGAATCACAAACCGAAGCCGCCGCAGAAATAGCCAATGTGCTACGTTTATAATCCGAGTCAGACGTATGATTGATTGATAATAATTTACTGCCATTTTGTACTACTTTTTTCTCCTCTTTTCTTTTTTTAATCCAAACAATTACACCAAACCAACCAGTCAGGATTTCCCTTTTGTAAAATCGTGTATATTTGTAGATAATTATGTAATTAAAATGTACTCCCATTCCTTTATTTATTAATCGTGTACATAATGCTATGAAAGAAAATTATATCTAAATTTTTTTAAATATTACAGAAAAAAATAAATGATATTGAAATATAATTTTTAATAACCTTATAAAGAACACAATTGTATTTTAATACTAATTTACATCAGAGTTATGTCTTCTTCTTTTTCTTCTTCTACTACTTTTTGTTCTTCATCTACTTCTTTTTGTTCTTCTTCTTCTACTTCTTTTTGTTCTTCTTATTCTTCTTATTCTTATTCTTATTCTTATTCTTATTCTTATTCTTATTCTTATTCTTATTCTTATTCTTATTCTTATTCTTATTCTTATTCTTATTCTTATTCTTATTCTTATTCTTATTCTTATTCTTATTCTTATTCTTATTCTTATTCTTATTCTTATTCTTATTCTTATTCTTATTCTTATTCTTATTGTTCTTTTTCTTCTTCTTCTTCTTCTTCTTCGTCTTCGTCTTCGTCTTCTTCTACTTCTTCTTCGTCTTCTTTTACTTCGTCTTCGTCTTCTTCTTCTTCTACTTCGTCTTCGTCTTCGTCATCGTCTTCGTCTTCGTCTTCTTCTTCTACTTCTTCTTGGTCTTCGTCTTCGTCTTCTTCTTCTACTAGGCGAGATCGCCTGTTCTGTCTGGGAACGTTACCTTGCATGTTGTTCTTGGGATGTTGACTCCTAGCTGTCACGTTATCTTTTTGGTGATCGCCCATCAGAGTTATCGTTAATTATTATTGGACAATAGTAATCTAGTATATAGTATGGTAGTATGTTATTTAGTGTGATAGAATATCCTGTAACACTAAATAACATATTTTTTAATACAAACATGTATTCCTAATAACTAAATGTGATTTTACGTAACGCGGCGCGATATGACCAAATGGTACCGGAATAGGGTTCCGATGCGTTCCGACCCTAATACATCACTGGTAACGTTATAATACGTACCATAATTTTAACATATCGTTATTGTCGCTACTATTAGATAGAGAATACCGCGAACCAAAAATGTCATACACTACAGGTGCGTAGAACAATCTTCTTTACCCTGTACACGTCCACTCGGAGACAACGGCCTCCTCCTTGTCTGTCCGTATCTGTTATGTACCGACTGTCTCGAGTTTCGACCTGCTTGGCCCCGCATTTCATCTAGCCTGTGGTCTGCCAACCCTTCTAAATTCTCTAGGTCTCCTCTGGATCAGGGTTTTAATCAGTTTGAGACATGGCATGTCCCGCTAACTGCCTGCCTGTCTAGTCACTACTTGCGCCACATTGTCGATCCTTGTTTTTCTCCTTATTTCCTCATTCCGACTGCTATCTCTTAACCTCGTTTTCAAGATCACTATCACCCTTTGGCAAATTTGATGTCAATTTATGCTATTTTTTCGTGAGCTTTTCAAGTCCGTACGTTGATACAGGTAGTGTACTTGCTGCTTGAAATTGATAGGGATTTCCGGTTCTCTGAGTATATGGCTGATCTTACCGAATGCTGTCTGGTGTTCTCTCCCAAGCTATACGATTGGTAATGTAACACAAAATATCAGCTATTCCTTTAATATTGGTGATTACAGTTCGTGCAACAATGTAAATACTTTGCGTTTATCTGAACTGCGTTTAGGGCCGGTTTTACAATTTAACTGGAGAATAATATATTTAAAATGTTTATTATTCTAAAATATAGCCAGTATTACTCAGTATAGTAATGATGGAATGAAGAGAATACTGATCTTTATCCGGATAATGGATTACTTGATAAATATAAAAGGGGGATTGAAGCAAATATTGGCAGTACTAGAATTGACAATAGTATTGACCGTGTAAGGTGCCTTTTAGAAGCATGTATTTCCGTCAAATACAATTTTAAATTAACTGAATAGAATTTTATAATTTTTTAAAGCGTGAACCGGCGCTATGAATTGTTCCATACTATGTTCGTATAAACTTTATAAGGTATATAAATACTTTGCGTTTACCTGAACTGCATTTAGGGCCGGTTCTACAATTGACATTTAACTGGAGAATAAAGCTGCAATAAATTTTACATATTGCCGTTAATATCTCAAACTTATTCCACGAATAGCCTTATTCTCCTGTTAAATGTCAATTGTAGAACCGGCCCTAAGTTCAGGTAAACGCAAAGTATTTATATACCTTATAAAGTTCACGCTTTAAAAAATTATAAAATTCTATTCAGTTGATTTAAAATTGTATTTGAAGGAAATACATGCTTCTAAAAGGCACCTTACACCACTTACACGGTCAAACTGACTACAGTTTAATACGGACGGTGAGCAATGCAATCGGAAGCACGCATGTAGTATTTTTTTTATTACGCGTACTATAGTGCCTTTCGGTATCACTCTGGCGTACTGGCTTATTGTTTCTTGTTCTATTTGCCGCTTCAGATGCGCATAATTCTACATCGGCTCTTACAACCGCAAGACCTGAGCGATGCTGCACGCCACGAGGGCGACTAGCACTGATAAACCATGCTAAACGAAAGCGTCTTAAAAGAGTACCCTCACCCGCCAGTTTTGGAGCTCGCACGCAAAATTTACTGGAGGGACGAGTTTTTTAAATTTATGAAGTTTCATCGTAAACATGTAGTAAATTTTAGTTTTCTATTATCAAGATTGCATAAATATTTGGAAAATAGTGGCGGGTATATATTGTATTTTTTTATTTCTGAAACCCTTGGAATTTTTATTTATTTAATTATATGTCTTCTACCGTAAGGTGTAAAGGGAGGTTTCACAATGGGCCTCAAAATGGGCCTAAGTGTCTGTAGCTATGCTACCCGCCAGCGAACTATCCAGAACTATCTACTAGAGTACAGGTCCAAACGGATATACATTTTCTCACACAAATATAAATTTATAATAAGTTGCGGCCAACATAAAACCAATCTTTCAACCTTTTCCAATTACAATTAATTTTAATCCATATTCACATATCATTTCGACTTATTTAATTATTCGTCCATATATCAATTATTTTTTTTTATAATATTTGTTTTCCATACTCCATAGATTCCCAATCATTGAATCTACGATGAAGACATTTCGTCATACTCCTAGAATCCATTAGTTTCCTGAATCCTCATTATAATATGTCAGGTAAGTGAAGTAAAAATATGTTTCTGATTTGTTTTCAAGTTACTATTTACCCAATTCTCAATGAATCACAATCTATCGACACCGTAAACGTGAAAATATGGCTCTAGAAACTATAGATAGAGGCATATGGAACGTAAGAAAAATATTCAAGTTGGTGCGTGCCAAGTAGTGTTACCAAAGACCTACTTCTAAAATATCGTACCAACTGAACGAATATTGTACATTGTACAACAGTGCGGATTTTCAAACCAAAATGTTTAAAATTACATTAAATTTAATTTGAATCACTTGAAGAAACTAATACAAATATTTCCAAAATACTAAATTATTTTTATTAAATGAAAATAGGGTGCAAATATCGTACAAGTCTTCAAAATATCGTATATTTGACTACGATAATAATTTATTATTGTTTATCGTACGGTGATTTTTATTCAAAAGTATCGTACATTTACGATAATTTTCGTATATACTGCGTTTGTTACAATTTGTAATTTGCTATTGACCTTCTACCGTGTGTTAGGACTTGCTACTTCATGAAATAGTCTCCGAGTATTCTAAAGTGTCGATTCCTAGTTCTGGATTATTTCCATCACTATTGTAAACTTTGATTTTTCCTCGCCATACAAGAATATATTCATATATTCTACCTATCTTATTTATTGCCAATTATCCTAACACCCAGCAATATTTTGAAGGGTGCTGTTGCTCCTGATGCACCCCATTTGCTGGGATACTGAAATAAAACCGCGGGTATATAGTGACGTATATATCCGATCTAGAACAAAAAAAACTTCTATCTTTTATTAGCCGTGAGGTTTTTCCACCGGTCAAGGGAGAAGCTCAGAGGAGTTTAATCACCCGGTATTTACCTTAACTTCACAGAAAACCTCTGAAAACCTGGGAAAGGTGATTCGCGCAAATTCGTTCCCCGCTGGGGATCGAACTCGGGCTCCCCAATGCTTAGTACGAGACGGACGACGCCTCTAATCACTCGGCCACTGAGCTGGGTGATCTAGAACATTAATTCAAAATGTAGCAAACTATTGCCTTAGTTTTTAATATTACACGCTTTATGCCAGAACGTCTATGGCGATCTAAACCAAGGACTGTATACAAGAGGTCCTCGCTCTACCGTCGACCAATCCGGCGATGAAAAACATTTGTCGTCATCAAACTGTGACCTGGCAGCGATATTTGGGGGTAAATTTAAATATCATTGCGATCGGGCTTGTATATCTTGGGCAGCACGACACGATCGGCCGGGGAATTAGCGGCAAATTTGGGCAAGCTTTCTATGTTATGGTGATTCTTCTTCTGGTGCCTACCCGCTCAGGACGTTGGCGATCATCATAGAAATTCAGATTTTATTTGCAGCAGCTCTGAAGAGGCCTGTTGTTGTATTGAACCAGATTCGAAGGTTCGAAGCGACAATTTTTTTCCTGACCCTCTTCTTCCATCTACCTTCCCTGTAGTATAAGTTGTAGTAGTTCGTACCGTTTCCCATTTCTCATTATATGAGCAAAGCATTCCAGCGTCCTTATTTTTATTGATAATAAGGGTCTCCGTCCCCTTTCCCATTCTTCCAAGGACCTCCTAGTTGGTGGTGTGAGTTGTCCAGGTAATTCTAAGTATACGCGGTATAAGCACATCGCAAATGCCTCGAGTCTCTTTTCGGTAGCCGTTATCAGAGGACTCCACTCCATATAAAAGCATAGGGCAGATGTAGCATCACAATAGTCCGATTTTCGTTTAAATATGTATGTTGTGAGCCTAGAAAACCTTTGCCATCCTCAGAATAGCGAATCTGGCCACTTTTATTTTCATTTGTTTTCGAGTGCATGGTCTCGCGTTTCATTTATTGTCGTCCGTAGATACGTATATTTTTGGACACTTTTGATTAGTTCATAGTTAATCAGAAGCTGTTACTAGAGGATTCTAGTCCATATAAACGCATAGGGTAGATATAGCATCACAATAATCGGATCTTCGTTAAAATGAAGTTGATGCTATAATAATAGCTTCAAATGCCTGTTTTATAATTTTTCGTAACTTTGACTGTTTGTTAACATGCAATAAGTGATTCAAAGTTTCAAAAAACTTTCAAAATAATGTTGTAACCTCATAAACCTCCGTGTAAGTAATTTCGAACGAATTATTTGTAAAATTTACTTTATCATCCGCCGTTTTATAAATCGGATTCGTAATCGGCGACCTCTAAAACCCATGAGGAACAAAGTTTAATCTTTTAAAAGAAGGTTTGGCCACGTTTTCGGGATTTGCCCCACTGTGCGTCGCTAGCAATGTAAAGGGCAGGTTTTCTCGGAAGCGGGCGCTTAAAAGTACGAAATTTAGTATACATTTTGTATGTTTGTGTCTGCATTTTGATATATATATATATATATATATATATATGTGTGTGTGTGTAAAAAACGGATTAAAAAACTTAACGTTTTTTAATGGTTTTTGGGGTGGTGCAGCAATCAAACGCTATTTAAAATTTAAATAGCGTTTGATTGCTGCACCACCTCAAAAACCATTTAAAAACGTTAAGTTTTTTAATCCGTTTTTACACATTGAATACTACAGCAAAACAACTCAATTAATATATATATATATATATATATATATATATATATATATATAAATTGTGTTTAGTTATTTTTGTAATGTCTTAATAATATTATTATTAATTACTTAACAAAATCAACTCAAATGATTTCTTAAATATACCCAAGGATAAATGCGGCATTTAATTTTTATCCTCAAATTAATACACTCTTTAAAAATTATTTTTTGAATGCCACTAGTTATCAAAGTATAATATGCTCTAGATTTATTGCTTGTGCTTAGCCAGAAAATCGTTTATAATACTAAAGTTCATTTTTCATTTAATATACTTGTTGGGTTATATTTCGCGACCGATAGGTTGACAAACTGTTGTATGACATTATTAGCAAGTCTGAGGGTTAAATTTAAAACCGCATACATACACAAAAAGGAAGTGAGACAATTAAGAAACCACACAATATATTTACTCCATTTACATTTTCCCCCGTGTCTGTTAATTAACGTGTTTAAACATTCAGAAACCTGATACGTGGGTGGGAATATTGTAGGGCTGCCAACGACGAACTGGTGTGACTTCTATTAGGTAACAAGTTGTTGCATACCTTTCTACCTGGTACCATCATATAATACCATACCTTTGTGCTGTCCGTGTGCCGGTTTTACAGTGTGTTTGCTGTGCGCGTATGTGTATGTGTGTGTTTGTGCTAAATACAACTACTTTTTTTATAAAGTTGCATATCGTGTTAGTGATATATGTAAACAGTTTCTATTTACTATAGCAAGGTAAATTGGTTATATTAGAACAATTATTACTGTTGAATTAAGGTAGACATGGATATAAGTCGAACAGGTGCAGCTAAATGTATTATATATAACCTAGTATGTATTCAGAAAACAAGTAATATTTTAGTAGAGTTTTTAAACTTCTAGTAATATTAATTAATTAAATTATTTAATTTAATAGTTATATATTACATCATATACTAGACGTCCCTAAAATTTGATAAAACATTTATTTATGATTTTCGCACAAATTTCTCGGACACGTCAATTTTTAATTATAAATTGTAATTTTTTAATGAAAGTGTGTGTGTTTTTTTTCGACCATTTTTGAATGTGCAATGAAATCATTGTCCTTAGAAATACTACAGGTCATTAAAAAAAATCAAGTATTTTCGCTCGACAAGCCAGTCAGAGTAATGGAAATCTTGTTTAAATGTGTATCGGCCGCCAATGCCACCATTTGGATAATATAATTTTTAAATTTAGTAAATAAACTGTTTTTGTCTTCATTTGAGAAATAAAATTTCGATACTATTCTTCTTTCGCCTATTAAATATGGGAGTTATTTCGGCCGTGCTATTTACAATATATATATATATATATATATATATATATATATATATATATATATATATATATATATATATATATATATAATGAGGATTAATTTTTGGGTATGCGGCGTAAGGCACAAAAATAAGAAACTCCTTCTTTTATGAATCGATATTTCGCTTTTATTTAAAGCTTCATCAGGATTATACTACAATGAACCAAAATTTTATAAAATTACAGAGTAATTAAAGTAAAGTAATACTTACAATAGAGTTTTAAAAAAGCATATATATATATATATATATATATATATATATATATATATATATTGGCTGAAAGACCACGATCGATGGCCTCTTGTATATGTATGTTACAATAAATATATTATTCTCTTCTATACTATATATATAATTCGCACAAACAATTTAAATATACCACCTATTTTATTTATTTATTAATATATTTTTTACACTTTTACATGTACAATACATATATACATATACACATACATACATATACACATACATACAAACATGTACTTATGTCTAAAAGTGGAAAAAATAAATAAAAAACATGGTATCCTTCCCCCTGTCTTCGAGGGATGTATGTTGTTTGTCCATTTGTTTAAGCTATTTTGCTCGAAAATCTCGTTCGAGGATTCGAGCTGAAAATCTATTGGAAAAACGTGTTGTGAGACTATCGGAACTGCTGCTACTTCTTTTGCGGAGTGTATAAACCGTGGCCCCAGGAAAAACTGGAGGGGTGCGCACCGAGAAATAAATTTATTTCGAAATAATGAAGCATTTTGTGATAATTGCGCGGATGTCTATAAACTATACTACTGTACTTAAGCATTATCAGATTATATTTATCAAAACTTGAAATATGAAACTGCAATCTCTTAGAGGAATTTCTGTTGAATTTTGATTACAAATCGGAGTAAATATATACTTTTCTGATGCAAATATTGACTACTTTTGCATATTTTTTACAACTATTTCTAGACAAAAAATAACTTTTTCGTCCTAACAAAGTATCAAATCATTCTTAGATTGGAGAAATATCCAAACATATTTCCAGAAAATTATAAAATGTTGCCTAGAAAAGACGGCGCGATAAGGTCAACATTGAACCGTATTTCATTTTCCGAGATTCGCCTTAAAAGGGATGTATTTATCTTTATGTGTTCGTTTAAGGTTTATTGTTTGACTGTTTCTGTGGTTAGAGCTTGTGTGTACTTTGCTTTTGTAAACTTTTCGGTTCTTATTTCTGATTTGTGATGGTGTATTTCTTTGTTTGTTATTTGTATAGTACTTAGTTTTATTTGGTTGTTTTTAATTTTGTGTATAATAAATTAGTTTGTTTAATGTTATAATTGTTTGTATGTGTAATTCCTGTACTTTTTTATACACCTCATTAGTATGGGTTCGCTTATCTAGGTTGTACAGTACTTTTAGGATTTTATTTTGTTGAATTTGTATTTTGCTTATGTTTTTTTTACTTGTATTTCCCCATACATTTATAAGGGAGTTATTCTGGGAGGTAAATAGTGCGTGGTATATGGATATTGTTGCTTCTGTTGGTATATATTGATTTATTTTCCAAATTGCCGCTATTGTTTTTGAGTTTTTCTTCGCTAATTCGTTTATGTGGTTATTCCATTTTAGATTATCCTGTATTTTAAGTCCTAGATAGTCAATTTTTTTTATTTATTTGAATCTTGTTCCTTTCATCGATTCTTGTTCCTAAAATCTCTTGTTGTCGAGATTATTTATTAACTGTTTATTAAAAATTAATAAACAGTTAATAAATAATAAAATTTATTAAAAATAAATAAACAAAATGTTTGTATCACAATTATCACAATTTTACCAGTATAGTCCTTTTACATTATATTTAATGTTATTTATCTAAAATAAATTTAATAAACTTAAATTTATTGTGAGTTAATATATTTAATAATACAAGTAAAATATATAGATATTATATTATCAATAACGATTCAATACTTCTCACATATTTTCCTCGCCTGATCGCTGATTTCCTATAGGTGAAAAACAGGCGGTTATAACGTGCAAAGAAGTAAACGTGCGGACGAAACATTTGTCGTTATATTTAATGACCTGCAACACTTCCTCATAACTTTTTCTCGCCTGATACTCTCTTGCTGAAATGGCATGGGACTAAAGACTGTCAAGAAAGTGTATCAGGACCAGAAATTGAATGGCTTTGGCGTCTACTACGTGCTAAATAAGTGGTAAAAAACATAGTAGTTTTATTCAGCTCCTTTATTGTATCAGGACCATCTAATATAAAACCTAATAGTAGGCCCATGACTAACTTATCTAAACATTCTAATATACGTTTAATATTCATTACTAGTACACGGCCGTTATAATCTATCTTCCCACAAAGCCGTGTGTACCGTTCATAGATACAGTAATAATCATATAATAAATGTATAAGGTACCCATAACAAATATTGATGATAAGTTTATGCTGTCCCTCATTACCATTAATAATAATATTATCAACAGTAATATAGTAAATTATATTCCGAGTTTCTGAGTTATAATAATCATAATCATAATTTATTGGTCCTGTTGTTCATATTTACACAAGTTCTATTCATATACAAATAATTAAAATTTTAATATTAAATTTTTATAATTAAATTAATTTAAAATAATAATAAATAAAAACAATAAAAAAATATTATTATAATTAATAATAATAACAAAAAACTTTTAATATTAAATTTTTATAATTAAATTAATTAAAAATAATAATACAATTTAAAAATTTAATATTACAATACACTTCCTCGTCGTTTTAGACAAGACAATTTATTAGAGTTATATTTTTAGTATTAAGTGTATTGTAATATTAAATTTTTAAATTGTATTATTATTTTTAATTAATTTAATTATAAAAATTTAATATTAAAAGTTTTTTGTTATTATTATTAATTATAATAATATTTTTTTATTTTTTTTATTTATTATTATTTTAAATTAATTTAATTATAAAACTTTAATATTAAAATTTTTTATATGAATAGAACTTGTGTAAATATGAACAACAGCACCAATAAATGAATGAATTTATAGGAATTTATGAAAAAAGTAAGTCAACTTCTGTGAAATAGCCCCAGAAATATAATAAATTATAATGATGAATTATGATGATAATGTGAAGAATTTTTTTTTATCTTTCATCAATTTAATAGGACAACTTTCCAAATACATACGTATAAAAAAGTAATAATACAATTAAACATAATAAAAGTAATAAAGAGTAATTTTTGTCTTCATATTTATTTAATTTAATTTAATTATACTTATAATGTAATATTTGAATCAAAAGTGCATTCACCGATACGGGGGGCTTGTGCCATTGCCCATTGTGGTGAGAACATATATTTTTATCAGATCAATATCGTAAGGCGAGTTCGGAGAGACGCGACTGGTTGTAGCTGTCTCCTTTGCTGCAAACACATTTTCTGCATACAAATGTGGAATGGCTTAGGCCTGTTGTGCTCCGACGAGGTCAGAAGGGCGATCTTAAAGTTTAAAACAATTTATCGCAATAATGAGTTCATTCATTATGAAATTTTAATGGCTTGATGCCCAAAAATAATATAATAACTTGACACTAACTAAATTAAGTATATTCACTACTAGCGTTGATTAAACTTCAGTCAACGCTATAGCTGCATATTTTTAATTAAGAATGTGCTTCATACATTCGTCTTTTTGAATTTTTTTCGGACAATTTATCCCCATATTTAATTTAAATATATATGTTCACTAATGTTTTTTCGGGAAATTTATCCCCAAGCACTGAAGAACCAATGCTCTCCACTTGTATCACAAAATATAAATTAAATATATGTTTACTAATGGTTTGTTGATAAAATATTCATCACGTTTGCGCATAATTGCGACTGTATTTCCTGATATTATTTTTTGATAGTTTGAGTCTTAAAGTAAAAACGTAAAGTATATATTTGGCATTTTCACATTTATTTTTTGTCATGTTTATGATCATGTTTATGATCACAATTTCACATCACTAACTAACCTGACGAAATTTTAAAATTTATCGATTAATTTCACGGTAGCTGAGCGAGAAGATTCTTGGTGATGACCAAAAATAAATACGAACCTTAGGAATCTTTTTTTACGCAATATTATCACCGTTTTGTAGTGAAATTTCAGTACATCAATGTGTTGAAGTAGTGAAAATTCACTACGATGCGGGTGTTTATCGAACCATATTTAATATGCTCCTAGTTTTTATTTATAAAAAGTCATCGCAATGATTGAAGTTAAATGTTGACAGTTTAACAATAAGGCAAAATTTAAAATAACACCTCTTGCTGAATAACCCTATAGAACTTAAGTGTATTAATTTATAATTTAATAATGAAAATATAATTCCCTTGAAGAAACACAAATGTTCATTTATCAAACAACGACCAAAATACGACTGTAATACTAATAATATCGAATTCATATTGAATTTGATGTAATAATCTACGCAAATATAACCATTACCCACTTTTTATGTAAAAAGCTGCTTGTATTTTGAGTTATTACAGCTAATAACTGCAGGTTTTAGTACTTTAACTATGTCTTGAGTATGACTAGAGTTTGATCTCTTAAAATTGATCGAGTGAGTTTTGTTTAAAATGCATTATTAACACCTTTGCGTGCGCAATTGTGCGGTCGTGGTAAATTCCGCGTCGTAATCTCCGCCATAAATAAAAGTAATTGAAAATCCGAGGGCCGCAAATCAAATGGCTTATTTAAATAATGGAAAATATGCAGGCGCGCATATTCGCCGCAAACTTATGATACGTGCTCATTTCGCAGTTTTATGCGGACCGCGTAAAACGACCGCCGTTGTTTGCGGTGGCGGCGGCGGCGGCGGCTTTTTATTGACGACCCGTGTTTTAATTCAAAGTTTATAAGTTTTAGTTTTATACAAACATTTTTAGTCAAAGAAATCATGATAAATCAATATTAGGATTTTAATATTTATGGGCATGTACTGTACACTGCATTACAGGTATAATATGTTTACACCCTTAAACATATACCTATAATGCAATGTACAGTACATAACTGCATAACTGCTCCACCTCTTAGCAATATACATATCTAGATTTCGATCTTATTAGATCTCATCAGTGTAAATCAGTTGATTATATATATATATATATATATATATATATATATATATATATATATATTATTATATATATTTATATTATATATATATATATATATATATATATATATATGTATATATGTATTTATAGCAAGTAGATTGAGGACTGTTAAGGATATAATGTGGATGACGGGTAGAAGTCCAAACGGGGAATACTGAAAACCAAGGGCCAGGAGAAATAATTAAAGATCTTGGCTTTAATTATTTCTCCTGGCCCTTGGTTTCCAATATTCCCCGTTTGGACTTCTACCCGTAATCCACATTATATGCGTATTTATATATATATATATATATATATATATATATATATATATATATGTATATAATATCTATTTGACTTTTACCTTTATAATAATAATAATAATCTTTATTAAACGGGTCTAACCCTTAATATAAAATACAATATATAAAATAATAATAAAATACAATATATATATATATATATATATATATATATATATATATATAGATTACATGACAAAAATAAGCTTAAATGTAACATAATAATACGACACATCATTCGTATTATATGCAAATTTATATCTGAATACGAAATTAGTAGTAGTACTGGTAGTACTGTATTTGTAACAACAGGCTATCGACCTAACGAATTTATTACTTATTGGTTGCATGTTACAACTTTCTGGGTAGCCAGTAATGTTTTTATATACCTCGCTCACGCCAGAGAGAGTTGTATTAGAACTAAATTACACCCACCATCTCTCTTTGAAATAGTAAATTCCACAACTCTTAACCATTTCGCTTTCAGAAATTCTAAATTATAATACTAGTCCAGCCCTCCTCGCGGATTCCGTAGCGTTATAAATTGTTTTTAATATGGAGGGTCGTATACAGAGATTCGGGCGGGCGCCGTTATCCGGGCGCGCCGTAATAAAATTCGCTGAGGAAAGCAGGAAAATGAACGTGTACTACCTGTATTTTGCGCGCACTGCAGCAGCAGCAGCAACGGTGAACTATCTGTTCAGGTTATCGCGCGAGTTCTCCAATATCATAGATCTCTATCAGGCTAGATTGCATACCTGAAATTTCCCATCTATATGCCGGGCCGACCATTTACACAAATTCACAAGCCCCGGTCGCGAAAAAGAGAGATTGAAATTTATTTCTACTCTTTGCCGAAAAAAATCTTTTTTCATTTAAAAATATTTTGTTATAAACTAAATCAACTCGAATATAATCTCTTAAATTCGAATATACAGAGTGTTCCTAAAGTATGGACTAAATTCGCTAAATATGTATATATATATATATATATATATATATATATAAATGTGTGTGTGTATTTACAGAGGTCAAAGTAACATATATGGTGAAATATTTACGAGAAACATGATTAGTATAATACAATTGTTACAGTTTCAGATATAGAAACTCATCAAAGCCTTGATTTTTGCTTTAAAAGTCTTCATATCAATACAATCTTTAATATAACCTGGTAAAGTGTTGTAGAATTTAACCGCAAAAAAGCACTTTACACGGTCAATAATACTGTCAGTCCTAGTACTAGCTTCAATCCTTCTTTTATATTTATCAAGAAATCAATTATCCCAATAAACATCAGTATTCTCTTCATTACATCATTACCATACCTTACATGATAAGTAATACTGGCTATATTTTATAATAAAGAACATTTTAAACATATTATCGTACTGTAATACTGGTAATACTGGTAATACTGTCATTATTCTAACATATTGACAGTATTATTGATCGTGTAAGATGCCTTTATGATTCTTGCATAAATTGCAGGGACATTTCGATTTTTAATTTAAAAATACCATGTATCAATTTTTTCGACCCTTTTTTGAATGAAAAATGGCATCATTGGCATTTTTTTTTCATATGACGGCCCTATTTTTTTATTGCGAATTCTAAAATGGATTAAAAAAAACTTGTATCTTTATAGGGATATCAGCCGTGAGGCTTTTCCGCCGGTAAATGGATTATTTTTCTGTAAACAGCGGTTTATATTATAATATTGGTCACATAAGGAAATTTCTGAGAAAAATCATTACACCTATATCCTAATATACATTGCTTATCGCAAAAAAAGCCCTTTCAGAATCCGCAATAAAAAATTGGTTTTCAATTTGAAAAAATTGTCGATGACATCATTACTGATTCAAAAATACTCAAAAAAATATTGATAGGTTCATTATAAATTGGAAATTAAAAATTAAAAATCGACGTGTCCGAGAAATGTTTGAAAAAATCTTAAATAAAGGTTTCATGAAATTTATTCCATATTTTATTGTCTTTATATTGAATATTGCAATTGTTGATCAAAATTTTTGGTAAAAAATAAATCAAATAGTAAAGAAAATTGATTGTTTCATTATAAATTGGAAATTAAAAATTAAAAATCGTATGTCCAAGAAATGTTTGAAAAAAATCTTAAATAAAGGTTTTATGGAATTTATTCCATATTTTATTGATGGCCTTTATATTGAATATTGCAATTGTTGATCAAAACTTTTGGTAAAAATAAATCAAATAGTAAAGAAAATTGATTGTTTCATTATAAATTGGAAATTAAAAATTAAAAATCGACGTGCCTGAGAAATGTTTGAAAAAACTTTAAATAAAATTTTCATGGAATTTATTCTATATTTTATTGACGGCCTGTGTATTGAATATTGCAATTGTCGATGAAATATTTGGTAAAAAATAAATAAAATAGTAAAAAAAAATTGATACTTTCATTATAAATTGGAAATTCGAAATTATAAATCGTCGTGTTCGACAAATGTTTGAAAAAAATATTAAATAAAGGTTTCATGGAATTTATTCCATATTTTATTGACGGCCTGTACATTGAGTATTGCAATTGTTGATGAAATTTTTGGTAAAAAATAAATAAAATAGGTAAAAAAAATGTTTTTTTCATTGTAAATTGTAAATTTATAATTTAAAATCGACGTGTTCGAGAAATGTTTGAAAAAATCTTAAATAAAGGTTTTATGTAATTTATTCTATATTTTATTGACGCCTGTAAATTGAATATTGCAATTGTTGATGAAATTTTTGACAAAAAATAAATAAAATAGTAAAAAAATTAATAGTTTCATTATAAATTTTAAATTTAAAATCGACATGTCCGAGAAATGTTTGAAAAAATCTTAAATAACGGTTTCATGGAGATTATTTCATATTTTATTGACGGCCTATATATTGAATATTGCAATTGTTGATGAAATTTTTAGTAAAAAAAAAAAATTTTGTAAAAAAATTGATAAATAGATTATAAATTGGAAATTTAAAATTGAAAATCGACGTGTCCGAAAGATGTTTGAAAAAATTTTAAATAAAGGTTTCATGGAATTGATTCCATATTTTATAGATGGTCTGTATATTCAATATTGCAATTGTTGATGAATTTTTTAGTAAAAAATAAATAAAATACTAAAAATAATTGATTTTTTCATTATAAATTGGAAATTTAAATTAAAAAATCGAGAAATGATTGAAAAAAAAATTGATAGTTTCATTATAAATTGGAAATTTTAAATCAAAAATCGACGAGTCCGAGAAATTTATGAAAAATCTTAAATAAAGGTTTAATGGAATTTATTCCATATTTTATTGACGCCTGTATATTGAATATTGCAATTGTTGATGAAATGTTTGGCAAAAAATAAATAAAATAGTAAAGAAATTAATAGTTTCATTATAAATTTTAAATTTAAAATCGACATGTCCGAGAAATGTTTGAAAAAATTTTAAATAAAGGTTTCATGGAATTTATTCCATATTTTATTGACGGCCTGTATATTGAATATTGCAATTGTTGATGAAATTTTTGGTAAAAAAATAAATAAAATAGTAAAAAAAAAATATTTTTTTCATTAATAATTGGAAATTAAATATTTAAAATCGTAGTGTACGAGAAATGTTTGAAAAAATCTTAAATAAAGGTTTCATGGAATTTTTTCCATATTTTATTGACGGCCTGTATATTGAATATTGCAATTGTTGATAAAATTGTCGATTAAAAATAAATAAAAAATAATTGATAGTTTCATTATAAATTGGAAATTAAAAATTAAAAATCGACGTGCTAGAGAAATGTTTGAAAAAGTCTTAAATAAAGGTTTCATGGAATTTATTCCATATTTTATTGTTGGCCTGTATATTGAATATTGCAATTGTTGATGAAAATGTTGGTAAAAAATAAGTAAAATACTAAAAACAATTAATTTTTTCATTATAAATTGGAAATTTAAATTAAAAAATCGAGAAATGCTTGAAAAAAAAATTGATAGTTTAATTATAAATTAGAAATTTTAAATCAAAAATCGACGTGTCCGAGAAATTTATGAAAAAATCTTAAAGAAAGGTTTTATGGAATTTATTCCATATTTTATTGACGCCTGTATATTAAATATTGCAATTGTTGATGAAATTTTTGGTAAAAAATAAATAAAATAGTAAAAAAATTATCTATGGCGTCAGTACTGATTCAAAAATACTCAAAATATATTAATAGTTTCATTATAAATTGGAAATTTAAAATTAAAAATCGGCGTGTCCAAGAAATGTTTGAAAAAATCTTAAATATAGGTTTCATGGAATTTATTCCATATTTTATTTACTATTACAATTGTTGATGAAATTTCTGGTAAAAAATAAATAAAATAGTAAAAAAAATGTTTTCATTATAAATTGGAAATTAAATATTTAAAATCGTAGTGTACGAGAAATGTTAAATAAAGGTTTCATGGAATTTATTCCATATTTTATTGACGGCCTGTATATTGAATATTGCAATTGTTGATAAAATTTTTGGTAAACAATAAATAAAATAGTAAAGAAACATGATTTTTTCATTATAAATTAGAAATTAAATATTTAAAATCGTAGTGAACGAGAAATGTTTGAGAAAATCTTAAATAAAGGTTTCATGGAATTTATTCCATATTTTATTGACGGCCTGTATATTGAATATTGCAATTGTTGATAAAAATTTTGGTAAAAAATAAATAAAATAGTAAAGAAAAATGATTTTTTCATTATAAATTAGATATTAAATATTTAAAATCGTAGTGTACGAGAAATGTTTGAGAAAATCTTAAATAAAGGTTTCATGGAATTTATTCCATATTTTATTGACGGCCTGTATATTTAATATTGCAATTGTTGATGAAATTTTTGGTAAAAAATAAATAAAATAGTAAAAAAAATAATTTTTTCATTATAAATTGGAAATTAAATATTTAAAATCGTAGTGTACAAGAAATGTTTGAAAAAATCTTAAATAAAAGTTTCATGGAATTTTTTCCATACTTTATTGACGGCTTGTATATTGAATACTGCAATTGTTGATGAAATTTTTAGTAAAATATAAATAAAATAGTTAAACAAAAATTGATTGTTTCATTATAAATTGGAAATTTAAAATTAAAAATCAACGTGTCCGAGAAATGTTTGACAAAAATCTTAAATAAATGTTTAAATTCTAAAAAATATTAGTTATATATTATAAATGTTTGTTCGAAATAAAAAATATGTAGTAAAGAATTAAATTTTTAATGTCTACAAATTTGCATAAAACTTTGAGCCTTTAATCTCTAGTTGCACCATTTTTAGTAACATGTATCATTGAAAATCAAGGTCAAGTTCATAAAATTCATAACATTGTTACAATTTGTAACTGTCTTTGGGGCCCTTTTGTCGTCTGTTGCTGTTAGTATATGTGAGTGTTGAGACTTGATACTTGATCATCCGCGAGTTTCATTAGTTCATAACAATTTCGTGAAAATTATAATGCATGAAAAGTTAAAATATTTAATCAATATAAATATCAATAATACAAATATCATGTGTATGTACTAAGGCGGAAAGGCCACTGGCCAATAGCCTAAAAAAGATTGTTTTCTCTCTATCAATAATATAAATATAAATCTTCTTTAATTATTATGATATAAACTAATATGCCAATCTTTCGATGAAAATAGATTTGTGACCGATCTATAATTTTTAGTGTAATTATATTATAATTATTTTTGAATCCCTTATTTTCTTTATTTACCTCGTTGTGTGTTAATTAGTCCGGAGTTCCCCGTCGCAAAGACAAAAAATAATAGTTGCAAGCCCTCCATATTAAACCCCACCAGCAGATGGGGTGGATGGTGGCGGCTCGGGGCGACCGTGTATATTTAAATTCAAAAGCAAGTTCGCACAATGGAAGGGGTTACAAATGCCGGCAAATTACACGCCGCAAATTACTCCTCCGCCCTGAGAAACGGCGTCGCGCCCGCCGCCGCCCCCCCGAGAATGTCTATGTAGCTGCGAAATGACACCGCCACCACGCCGCGCCGTCCTGAAATAAGAGAGGCGAAATTCGTTTTGTAACGGAGCTTGTTTACGACGGCGACGGGTGTGTGTGTGTGTTTGTGAGGAGCACACACAGCCTGCCAAACCACCCCCGGGCCCACTATGTACATCCAATTATGAAACACCTTCTCTTTTTTTTTGAGAGGGGAGAATGAAATTTGAATGCATCATTTTGTAGCTTTAGGAAAATATTTCAAGTAATTACTCATCTTCTACTCGCATGCTTCTGGCAACCATCGCACTCAAGCTGTGTCGGTAACTCTCCCCGTTCCGCTCCTGCGCCAGTAGCTCGATCGGGGGGATACCGGCTATGATCCTGGTCATCGCTTGGCGAAAGCTGCATTCAAATGTGAGGCCAAAATTGTTATATATATATATATATATATATATATAGTAAAATTGTGGGGATTGCGAGGGTGGAATATATTCGAAAGAGAACAAGGCTGGTTTCTGAAGAGTCTGCTAGGACTCGAAAAATCGATGCCTATGATGGTGCTCCTTTCTTCCAACTTCACTAGCCCTCTAACCGAACGTCACCACATGCACATCCGTCATTCGTCTCCTAAGTCTCCTAATCGGATGAGCATGTGGTGAGGTTCGGTAAAGTCCTGGTTTCCTAGCAAGTGGTGTCGATAAATACGGCCGTTTTTGACGTCATTTACACATTACAAGATACGTTTTAAGCACATGTAATTGAATAATTCACCAGATTCCAGTGTAATTCATGACAATTTCTCAATACTTTGAAGTATACCGCTCTCTGGATTACCAGATTTATTTAAATATACATAAAAGAAATGTGTGACGTCAAAATGACGTAAAATACGGCTGCTTTTGTCGACACCGCTTCCTAGGAAACCAAGGCTTTAGAGGGCTAGTAAAGTTGGAAGAAAGATTACAGGAGTTGGGGCTAGTTGGGAAGTGTTGATGAGATGTAAGTGAAAGGCATTCAGAGTATGGACCTTTTCTTCATGAATGATATATGAAAAAGTCGGTATGTCTAAGGTGTGGGTGAAGGAACAGCTGAAAGGAATGGAATGTCTAGGAACTGTTGTCAGGTAGAGAATGAGGGATGTTAAGTGACAAGAAAGATAGGTGAGAATGACTAGGAGCGTATACAACTTTTGTTATACGGAGTGGCAATTTCGGGGAATCCCTCGAGCTCATTATCAGGAGAAGGTCTGCTCCATGTAGTTCGGGGGATTCCCCGAAATTGCCACTCCATTTAACAAAAGATGTACAAGCTCCCAGTCATTCTCACCTATTTTTCTTGCCACTTAACATCCCTCATTCAACCATGCCTTATGAATGTCTGTTGTCAGGTTGAATGAGGGATGTTAAGTGGCAAGAAAAATAGGTGAGAATGACTGGGAGCTTGTACATCTTTAGTTAAATGGAGTGGCAATTTCGGGGAATCCCCCGAACTACATGGAGCAGACTTTCTCCTGATAATGAGCTCGAGGGATTCCCCGAAATTGCCACTCCGTATAACAAAAGTTGTATACGCTCCTAGTCATTCTCACCTATCTTTCGTGTCACTTAACATCCATCATTCTCTAGCTGACAACAGTTCCTAGACATTCCATTCCTTTCAGCTGTTTCTTCACCCACACCTTAGACATACCGACTTTTTCATATATCATTCATGAAGAAAAGGTCCATACTCTGAATGCCAACATCCCTCATTCTCTACCTGACAACAGTTCCTAGATATTCCATTCCTTTTAGCTGTTTCTTCACCCACACCTTAGACATACCGACTTTTTCATATATCATTCATGAAGAAAAGGTCCATACTCTGAATGCCAACATCCCTCATTCTCTACCTGACAACAGTTCCTAGATATTCCATTCCTTTTAGCTGTTCCTTCACCCACACCTTAGACATACCGACTTTTTCATATAACATATATGGAGAAAAGGTTCATACTCTATCTGCCTTTCATTTACATCTCATATGGCTACAACGAGATGCGGCTCGGAAGAGATAAAAAGTAAAGTGTAGATGAGGCAAGGGTACACCGCGTGTGTGCTGTATAGTAAGGGGAGCCACACGTGCTAGCACCTAGTCAGAAAAGTTCCTCACTTTTGTGTTTTGTGTGAGTGGAAATCTGCAGAAGGCTGTCGTGGGAAATAAAGTAGGTAAATTTATAGAGGGGGTAGTGAGAATAGTTGTATTTTCTAGTTTGAGGATAGATATGATGTTGAGTTTATTTTTGTTGTTTTTGTGTGCCAAATAAAGGTTTTTTACACCCTAAAAATATAAGCGTGTATAAAATTTTTAAGTCTAAATATTTTTGTGATCTGTTGATAAATCGTCACCGTAATGCCGGTGAAATGAGGTCCCTCTCGCGAACGTGGTAATTGGGAAAACAGCTGCAGTAGCGGCTATTATTTTAAGTCCATGCACCGGGGAGCCGTATTGCAGTATCTCTCCGTGGGGCCCTCGACATCATCCGTCGCATTTATAACATTTATAAATGAAAGAAATTGCTCCGGGAAATGCTGCACGTACACGGGAGCGTTATCATATTTTTATTATTACAACCGGGACGGACAAAGCGTTCGGATAACCGGGCGACACGTTTCGGCGCGTAATGAAAACGATTGCGAGAAAGATTTTCCCGGAGCGATGCGAAACATAAATAGTGATAAATGTATTAATTTTCATCTGTACGACCCCTCCAAGAGAGAAGAAATGAAATTGGATTGGGATAGTTTCAATATTGTTTTCAATATTATTATTATTACGAAATGTAAAACTGATTTTATATAGGCATATAAAATCAGTTTTTTATTTCGTAATAATAATAATACATAATACAATATAGGCATGTTGTTAAGGAATATAGATTGTTTGAAATATAAAAAAAAGTATAAAAAATTAATTTTCAGATTTAGATTTTCTGTTTTGATGATATATTTTAAGGCCCCTTTAATGTTTCTAACATTACGATCACTGCGATTCTTTATGAGGGCCTTAGTGGATTGCTACACTACAGATGACTACCTGTATGGTATATCTTGAAATAAACTATACAATTGCAGAAAGGATCAAGATAACCCCAATAAGAATGATCTCTAGAGAGAGATTATGTATGTGGTGTGTCTGAGAGATTTTTTATTTGTACCATCCGGCCACACATGTCTGTTATTTTATAGTTAATTTCAAGATATACTATACAGTATATCTATCTCTCTCTAAACTTCTGTAATTATTCTATATTAGAAATGCAACAGCTTTGTGTGAAACAATACCCAGTTTCCAAGTCGCCACATTCCGGATGGTAATATAATCATCTATTTAGTACACACCAAGACCGACTGCAGTAAAACAATATGCAAAACATGGACACATGTGTGCGCCGCCGCCCGTTTTGCAAACGCGCGCGGGGACTTGCCCGCCGCCTCCCATAAGCAACGTTTTGTTCAGCATTTTTCAGGGTTCGCACACGAGTTTTCGCTATACATGACTGGCGCCCGTTATATGAAAAGTCTCTCCGAGCGTGTATATTTCGCAAAATCCTACATGTGGCCGAGCTGACGGCTTCCATTTATCACGAAGTGGGGAATTCGACGGAATTACAGTTGCGGGTCATCTTTTTCACTGACAGCCACCTATTTTTCAATAGGGCTGGCAAATCGTTTGCAACGCGTTTTCACTGCTTTTCTTTTTTTAACAAAATAATACCACTTAAGTTTGACAATTGAAGATGTATAGGATTGAGCAATATTTTTCTTCTGTTATAATTTAATATTTGGTATTTACAATATTATTATACCACTGGTGTTTGGAGAAAAAGACTTAAGTCATAATTTTTACGAAAATAAGGTTTTTATGTCTTTTAAACCAAACAATTCTGCTCTTTCCATTACAAACGGCTTGTAAACTTTACATTTCCTGACTTAAGCCCTTTTGCCGTAGTGTAGTTCAAGGTTTGAATTTTCCTCTATTCTTTTATACATTTTTTCGATTCTCTTCTATTTATTGCCAGTTCTTTTGCTTCCGATATAGGTTCATGCCATTTTTTTCTTGGTCTTCCTTTTTTCTTGTTTTTGCTTTCCATATTCTTTTGGCTATTGTTGTCTGTGCCATCCTGTGTCCCCACCATCCTATATAATATACAATTTGAAAAATTTAGCTAAACTAAAAAATATGAATATTTCAATGTGAATTTTTTGCTCGCTAGCGTATTATAGAGATTATTATATGAAATCGACATTTTCCTGATAAGAATCCTCCGCCCAAACCCATAACTTCTTTTCAAATCCACATTTTTCCCATAGTTGACATGGATTTTGCATCAGATTCTCAACTATAATAAATTTTTGAAACGAGCATTTACCCATCCAACAGGAAAAAAATAGCATATTTGATAACGAGCGTATAAATTTCCATCGGCGCGGCCCCGAATTGAAAACTTTAGAGCTGTAAAGCTTCGACACCGTGCAAGATGAATGGCCACTAAACGCGGCGCGGCCAGTAAAAGCAGCGGGCCGGAGATAAACTGCATGTTTGCGGCGAAAATTTACAAGCCCCCATTTTACTAATAGCCCCCGTCGCCGGGCAATTAATCCGGCTGCTACTATCTCTGCTAACTTCAACGCGTTGGTATTACTCGCGCTAATTCGGGTTTGTTTATTTTTTTTCTGGGGCTGTTTACGTTTCATGTGCGCTTCCATGTCACCGCTCTTGACTCCAATGCGAGACGCCGTAAAGCGTCGGGGGGGACAGCTTTACGCGCACATGGGGCAAAAACACTTTCCGGTTTACGCCGCGAGTGTGAATTATACACCACCGCCTCCGGTTTAAACTTTAGAAGTTTACATTTCGCAGTGTGTGCATATGGAACTGGGAATAGTTTAGTCTATTCGTCTTGAACGTAGCCAACCCTCAACTATCTTAAGTTTTCCCTACCAGTTTTTTTGTTATAATTTTAAGTCTGTCTGCTTATAATATTTCATTAATTTATTGTATGATACAAAAGAAACAATATACAGTAAATGGAATGTTTCTACCCAACTCAGTACCCTGAGTGGTCGTCTCGTACTGAGCATTGGGGAGCGACTTCGGGTTCAAAGCTAATCTAATCACCTATCACAGTTTTTAAGATTTTTTTTGTGAAGTTACCGGGTGGTTAAATTCCTCTGAGCATCTCTCTTTGTCGGCGGAAAATCCTTTCGGCTGTTAGCCCTATAAAGAGTAAAGTTTTTTGCAATGTTTCTCGCTTTTCTGACTTTACACGATTCAACCCACCCCGTAGATGAAATCTTGTTCTTTTGGTGCCCTCTCCTTACAGAAGGTTGGCGACCATCATGTGGTACTGTTATTCATTTTGCACGCACCGAATCAGTGTAGCTACCTCGCGAGTGTTAAACCATTGCGCGTCCATGAAAACTTTTTTCGTCCAATTCCTCGTTTTTCCTCCATCTTGCCTTCAATGATAAGTTGCATGAGATTGTACTTATAGTTTCGGAAGATATGACCGAAATATGCGGCTTTTCGTTGTTTCACTACGGTCAGCACTTCGCGTGATTTACCGGCCCGTCGGAGTACTACTTCGTTGGTGACACAGTCCACCCATGGTATCTTCAACATTGTGCGGTACATCCACATCTCGAACGCCTCTAGTTGGTTCATCGAGTCCATCCTTCTACGCTGTAGCGTAGCACTGACAATACGTAGCACTTTGCGACACGCCATCAAATGTCAAATCTAAGATCACGATTGCACAATACTTTGTGGAGCTTCTGAAATTTTCCTCTTGCAATTTCAATTCTGATTTTAATCTCATTAACCGGGTCTCATTTATCGTTTAATCAGCAACCAAGGTACTTGAACCACGACACCTGCTCAATCTGGTTTAACTTTTGACCTTTGGTAAATCGATCCTCCCTCACCAAGACTCAGAGGATCGATTTATTCCCTTGCAGCTATCAGCTTACCCTGATAATTGTGCCTCAAATTCTTCTTGTGACAGTTCTCTCTCACCACGACTCAGAGAACCGTTTGAAGAACATCCTCGACGCCGAGCGTTGATCCTATCTTCCCCGTAAGGCGGCCTGAAGGTTTTTAACCCTCCTCTCCTCGTGCCTGTCTTACGAAGAGCTGACCCCGGCGACGGACTGCAGCTTCCTTCACCAACCCCGTCGACGCCAAGCATCGATAACACATTGTCTTTGTTTTCAGAATATTCATACTGAGTCCAAACTCTTTGCTTTCTTGGTTTATTCTGTCCATGAGAGACTGGAGGTCTTCTAAACTGTCAGCGAGAACCATGGTATCATCTGCGTACCGAATATTGTTTGCCATTGATCTTGATTCCTATGTCGACCTCATCCAGGGCATTTTGGAATATTTCTTCAGAGTACTGGATGAAGAGAGTTGATGACAATATGCATCCATGTCTCACTCCTTTTTTAATTCTAATTTCCTTCGTGACTAGGTCTCCGACCTTGATCTGAGCTTTTTGGTTCCAGTACAGTTTCTTGATGATGTTTGATGTCTTTGCTGTTCAGGCTGATGCGTTTATTACGATATTAAATGCGTTTTCGTAGTCTATAAAGCATGCAAAGACATTTTTCTGTTGATCAAGGCTATTCTGAACTAGAATTTGTACCGAAAACAAAGCATCCCTTGTCCCTAAGCCGCTACGAAACCCAAATTGTGTCCCCAATATTAGCTTCTATTTTTCTCCATAATCGAGTGTGTAAAATTGTTAGAAACACTTTCAGTGCATGACTCATGAGACTAATCAACCTATAATCACTGCATCGTTTCGCGTTAGGTTTTTGGGGAAGTGGATCTTAGCCAATCCGCAGGTATATTACCTGTGTTGTATATGTGGTTGAACAACTTCAGGAGGATGTCGTTTTTATCGATGTTAATTAGTTTGGGTAGTTCTGCATTCATTTGATCTGGACCAACTGCTTTGCCAGGTCTTGCTTAGCTTAAAGCCTTTCTCACTTCCTCGTTGAGTATTTCCGGACCTTCCAGTTCCTCCCTAATATCATCGGGAATTGAGCGTTCGTCACTGAAAAGTTCTGTAGGTCTTCCATAATTCCACTTGTTCTTTACTTTCCAATATAAGTTTGTTGTCATTGTCAGCCAGTTTCGCGATAATTCGTTTTAGGTTAGTGTTCATTACTTCTCTCACTCTTTTATGTAGATTAAAACTGTCAAGTTTGTTTTCAAGTTCTTTTATTTCTTGGCACTTTGTATTTATCCATGTTTCCTTTGCTTCTCTAATTATTCGTCTTATTGTTCGGTGTATGTTTTTATAGATTGCTGCATCATTTTTGTTTCTTCTTCGTTTTTCCATTAAATCGAGAATTTCGCGAGTCATCCACTCTTGTATCGTTTCATTTTTTTGAAAGCCGAACTGGTCTATTGCCGTATCCATGACTGTTTTCTCTAGGTTGTTCCACGTTTCCTCAAGTCGGATTTCCGCAACAACAGGATTGTGATCAGAGTTGATATCAGCACCCGGATATGTTTTCACGCTCTTGACGCAGTTTCGAAAGCGTTTGTTGATCATGATATAATCAATTTGATTTCTGAATATCGCGTTTCCCTTGTCTATTGGTGATCGCCAGATATATAGTCGCCGTGGTGGTAGTTGGAACCATGTGTTTGTGATGATCAGTTCATTTTCTTGGCAAAATTGTAGTAGTCGGCTTCCTCTCTCATTTCTCTGATCCAGTCCGTGTGGTCTAACGATTTTGTCAACTTGTCCTTGATCAATTTTGGCGTTCAGGTCTCCCTTAACTATATTAATGTCAAGTGCTCTCATTGACTCAAAACTGAAGGAGCGACGTTGTACTATTCTGGAAGTCCCGATGATGACAACCATCACAGACATGGAGTGGGAATCCTTGTGGTGCAAAAATTGGTCCAATATGTTACCAACTTCATACCAATTTCCGAATGATGCATGTTGTTACAACAAAGGGCAGCCAAAGAATATTAATTTCATCCAGGTTTATGCACCAACTTCGGACAAACCTCAGGAAGAAATCGAAAATTCCGACGAACAAATAGATGAACTTATTTGTACGTCGGATTTTTCGATTTCTTCCTGAAGTTTGTCCGAAGTTGGTGCATAAACCTGGATGATATTAATGTTCTTTGGCTGCCCTTTGTTGTAACAATAAGCATCGTTCGGAACTTGGTATGAAATTGGTAACATACTGGACCAATTTTTGCAACACAAGGATTCCCACTCCATGTCTGTGATGGTTGTCATCATCGACTTTCAGAATAGTACAACGTCGCTCCTTCAGTTTTGATCTGCCCGTTACCAGACGACCGTATCTTGCTTATACCAGTAATATCCAGTTTCAGACGCTGTAATTCTAAAGTCGCATTCCTTAGTTTCCCCACTTGAAAAAGGGTTCGGGCGTTCCATGTCGCTATCCTAATCGGTTTGCGCTTATTGTGTTTGTTGGCCAGTCTCATATTTTCCAAGTGAGGCCTGGTTACTACGTCCTCTTGGCCGGTCGCCCATTTATCACCTCCAAGCCCGGAACTATCGAGGCGCCGGTCGCTAGCCGGATCGCATGGCACAACAGTTTCCTTATTTTGTACTTTCATGATGATTTACTAGGGGCATAGATCAATGCAGTGGGGCCCCATCTTCTTCTGCACCAGGGAGATGAAATACCGAACCTATTATTCACACCTTTTAGAATAGAGGTCTCCAAAATTGTTTGTCGCGTAGACCACCAGCCGTTTTTCTCTGTTTTGTGTACACCCCCGCGTTCATAATATTGATTTTATACAATCTCATCAATATTAAATGTGGGTCTGAAGTTGACACAGAGCTACTCACTTTGATATCGTTTACTGTGTAGTGGAAAATTTTCAACTAAAAAATATATGGGACAAATAAAACGATTTTTATTTACAATACTCACAAACCATCAGGCTCATCCATCCTAGTAAAATCATTGATTGTGTATATATTTTATACATAATCAATGATTTTACTGGGATGGATGAGCCTGATGGTTTGATAGTAAAAGTTGGCTTCGATTTAGTCAGGTTTAACTTTAAATCTCCACGGCGAGTGATTTCCAATTTGTTTTTTTTTGTTTATAAAGAGATTAGCTACTGCGCTGAAACCCCCTTTCAAACCTTTTGAAACTTTTTGAAACCCCGCTCATACCTTGAGCATGGAAAAGCTATTAACACTTTCTCGTGATAGTCCGTAGTGCGAGATATGTCTCTCTGAAGTCAGAATTGCTGATATCCCTTACTAAACTGCATTTGGAAATTCGTGTTTGGTGATTATTACAATCAGTTCTTCTTGTAACATGACATCCATTTCAATATCACCATATGGTTTCATCCACTGTGGTATTTACTTAGTTAAATTCCCTTAAATTCGTGGTTGGTGATTTTTTTAATCAGTTCTCCTTGTAACATAACGTTCATTTTAATATCACCGTAAGGATTCATCCACTGTGGTATTTACTTAGTTAATACATCTTAGAACCTCGTATATTATAAATTAATACAGTTCCTCAAATATGCTATATGTATAAAAACATTCTTGGGTTAGTAGTATTGGTAGTATTGTGCGCTAAATCTACATTTCAGCTGCTTATTTTCATAAAATTGGTTCTGCGGGAACGAATTACAATGCGGGCAGACGCTCGCATCGCCGTAGGAGGAGCGCGTGCGACTGAGAGGGTTGTGCGGAAGACAAACATGCAGCAGCGCGCACCCCCTCGCCGATATATGAGTATTCTAAGCACATTCCGTGTCAGTACAATACACTGCACATTAGCATAATGGCTTGATCAATACATAACTTGTAATACCGAAATGTGGACTGGCTGCATACTGAGAAAAATACACTTTTCAACAAATGCAAAGCAATTGCAATTGAGCGCTACGACTTTAAAATTATAACTAACTAGTAATTATAGTAGATCCTTTTTACTCTTTATATCAAGGGTGCATCCATACATTTAGTGATAAAATCGATCGAGCCAATCTCCTTCCTTGAGATTCCTTTCAGACATCGATTTCATGATCCCAACCTTCCATACAAGCGCTGGGCGACCTCTTTGTCTTCTTTCCGGAGGGACCCATTCATAAATCTGCTTCGGTAGTCGTTCAGCTAGCATCCTGTTCACATGCCCAAACCAGATCAGTTGTTTTGTTTGTATTTCTTATATGATTGTGTCTTTCGCTTTCATTTTGTCTCTAATCACCGTATTATGTATTTTGTCGTACCTGCATATTCCTGCTGATCTTCTCAGGAAGTCCATCTCTACGGCAAGAAGGTTCTTCTCCAACGATTTAGAAACAGGCCATCCTTCGCATCTGTAGGTTAACGTACTCTTAAGGATCGAGTTATAGATGAGCATATTCGTTCGGCGTCGTATGTTACATCTTACGCTAATAAAGCAATGAAACGGGTCTGTTGCGGATTGGCTAAGATCCACTTCCCCAAAAACCTAACGCGAAACGATGCAGTGATTATAGGTTGATTAGTCTCATGAGTCATGCACTGAAAGTGTTTCTAACAATTTTGCGCTAATAAAGCAATGAAACGGGTCTGTTTCATTGCTTCATTAGCGTAAGATGTAACATACGACGCCGAACGAATATGCTCATCTATAACTCGATCCTTAAGAGTACGTTAACCTACGGATGCGAAGGATGGCCTATTTCTAAATCGTTGGAGAAGAACCTTCTTGCCGCAACTTTTAAAGTCGCACCGTGTGGACATTCACGTTTTACCCTTTATATAAAAGAATAATGCTCTAATTATATTTTATAGAGCCACCCATTAATAAGCAAGCATAAACAAAATAAACACCGACAATTTCTTCATGCGTACACTTCCGGCCCTGGCGGCGGCGGCGGCGGCGGGCACTCTTATCGACGTGATTTATTAAATATTCGCATAAGGGCGAGCGCGGGCCTCAAGATAATAATGATATACGAGCGTATAATTTAAGAACCTTGTAAAACGCAAATAAAGACGTGCGCGGGTTGGGGGGCGGCTGTAAATCGCGTGCTATTTTGATCGATGGGTGACCCCTGAGGGGGGGCCGAGCGTCCGATTATTTACCGGTTTCCGTGTAAACTCGCTAGCCCGCGAGCGACATAATGAAAATAAAACGGCAGGCGTATAAAAGTTACAAAGTAGAATAATTCAAAAAATTTTAGAGGCACTAACTCACATAAGTGTTATTTACGAAGTGATACAATGTATGTGGTATGGTTAAATCAATACATTTTAATATATAAAGGCTTTACGTTTCTTCAACAGTTTGTAATTACCGTGTAACGGGTTGAATTTGCACGCTTGTAATTATCCACTTGTAAATAATAAATTGTAGCAACGTGTACCGCAGGACACGGGGCTGTTATTAGTGTGCAGGAATCAATAAACCGCGGTATGCTGATGACTGTGGCTATCGATTTAGACTTACCGGCGCCGCTTGAAATCGCTATATAATTGATAACCGATAATTTCCAAACGAGCGGACCCATGTCAGCCCTTGAGCTGGCCTTGTTTTATGTTGCAACATGACTTGTTACAATATTTACATTATTATTAATTCAAACGTATTAGTGGAGAAACACTATCAGAAATATATGATGAGACAATTTTTATTTTACAATTTAATAATACATTTTTATGTTGTAACATGACTGGTTACAATATTTACATTATTATTTACACATGAATTCATTTCTTGAACAACTTTTGAGCTAAGAAATTGTTTTGTCTAAAACGACCTTAAGTAACGAATACATTTCGGGTATTTTATGGTATGTATCCATATATACAAATAAACCTTACTGTAGAAGGCATATGATTAAATAAATCAATAAAAAAGTATCCATAAATAATAGTGGTCGGGGCTCTTTTCGGGGGGTTCTTTTGTTGAGGGACTATTTTGTCGGTTACACCATTTATTTAGATACTTAAATTGCTGGGTGTAATTTCATTACTCCTAGCCCATAAGTTTAAATAAATTTATTTTATAAAATGTTGCTTGCAAAAAAGTAAAATAAAACTGAGTTCCATCATATAAAACAGAAACCGGATTTAATTTAGTTTCTTATCTTATTTGAGTTATATTGCCCATTATTTTAGTAGCAATAATATCCCCGCGCATACAATGTAAATACTTGTTTGTGTATCTCCTCCCGCCCTCTAAGGGATGATTAATATCCGTTTGTGCGATTTTAAATTACACAATTAGATGAAGTCTGCAGCGTCGCAACGAGCAAGATTAATCACTTAAAAGAGCCATCCAACATCTGTTAAATTTTAATTACGCGGACGCGCGGAAGAAGGATTACTCATCGCCCCCTCGTCACTGTGTCTCCTATACACCGCTATTAAAAAACGGTAACCATCTTTAGACCCGCGGGTTTCAGGTGAAATGATTCGGCCCGTCTAGTCTCGGCGAAAGGGCTGGGAATCTCAAGTTGGAAGTTCGGTCGGGGTTGGGGAAGATGGGGTCGCCGAGGGGTCGCTCTCGGTATGTGTAGGTACGTAGACGTGTTCGCCGCATCCCGGGAGCGGCGGGAGAGGGAAGATCCCGTACTTCTGCCACTTTATGAGCGTCCGGGGAATACAACGACACCGGCGCGGTTCGATTCCACTCACAGACCTTTATATTAAACTAGAGTTTGGACTTTGCAGACGCACGCATGTACAGTGATTGAAAATGTAAATTATTTTACATTCGTATGAAAGTAGGGATTCCATATATGCTTTACTTAGAAAGCAAACGTCCAAATTGTATTGAGCTTTTTGTAAAAACTGATATGAATTTGAAGCTACAAAACACAATGTCTACTATAGAATCTGACCAATATTTTCTAATAAGTAAATAACATCATTCAAATATATATATATATATATATATATATATATATATATATATATATATATATATACACATTACATATACATACATATATATATATATATATATATATATATATATATATATATATATATATATATACATTGGTCCTGTCCGTTTGGCTACTACTAGTTACTAGTATTAGCGAAACGGACAGTGCCATTGTCTGCATTTATAAACGAGAATTAAAAAATAATTTTAAATGTAAAATGAACCGTTAAATTTTGATAACTGCCCTATCCGAGTGGACAATCGGTAATGATGTCGTTAAGTAACAACAAACCTTTCCTGAAGCTAATGATGCACCCATGAAGGAATTTACAATCCATTAAAAATTATTTGAAAGACTGCAACCCGCACCAATTTTTAATGTATTTTAAATCTATTGTATTTTCTGTACAAATTCCTTCCAGTCCTTCCTATTGCTCGCCATTCTCCTTGCATCCTGCTATCCAATGCCATTCCTCGTTAGTTTTTCATGTATGTTGTCTTTCCACGTTTTGTGTGGCCTACCTCTTCTTTTCTTTCCTTGCATTTTTGTGTTCCATACACTTTTTGACTGTCTCCCTTCTGGCATGCGAATTATTTGTCTATACCATCCGAGTTGTTTCCTTTCTATAGTTGTCTGTATACTTTCTATCTGTAGAGTTGTTCGAACTCACTCTGGGCTGGTATGTGCTTATTGTTTCTTATTCTATTTTCCGCTTCCGATGCGCACAATTCTACCTTGGCCTTTACAACCGGTGGCGCAGGACCGCAAAACCTGAGCGATATTGCATGCCACGGGGCGACTAAAACATACTAAACGAAAGCGTCTTGCATAGTGCGATATGATTGTTAAGGCGATTCTTCGAAAATCTCGTTCGAGGATTCGAGCTGAAAATCTATTGGAAAAACGCGTTGTGAGACTAACGGAACTGCTGCTACTTCTTTTGCGGAGTGTACAAACAGTGGGCCCAGGAAAAACTAGTGGGGTGTGCACCGAGAAATAAATTTATTTCGAAATAATGAAGCATTTTGTGATAATTGCACGGATGTCTATAAACTATACTACTGTACTTAAGCATTTTCCGATTGTATTTATCAAAACTTGAAATATGCAACTGCAATCTCTTAGAGGAATTTCTGTTTTGATTTTGATTACAAATCGAAGTAAATATATACTTTTCTGATGCAAATATTTACTACTTTTGCATATTTTTACAACTATTTCGAGACAAATAATGAACATTTTCGTCAAACATAGTATCAAATCATCATTCTCACTGGAGAAATATCCAAACATATTATCAGAAAATTATAAAATGTTGACTAGAAAAGACCGCGTACGAACCGTATTTCATCTTCCGAGATTCGCCTTAATGTAGAGCAGACTTTGTGCAGGTTCGACTTTAATTTGTCAATACATTTCTAGCAATAAAAAAGTATAGTTGAGTTTCTGCACTTCACCGAAACAATTTAAAAGTAATATTAAACCTTTATTACCATCTCCCACAGCACTTATATGCTTTTTGTGTCGCATTTTCGTTTAAATGTGCGTGCGTGAGAGCCGTGCCCCACTCAGTTTTTGTTGTTATCGCGCCGCAATGTAAATGTGGAGATGCGCCCCCCTAATTGTAAAACAGAGTCCTCTAAGGTTTACGACTACACAGATCCGTAACGGCGGCAAGCCCTTCAGGACAAGAAAGGTTGACATATTTTTAAATATTTACTGGTCCTGCGGGGACAGTTTACGAGTATTGCCGTGCGCCACACCAATGTTTCCGTTTGGGGTCATATTTGTACTTGAGTCCCGTTAACACTGTTATAATTTTGATATGTTTTTCTTCTTCCTGTATGAGCATGGGGCACTATGGTTTACACGGGTAAATGTGAAAAAAAAATTCTATCTTTATAAGGCTTTTAGCCGTGAGACTTTTCCGCCGGTCAAGGGAGAAGCTCAGAGTTTAATCACCTGGTATTTACCTTAACTTCACAGAAAACTTCTGAAAAACTGTGAAAGGTGATTCGCGATAATTCGCTCTCCGCTGGGGATCGAACTTAGGCTCCTCAATGCCCATTACGCCTCTAACACGGACCGTGGCCTCTAACCACTCGGCCACTGAGCTGGGTGGGTAGTTCTGGACAGTTGGCTGGAGGGTAGCATAGCTACAGACACTTAGGCCTCAGAATGGGCCCATTGTAAAAAAGATGGGTGTGTAAATGTATTATATAAGATTAATGGATTGCCAGTCTTGATGCACACACAGTTCTTTTTAGTTCCTCCATTTAGTATTGTGTGGCAATTATTTCATATCTTTATTTTTTGACTTATGATATTGAAACAACAGAATGCTTCATGGTTGCATTGCAAATTCAAGTAATATCTACTAGAAAGTATTAACAATTTATAAAAAATAAATAAAAATATAACCAATACCAACTGCCGGATATTTAACGTATATCCTAAAACTGCTTTTGTGATTTTGAGATTGGTATACACTGCTTTCAAGGTCATCAAATTATTGATAGAAATATCAAAGGTTCCGAAAAGAGTTTAATATCCGAACAAACACTAATCTGTGATATTTCTTATCATACTTAATATATATATATATATATATATATATATATATATATATATATATATATATATATATATATATATATATATACATATATCATAATAATTAAGGATTATTTACTTTACATACGAAGTAATTCTTACACATATCCTCTTTATGAGTTCCGTTAATAATTTTAAGATCATCCCTGGAAAATATTTGTCCATCCATCGTTGTTATTCAATTTTCAGCGAGGTTTGCGTACAATATACAGGATTTTAAAACCTAATTGATTTTGATTAGTTTTTAGCCACTTTTATCCTCATCCACACATGCCCTCTTATTCCTTCCCGCTATTCTCACCTCCCTCACTAACGTTCATACTCCCACACTCACCAAACCAATGCACCCACTTAATAATAATAATAATTTATTTCTGTTTATATACATTTGTGTATTTACAGAGGTTTAAAAACATATGTGGTGAAATATTTACGAGAAACATGATACTTAATATAATACAATTGTTACAGTTTCAGATATAGAAATTGATCAAGGCTGTAGCTTCTCTATATAATCTTCATTTCATATAGTCCATCCATCATCCATGCAGTGTTTACTTTTCTACGCACCCCCAGCTAAACTTTGCAATAAAATTCGATTAATGGTCGTTCCCGGTCTATCGCCTTAGGCTTGATTAGATACAAAATTTGTAATTAGTACCCTAAGGAGTATTAATTGGTAACATAAAATTAATTTTTAAATTTTGGAATTTTACTGAAAAAATTTGACCTCTACTCCTGGTATCATTTCTCGGTTTTTTTGCCTGCCACGTTAAAACTAATCCAAGCAGATTGGGAATAACAGTGTTCTCGTATGGAAAGCCACCCCCTGAATCCAAAAACACAAACTAGAAGTCGTTATGTCAAACACTTACTGAGATACAGCTCGAAATGAGCGTTGTTGAAATAGTAATTTCAAGCAATATTTGCGAGTTGTGAAGGGTTGTGTTTTTGTAAAAAGCTCTATCCGTAGGATCATTTCGCGGTTTTTCGCCTGCCACGTTAAAACTAATTCAAAAAGATTGAGAATAATAGTGTTCTCGTATGGAAAGCCACCCCCTGAATCCAAAAACACAAACTAGCAGTCGTTATGTCAAACACTTACTGAGATACAGCTCGAAATGATCGTTTTTGAAATGGTAATTTCAAGTAATTTCTGCGAAATTTGAAGGGCTGTGGCGCGAAAATGGGTAGAGATATCCACAAACCGGTTTCGCATTTTTAATTGTTACCCTAAAGAGTATTGATTGGTAGCATAAAATTAATTTTTATATTCTTGTTTGTCTATGTAAAAATTTCACCTCTAGCCGTAGGTTCATTTCGCGGTTTTTCGTCTGCCACGTTAAAACTAATCCAAGAAGATTGGGAATAATAGTGTTCACGTATGGAAAGCCACCCCCTGAATCCAAAAACACAAACTAGAACTCGTTACATCAAACACTTACTAAGATACAGCTCGAAATGAGCGTTTTTGATATGGTAATTTCAAGTAATTTTTGCGACTTTTGAAGGGCTGTGACGCGAAAATGGAAAGAGATATAGACAAACGGGTTTCGAATTTTTAATTGGTACCCTAAGGAGTATTGATTGGTAGCATTAAATGAATTTTCAAATTTTTGACCTCTACCCCTAAGATCATGTCTCGGTTTTTCGCCTGTTACGTTAAAAGTAATCCAAGAAGATTGGAAATAATAGATTTCTCGTATGAAAAGCCACCCCCTGAATCCAAAAACCCAAACTAGAAGTCGCCATGTCAAACACTTACTGAGATATAGCTCGAAAAATGCGTTTTTGAAATGGTAATTTCAAGCAATATTTGTGACTTTTGAAGGGTTGTGACGCGAAAACGGAAAGAGATATCCACAAACGGGTTTCTCATTTTTAATTAGTACCCTACGGAGTATTGATTGGTAGCACAAAATGGATTTTTAAATTTTTGATTGTTTTTGTAAAAATTTACCTCTAGCCGTAGGATCATTCTCGGTTTTCGCCTGTCACTTTAAAATTAATCCAAGCAGACTGGATATAATAGAGTTCTCGAATAGAAAGCCACCCCCTGAATCCAAAAATACAAACTAGAAGTTTGCACGTCAAACATTTACTGAGATACAGTTCGAAAGAGCGTTTTTGAAATGGTAATATCAAGCAATATTTGCGAGTTGTGAAGGGTTGTGACGCGAAAATGGAAACAGCTATCCACAAACGGGTTTCGTATTTTTAATTGGTACCCTAATGAGTATTGATTGGTTGCATAAAATGAATTGTTAAATTTTTGGTTGGTTTTATAAAAATTTCACCTATACCCGTAGGATTATTACTTGGTTTTTGGCATGTCACGTTAAAAGTAATCCAAGCAGACTGGGGATTATAGAGTTATTGTATGAAAATCCACCACCTGAATCCAAAAACACAAACTAGAAGTCGCCACGTCACTTACACTTACACTTACAGAGAGACGGCTCGAAAAGAGCGTTTTTGAAATGGTAAATTCAAGTAATTTATGCAAATTTTGAAGGGTTGCGACGCGAAAATGAATAGAGATATCCACAAACGGGTTTTGCATTAGTAATTGGTAGCATACAATTAATTTTTATATATTTTTTTATTGAAAAACTACCCCTAGGATAATTTCTCGATTTTTGGCATGTCAAGTTAAAAATAATCCAAGAAGATTGGAGATAATAGATTTCTCGTATGGAAAGCCACCCCCTGAATCCAAAAACAGAAACTAGAGGTCGCCACGTCAAACACCTACAGAGATACAGCTCAAAAAGTGCGTTTTTGAAACGGTAATTTCAAGCAATTTGTGCAACTTTTTTTTCAAGGAGTGATGCGGAAACGGAAAGAGATATCCACAAAGGGGTTTCGCATTTTTAATTGGTACCCTAAGGAGTATTGATTGGTGGCATAAAATGAATTTTTAAATTTTTGATTGTTTTTGTAAAAATTTCATCTTTACTCGTAGGATTATTTCTCGGTTTTTCGCCTATCACGCGAAAAGTAATGCAAGCAGATTGGGGACAATAGAGTTCTCGTATGGAAAACCACCCCCGGAATCCAAAAACATAAACTAGAAGTTTGCACGTCAAACAATTACTGAGATACAGCTCGAACAGAGCGGTTTTGAAATGGTAATTTCAAGCAATTTTTGCGACTTTTGAAGGGTTCTGACGCGAAAATGGAAAGAGATATCCATAAACGGGTTTCGTTTTTTTAATTAGTACCTTAAGCAGTATTGATTGGTAGCATAAAATGAATTTTTAAATTTTTGTTTGTTTTTGTACAAATTCACCTCTAGCCGTGGGATCATTTCTCGTTTTTTTTGCCAGCCATGTTAAGACTAATTAAAGAAGTTTGGGAATAATAGTGTTCTCATATGGAAAGGCACCTCCTGAATCCAAAAACACAAACTAGAAGTCGGCACGTCAAACACTTACTGAGATACAGCTCGAAAAGGATGTTTTTGAAATTTTTACGAACTTAGAGCACAACCCTATAAAGTTCGTAACAAATTCAAAAACGCCCTTTTCGAGCTGTATCTAAGTAAGTGTTTGATGTGCGAAAAACGGAAAGAGATATTCAGAATCGGGTTTCACATTTTTAAGTAGTAGGTACCCTATTTTCTTTTTATTGTAAAATTTTTACCTCTATCCCTAGAATCATTTCGCAGTTTTTGGCGAAAAAAACGGCGATGTATATCTTTATACCTGCCGTTATACCCACTGTTCGGTATCTTCTTCTGCCGTACTTGCCATTCGCTCTTCTCCAGGGTCTGTATTGCTATAATTTCTGACTTAATCCAATTTTTTGTTTGTTTCTAAAAAAGGAAGAACGGTGTTGATTAAAATTCTCCCAACTGATTTCCACTAAAAACGAATCCTGATTGTTACCTAAAATAATAGCCACATGCAAAATTTAGATTGAACTTTTTTTTTCGAAAACGTAGTGAATATAATTATTACAGATGGATAGACAGACATTTACCAGATATAGAATGATCAGAAGACCTAATAAAGAAAATTTTAATACTATTTTTTCTTCAAATTTTCTTTATTAGGTCTTCTGAACATGAAGAAATAAATTCACGGTCGATAGCCATGTCTCTCAGAATTGTAGTATTAATATAATAATAATATCTGACTTAAACAACCTTATTTTTGTTTTTCTAAAATGGGAAGAACGGTGTTGATTAAAATTCCCCCAACTGATTTCCACTAAAAACGAATCCTTATTGTTATCTAAAATAATAGCCACATGCAAAATTAGATTCAACATTTTTTTTCGAAAACGTAGGGAATATAATTATTACAGATGGATAGACAGACATTTACCAGATATAGAAGATCAGAATAATAAAGAAAATTTTAATACTATTTTTTGTTCAAATTTTCTTTATTAGGACTTCTGAACATTCTATATCTGGTAAATGTCTGTCTATCCATCTGTAATAATTATATTCCCTACGTTTTCGAAAAAAAAAAGTTCAATCTAAATTTTGCATGTGGCTATTATTTTAGGTAACAATAAGGATTCGTTTTTAGTGGAAATCAGTTGGGGGAATTTTAATCAACGCCGTTCTTCCCATTTAAGAAAGAAACAAAAAAATGGTTGGTTACGTCAGAAATTATAGCAATACAGACCCTGTAGGAGAGCGAATGGCAAGTACGGCAGGTGGAGATGCAGAATAGTGGGTATAACGACAAGTATAAAGATGTACATCGCCGTTTTTTCCGCCAAAACCCGTGAAATAATTCTAGGGGTAAAAAAAATAAATTCACGGTCGATAGCCATGTCTCTCAGAATTGTAGTATTAATATAATAATAATATCTGACTTAAACAACCTTTTTGTTTCTTTTTTGTAAAATGGGAAGAACGGTGTTGATTAAAATTCTCCCAGCTAATTTCCACTAAAAACGAATCCTTATTGTTATCTAATATAATAGCTACATGCAAAATATATTTTATATATTATAATAGATATTCCCTACGTTTACGAAAAAAAAATGTTTCAATCTATGAATTTAATTTATTTTTGTAAACGTAGGGAATATCTATTATAATATGTATATAAAATATATTTTGCATGTAGCTATTATATTAGGTAACAATAAGGATTCGTTTTTAGTGGAAATTAGTTGGGAGAATTTAAATCAATATATAATATAATTATTACAGGTGGATAGACAAACATTTACCAGATATAGAATGATTAGGGTCTTCTGATCATTCTATATCTGGTAAATGTCTGTCTATCCATCTGTAATAATAAATTTAAAAGAAAATTTGAAGAAAAAATAAATATATAAATATAAATATTCTGAGAGAATTGTAACAAATATAGTAACTATTTTTTTTTGCATGATTATAATACTTTATCCAAACGTCGCATAATAAAATTTAAAAAAATTGATTTTCTGTTATTGAATACCGCCAATTTTATTGAAACTCTCCCTCTAAATTATAGCAGCAGAGCGATAAATTCATAAAAGCACTTTAATACAATTTTATTGGTCGGTCGCATCGATCCTCCACCAATTTTACGACATCGAAAACATGGTATTCACCGTCGTTTTCCTGATATTATGAAAAGGAGCGCGCGCGAGGGGCGGGCGACCGGGGTGGGTGCTGATAATAAATCGTCGATGCATGCAGTCGTCGGTATTATCCTTGTCTGACGCGGGCGAGGAGATTACTAGGACGACGTGTCCTGGAGCCAGACTGTCTAGGCCGGGGCGAAACGCGAAACTAGTTTAGCATGACTCGCCTCTAGATCGATGCAGAGTATGAGTCGCGAGGGGTATGTGCACGAAAGGTTGTTTGCCAAAAACGATTAACCTAGTAAAATGGAGACTGATGGTATTATAGTGTAACTGATTTTAGTGACCTTTTTCAAATTGCAGCAGATATTTTAATTGTTGGTCGGAATAAAATTATACGCCTGCACCAAATAAAATGTCTATACAAATAAACCGTAAAATGCAAAATATATGTGTGATTCAAATCACTGTCTTGCTAGGTGTCAGATTTTTCTCAAAATATCACGGGATCGTGCGACGATGTTTCCACAGCTAATTTTCAAATTCGCTCCCGATCTATTCAGTCCTTTATCAGTTTTTTTTGTGTTTGCTGTATTCGAAAAATAATTTAAAAAAATATATCTAGGAAAAAAGTAACAAAATAATTTTTTTTGCAGTTGGAAAACCGGTTTATTTTCTTATATATATTTATATATATATATATATATATATATATATATATATGTATATATATATATATGTATATATATATATATGTATATATAATAATTTCTCAAAAATTTCACTCTCCGGTGGGACTTGAACCCACGTCTCCGGCTATCGCGGCCGTCGCGCTACCAACTGCGCCACGGAGGGTGGTAGTGGATATCGCGTGAGATGTTCTTATCTCCAATATATATTATCGGCCGCGATAGCCGGAGACGTGGGTTCAAGTCCCACCGGAGAGTTTTTTATCTTTATTCACAACAACATTACATAGATTTCAATACATTAATTTTACTAATTGGGTTAGTTAGGTGTTGTAAAAGGCTAACGACCCGCTGTCTTTCTGCCTAATTATATTTTTATTCTTCTAAATATAAACCGTTCTAATCCATACATCAATATTTATATCAGATGTGTGGTCGTCCCTGTAAACGAGCGTGTTCTTATGCGCCCCTTGTAGAAAAATACACGTCAAATAAAACTCGGCAAATAAAGTTTGACGAGGGCGCCACCCCACGGCGGCCCCGCAGTCTACAGGTTGTAAATTCCGTCTCATTTACTGTTTATGACATGACAGTTCAACCGGGTGGACTTAACCAGCGGGAGAAATACAAATAAAAACAGACGATGGCCACCGAAGGGTGCCATCTGAGAACGTTTTTTTTAATCGCCCGGCGACTGCACCATACCGAAAAAAATCGCGGCGGGCCGGAGATCGAGAGATTGATTGCGGTGCAGAATGATGAATTGTGGTGGTGGTGAATTGAATTGGTGAATGAGGGTTAGTAGGTGCGTACTGTATTTGGTAATTGATAGGTGGAGTGGGTAAAGAATTGATGTACGAGGTATAATAGAAATTCGATGCTAACTAAATGTTTTGTATGGATAAATTATGCCGGACTTGGCTTAAGCTAACGCAAATGCCACGAAAAAAAAACAATGTCTGAATTATATAGGTAATGATTAGCTTCGATAAACTTTATAATTTACAATTATTTACATGCATTAGAACGATACAGAATAATCCATAATAATCTAATTATTGCGATAATAACCTCCCCCTCTAGTGTGCTAAATAGAGCTGGCGCAATTATCCAGCAGCAGCGTCGGTGGAATAATTTCGACATAACATTTTCATGTGCACTGCGCGCACACCTAACTGGCTCGCAATTTGGGCCCGAATAAATTTATTATGGTATAAACGGACAGCGCTGGCTTGAGGGGGCGGTGGGTGGTTGCGGCGTCGCGTTTACGAAACCGCAACGGGCAGCTTCCGAGGTGTCGAGGAAACCGCACAGGAAATGTAAATGCGCGAGTTGGGCGGCGGCGATTTGTTACGGCTCGAACCCCCCGCTCTCAGACCAGTTTACTATTTATTACGGCTACCGTTATCTTTATCTAAATTGTTTCAGAGAGAGACTTTCAAGAAATGCAGGGAAATTCCCGGCTGTAAAGTCGAAAGAAAACGAAACTGAATAGTTGCGAGCAAAAATCGATTTTTTAATTTTATTTATCATAATTTATTTATTTATTTATCATCATATGCCTTCTATCGTGTAGGTGTAGGCGTTTTTATTTTATTTTTCTCTTATCCTTTTTATTTTTCTTTCCATTTTTTTCAGTACTGTGTCAATTGTTTTAGTCCTTCCGATGGGTTTTTTCTTTCTGCTTCTTCTCGTATAACGTCCTCACATGTTTTTCTTAGTCTTCCTCTGTAGTTTATGTCCTTTTACTCTAGTTTCGTATACTCTTCTTGTCATTCGTTCCTTATTCATCTGGCACACATGTCCAAACCACCTCATTATGATAAATATATAGCAGAGGGCCAATCTCTGCTATATATTTATCATAAAATATATAGAAGAGATTGGCCCTCTGCTATATATTTATCATAATGAGGTGGTTTGGACATATTAGCCGGATGAATGAGGAACGAATGACAAGAAGAGCATACGAAACTAGAGTAAAAGGAAAAAACTACAGAGGAAGAAGAGGATAATACCATTGATTAATCATCACCTCGATGTTCAAGGTCATGGAGTTTACAGTTCTGACCTACCGATGGCTCTACCAGTCAACTTTTTTCGATATATGCTTAAACGGACAAGGCATTAAATAGTTAGGCGGTTATACCACTATCCCAGGGAGGTTTCACAGTGGGCCCTTTTTTGAGGCCTAAGTGTCTGTAGCTATCCTACCCTCCAGCCAACTATTCAGGCCACTATCCCAATGTATTGTAGTAGCAATTATGCATGGCCGTTAGATATCTTGGGAATGTGTTAACAAAAACGAATGTATCCCTCTTCTGGTTATGAATAAGATCGTGTGAAATGTGCGTCCTTATCTACTCCAATTTCTTGAGTCTATAGTTCTTTGCTCCGCCGGGTAATGAAAATATATGGCGGGGTATTTCAGACTGGTACGATAGAGGAGGACGCGGACCATATGAGAAAAGAAAATAAAAACGCAAAGGCCGCCCAAATCCCCGTACACGTATATGGCCGTCGGCCGACCTTAAAAGAGGGCAATATAATTCATAATGTTCGCGCGATAAAATTGCACCGGCACGTAAAACGGAATGTTGTGTAAAGTTCCCTCAAAGAGATGTGTTAATGAAACAGCAATTTAGAGTCAAAGCTAGCGCGAGGGTAATTATTTCAAGTAGAGTAAAGACAATTAGTGGAAATATGACTTTTAATGGGTGAAATAAATAACTTTCTAATTTGAAGAATCAAGCTTGATTTATTGGCACCTCCAAATGGATTTTAGCATTATGACAGCGTACCACCGAAAATTCGGTGTTAGTTTCAGCCATAATATGGGTTATTGTCAGAATCTTCCGAAACTGCCTAAGCTGCTTTCGCATTTTTTAGAAAATTTAGAAGAACATAAAAGCGGTTTTACTTTGTATCTCATCAATAAGACTTTAGTTACACTTTGTAACTAGTTTCGTTTAAGCTCTATCCATTTTTTAAGCTCTTTTGATTACTACAGAATTATTAGACGATCGCTGCTTGCATTAATATATAATTACTTTAATTATTACTATTTTTTTGTTGTCCAATACAGTCTGAAAGTTATTATTCTTTTAACAATTTTACAATTACATTTAACAAATGAAAAAGGTGACTCCTTCGCAGTGCGTTCACCAATCTTTGTATGGATCTATAAAATCTACTGTGAAGGATGTTGTTTTTTGTCGTATTAGCTTGTTTTTTTTTTAATTTGTATGTTATTATCATTTTTTGTTTTATTGCGTCACCATTATGTATGGTGGATTGAGATTGGGATTTATAAAATAATTAATTCCTTGGCTCTACTTTCGTGGAGTAAACCGTCAAGATACTAGATCTATTCGTATAGAACCTATAACACACACGGAAATGTTAAATAAAAAATCGTATGTGGTCAAACTACATTACTTTAACATAAACATAAAACATCGATGACTACAGAAATAATAGACGATGTCCGGCTCAGGCATTAAAGTATATTTAAGGTGAACTGAGGTTGGGTTTTCTAAAAAAATCAATTCCTTGGACTTACTGCCGTGGCGTAAATCTATTTCTATAGAACCTCTACTACACAATGAAATTTAAACAAAAAATCTGATATGGCCAATGTACAGTACTTTAACGTAAACATAAAACATCGATAAAACATATATAAGTGTGAACCCACCTCTTAGCAATCTACATATCTAGATTTCGATCTTATTAGATCTCGTCAGTGTTGCTCAGCTAGTGAGGATTAATTCACACAATATCTCGAGTGGTTATATAGAAAAATAGTACAACTTATCCCCTAGGAGGAAAGCTAAATGGCATCTGGCGGCACCACATCAATTAGCAATGCACACCCATATGGCTGAGCTGAGCTACACTGAGGAAATGCGGTACAGATCCTTGTAGTAACCCCTTATATAACCTTGTATTTCGAAAGCCTTACGGTGCCCTCGGGCGTGACCTCTTATTCACTAGTATAGCCCTCTACTATCCGTACCAGAGCTTCCTATATCCTTCTACGTCGCTGTACTGCTATGATGGCCACATGCAATTGAGTTGAACACATTTGTTACGTCCACGGTAACCATCATGCAGTGTCTACGTCTTCTCCGTGTTCGACTTTGAGGTTCTTCTTCTTGCAGTGCATCTCCTATCGGAGGTTTGCTATCATCACAGCCATCCGAACCTTATTGGCTGCTGCTCGGAATAATTGAGTGTTACTACAGCCAAACCAGTCCCTTACGTTTTTAAGCTAGCACATTCGGCGTCTTCCGATGTTCCTTCTTCCTCTAATCTTTCCTTGTACTATCAATTGTAGCAGTGTGTATTTGGGTCCTCTCATTATGTGGCCTAGATATATATATATATATATATATATATATATATATATATATATATATATATATATATATATATAATGGATAGAGCTTAAACGAAACTAGTTACAAAGTGTAACTAAAGTCTTATTGATGAGATACAAAGTAAAACCGTAAAATGTTCTTCTAAATTTTCTAAAAAATGCGAAAGCAGCTTAGGCAGTTTCGGAAGATTCTTTCTCTTCTTTATGGTATGAATTATTTCTTTTTGCATTTTATTTAAGACTTCAGAGACCTTCAAGACCTTTATTGGCATTTCCCTCACTACCCCTCCATCATCACAAACCTCAACAAAAATATACAAAAATAAAAATAAAAATACAATATAAATAAAAGTACTACTCCGCCAAATTACCCCCATCTATCGCCACTCCCTTTGGCCTTGCCACTTTCCTCTCCCACGTCAGCCTCCTGCAGATTTTCACGCCTTCCTCATCCTCGCATAACCATTCATTCAGCTTTCTGCAGTCTCCCACCCATTCTGCTTTCACACCCTCACATTCTTCGCTAAGGTGCCACCACGTGTCGCTTCCCTTACTACACAGCGCACACGTGGTGTACCCTAGACCCATCCACACTTTCCTCCCTCTCTCGTCTGACCCACACCTCGCTCTTGCCATGCATACCTTGTCCTCCCTGCTCCACTCACCCCTGGCTAAGTAACTCGGGAGTCTCCCACTCACTTGCCACTCTACGTAGCCAGGGTTGTAAGAGCTCTCATTCATTCTAGTCTTCCGTTCTTGCCACTCAATATCTCTCAATCTCTCTTTTACCTCAGTTCCTAGGCTTCCCATTTCTCTCAGCTTCACCTCTACCCACACCTCAGACATACCCACTCTTTCATACATCCTTCCTCTATCCTTTCTCCAACCACACTCCGTCCTACTCTTACACCTCATCCATACCTCCCGCACCAGTCTTTCCTCACACAATTCCTGCAATCTTTCTTCAAACTTCACAACCCTTACACACGACTCCGACCACATACTCATACGATTCGTCTCCAGCAACAGCACTGCTCTCGGTGTCTACCTTTCGAGACCCAGTAGACTCTTCAGGAGCACACCTTGCTCTCTCTCTATCACATCCCACTCACGCAATCCCCACACTTCCACTCCATACAACAGAATAGGTTTTACACACGCATCCCAGATCTTGCACGCCATTACGAGGTTACCGCCCCACAGCCTCTCCCATTTACTTCTCACTATTCCCCAAGCCATTCTCGCTTTCGCTTACATACTTTCCACATGCATCCTAAATCCTCCTCCACTGTCAAACCAGAAACCCAAATATTTAAAGACATTCACTCTCTCAATCATCCTTCCCTTCCATTTCAGCTCTTCCACTCTACCCCTTCTACCCCTATTCCTAAACATCATCCATTTAGTCTTCTCCACATTCACTACTAGCCCTCTTCTATCCATGTACCTTCTCATTCTTTCCAACATCTCTTGCATCTCTTCCACTCTCTTGGCTACTAATACTATGTCATCCGCATATGCCAGCATCCACACCTTGGTTCTCCCTACCTCCAGCCTGTCCTCTCCTCAGCACCGCCTCCAAATCACTTGTGTATAGATTGAACAGGAGGGGGCTTAGCGGGCACCCTTGCCTTACACCCACATTCACCCTAAACTTCTCAGACACTTCTCCATTCACTCTCGATTTTGCCCACGTCTCTTTATATATACTTCTCACCCACTCCACACTTTCATCTTCCATCCCCAATCTATCCATACACTCCACGAGCTTTCCTCTAGAAACGGAATCATACGCCGCTTTCAAATCCACAAACACCGCTTACACTCTTCCTTTGCACTCCAAGCTTCCTCCACCATTCTCGCAAGCGAGAAAATCTGCTCCCTCGTCCCTCTTCCCTTTCTGAAACCCCCCTGGCATTCCGGCTGCAGCCCTTTTCTATCCACTTCTCTCGCTAGTCTATTTTTCACAATTTTCACCATCGCTTTGTACCCCGCATTCATAACGGTAATACCCCTATAATTATTTACGACCGATGCTGCTCCCCCTTTGTGTACCGGGACCACCACCCCCACACGCCACTCTTCCGGCAGTTCTTCCTCACCGCTCCAGACTCTATTCAAAACCTGCAGTAACTTATCTTTTCCTTCCTTTGTTAATCTTTTGAAGGCCTCTGCCTTCAGCCCATCTTCCCCCGCCGCCTTTCCCAGTTTCAGCTGCCCTATGGCCACGTCGACCTCTTCCCGCGAAAACGCCTCCCTTCCTACCACCGGTCTCGGACTCCCTAAATCCACCTCTGATCCCGCCATCTCTCTACAGCTCTTCTCCCACTCTGCCGGCTCTATGCTAACTTTGCCCTTTCTTACGCTTCCCCTCAGAATTTCCCACAACCCTTTCTCTGTCACACACTCCCTCAGCCTCGTTTCTACCTTCTGCAACTCCTCTATCTTCTTCCTCTCGCAGGTTCTCTCGAACTCCCTCTTCGCCTGATTGGCCCTTTCCACTTCACCTCTCCCTTTTCTCCACTTCGCCATTGCTCTTCGCCAGCTCGACTTCTTCACCCTACATTCCTCGTCAAACCAACTATCCCTCTGCCCCCCACTCTTCTTCTTCTCCAATGCAGCCACCATCACTCTCTCCAACTGGAGCATCGAATGCACATCCTCCCACTTGACGCGTTTTAGCTTTTTCTCATTTCCACTCGAGTAATTGTATGAATTCATCCTCACTAGTTGAGCTACACGATGAGATCGAATAAGATCGAAATCTAGATATGTAGATTGCTAAGAGGTGGGTTCACACTTATATGTTTTATAAGATTGGCTTTGTGCTGATATCTCAAGCACTCTGTTGGAATACTATTCCATAGAGGTCACTACTTGGTTATCCTGATGGCATGAGCATGTTGACAGTTATTACCATATGGGTGTGCATTGCTAATTGATGTGGTGCCGCTAGATGGCGATTAAATTTTCTCCTAGGGGGTTAGTTGTATAATTTTAGTACAATATAATTCACGCATTATATTTATAAATAAATAAAATACGTAAAGTTGTATAATCTGTAATACGGCAGGAGATACATGCACGAATCAATATTTTATCGAGCACAGCATCAATCAGTTTCAAGTCGCGCGATGTGCACCTCATGTCTCGCGCGATAAAAATTCTGGAGGAGTAAAAAGACACCCCATGTAGATTCTATACATGTGCCTCCTTTTATACCGCACCCGGGGGGCGGAGGGACGCCGTTCAATTTGGCCCCAACGCGACGAGACGACCCTCACCGATAGACGTGTAATCGTCGATTTTATTCATTACCGATTTGTATTTCTCAACCTGTATTTGATATTAGAAGAAACTCTGACACACTTGAATTGAATTGATAAGAGATAATTAAATAACCAACACAATTTTTATTTTTATTAGATCAGGGTCCGCTAATATTTAAATCAGAAACCTAAATATAAAAAAAAACAGGAGAATATTTTTTTAATATACACAATATATAATTAAGCCTACACCGAAAGGCAAAAGGGATATATATATATATATATATATATATATATATATATATATATATATACATATATATATATATATATATATATATATATATACATATATATATATATATATATATATATATATATATATATATATATATATATATATATATTTAGATTTAAATATTTTACGAAAGAAAATATAAAAATATGAAGTTATTTGTAACAAATGAATTTTCTTTAAATATTTAAAGATGTTATTGTTCTTCTACACGTTGTTGTTGGCTCTGAAACTTATTTTTTAAAACTAGTGACCATATTTCGCCTGCTTCAGCTGCTTATTTGCTTTTCCACGCCCCATATCTCTACTCCATACATCAATATAGGTGTATATTGTACACGAAAACTATCATTCAATAATGCCATTCAACAATGCCATTCAATACTTCTCATTCTTGCTGCATTCTTGTATGGAGATTATAGGAATCCCGGTTTTATAATCCCTACTTTAAGTCGGCTAACAGTGGCCAAGTAAATCTGTATGTAAGATTTTTTATTCGCAGGCAGCTTTTGATAATTTAAACAGTATTAAATCTAAATAATTATGAAATTTAGTATCAAATAATGATACCTATACATGTATGACCAAACAAACGCAAACTTTCAAAGCTAATAAAACAACTACATTTTTTTTCTGTTATTTTTAGGACAAAATTAATTAGCTAATTATTATTAAAACTAAATAAGTTTACAAATTGGATGGTTGTGGCGTCTACTACGAGGTAATTCATTTTTAATAAAGGAGATGAATAAAACTACTATGTTTTTAATACTTGCTTAAAACAAGTGGTAAAAACATACTTGTTTACAACAAGTCGTAAAAAACATAGTAGTTTTATTCATCTCTTTCATTGTAAATAAGTTTATTCAAATCCATCATAGTCATATCAATACTGACACATTGGACCCTTTGTATTGTTAATATACAACATTTCACCTTACGCCTCGCATTGTACATTATTAAAGACGCTGCCCCCAACAGAAAAGTTTAAAAGGTATCCGGTAACAATTGAGACAATTTCATTTCATTCCTGGGGGCGGCGACGACGGCGAGTTTCTTTAGGAATGAAATTTTAAAGTTGCATGAAGCAGTCTAACGTTATCTTTCCCATGTTGATCCGGCTAGGGCCGGCGCGCTGATAAAGTCTACTAGTAAAACATGAGCTCGGGCTGCAACTCATATCGGCCTTTATTCCCTTACCCCGATATCCTTCTCCCGTAGACACCTGCAACCCACCAGAAAACACTTTTGTATGCATGCGAAACGCTGCACATGAGGCAGCCGGGCTGTTCTTGTATGCATTAGCATCATCAAGTGTTACATATAAAGGAAAATGTATCTTAATATATTTTAGAAATTAAAGATATATACTCGGATTTTGTCTCACATATAGTAATCGAAACGCAAAATATTGAATTTTGTGATTATATAATACTAATAGGGAGATCAAAATGAGAGGACTAAGCAGTCCGTGGCGCAGTGGTCTAAGGAGATGGTCTGAAGCTGGACTAAGCAGTCCGTGGCGCAGTGTTCTAAGGAGATGGTCTGAAGCCATTGCGTATGGAACGTTGGTGTGGTGGTTCGAATCCACCGTTAGCCGGGAAATTTTTCCACAAAGAATTTACCCGGCTAGCAAATCATGGATGTTGTATGAGGCACAATAGGTCCGCGAAGGGCCGCAGTGCACACAGCCCTGGGGCGGGGGCTGTAATAAACGTAAAAAAATGAGAGGACATTAGAACCATACAGGGGAAACAATGCATGAGGATGAGAAAATAATAGAGAAACATGAAAACACTTTAAATGGGCCTATATAAAAAAAATACCTTTATTAGGCATAATCAAAATCACTCCAACAACAATACCATAAAATAAAATAAAATATATAAATAGAAATATAAACAACAAAGTAAAAATACATAATCCCTTATATAACATCGAATGCCCTCTTCATCCATACTATACCCGTTTTGTCCTCACCAATATCCTCTGTGTGAAAGCATAGTGGGTTGGATATTACAGAAATGTGAATTAATGGTTAGGAGAGGGTGGGAGAGACCTGAAAATCTGCAAGAAGCTGACGTGGGAGACGATGTTGGCGAGGACAGAGGCAGTATTTGGTATTTATGTAAATCGACGTACGCAGTTACATTTTTGTGTATGAATAAATTGATTTCTATAAGAAGTCTATAACTGCGCATGTCGAATTACAGAAATACCAAATGCAAACTCTTCTCCTTTTTAAAACAATTGAATTGTATATGTGTGTGAATTATACATACAATTTTATTCCATACATACAATAACTTATAATAGAGAATGTGTATGTACTATGCCCGCTAACCGCAGTTTTCTAGACTATATTCAACTGCAGTTGTTTATATGTGGCGACGGGGACTATTCCTGACAATGCGGATTCTTCAAGTCCAATTTTGCATCTCGATGTTAAGGTCGTTTTAGACAAGACAATTTCTTGACTCAAACGTTAAGGTCGTTTTAGACAAGACAATTTCTTAGCTCAAAAGTTGTTCAAGAAATGAAATTATACATCCTCCTCCCATACAATTTATCCTTGAAACATAGAACACATTTTATTTTTCCATTCAATCTACCATCCAATTCAATATTTCAAATAATTTGCTGTATTATACGAGATAATTTAGATTGTCTCGCATCTTGACTAACTTTTGAATCAAGAAATTGTCTTGTCTAAAACTACCTTTAGTTAAGATGCGAGACAATCTAAATTGTCTCGTATCATACAGCTAATTATTCGAAATTTTGAATTGGATGGTAGATCGAATGACAAAATATAACGCGTTCTATTTGTCAAGGACAAATTGTATGGGAGGAGGATATATGAATTCATTTCTTGAACAACTTTTGAGCTAAGAAATTGTCTTGTCTAAAATGACCTTTAAAATTGAGAAATTTAATTATAGATATAAGACTTTTAAAAGTAAGCCTAAAAATATTATGTATTTATCGAAAAGCGAACCGATATAAAACATCATTGTAAGCCACATTTTAAAATATATAATCCAATTCCTGTCAATTCTAATGTTCCCCAGCAACAGCTTGTGCTCTTCAACGATATTTTTAGTGCGCAACCTAAAACTATTGAACTCCCCGGCAGCAAAATTTATTGCATAATGGCCTCCCGGTGCAAAGCACCATCGATATATCTAAAAACCTCCTCTCTCTCCCATTTCTATTTGACATTAATACGCTCGTTCGTTGCGATTAACGCGGAATAATATTAATCCGGGGTGGCCCTCACGAAATTCCGTTGACGTAACATGAATGGAACCACCCTCTCTTCGAATCGATCAATGATTCGCCCAGATACGGCAAAGTCGTGCCCGCCGCCTCCACCACCGGAACGCCAGCACAAAACACACGCCTGTCGTTTTTAATAGCGCTGTGTTTTTTTTTGCTTCTTTTTCCTACTCTCTTCGGCCGGCGGGTGGTTCATTTATCTATTTTCCTATTTTAAGGCCCGAAGACTATTTATGCTGGTACGCACGTATTTGCCACCGCGCCGAGGCCGTTGGTGGCGGCGGTCGAAAAATCAATAGGCGGCCCCGGTGAGGCGCGGGGAATGCCGAATCGGGTCGGCACCATCGGCGTCACTTCCCTTCTTTCCACCCGCGTAGACGCTTACGCCGGCACCGCGACGCGAGTGACATTTACCCCCCCATCGGACGTGGAATTTTACCAATTAAAAAGTGCTATATTAAAAGAAAAATACAAAAGGACATTTATTTTCGCACACGTGATTTTCAAACGCACTTAAAAGGGGTAAGTTTTAATAATACACATGATGAATTCTATTTAAATACATGTGCTATATTTTATTGATAATACCGTGCAATAATAACCGAGTTTATTAATGTTGGATATTGTGGCAGTTGTTTTATATCCAATGGCAATATGCTATCGTAAGATCTCTGTAATGACCTTGAAGTTTCGTAATCCGCCACCCTTTACAGCTTTCCAGAGAAAATCGAAACGCTCATGGAAAGTTCCGTGTATGGGTAGTTTGGTTAGGCCTTTGCTCTAACACTCTGTGTAACCCAATTACAATCGAGTTAACCTACATTGAATGGGTTCGTTAGAGTTCGTCGCGATTTATACAGTTTCAGCAGGAATTGTTAACCAATAGAGCGGAAGTACTGAAGTAATGGTGAATTTTATACGATAGATTGCACATTTGGAATGGGAATTGGATTGTTAAACTGTCTAGTGGTGGCTTATTTAGGTTTCAAGCTTGAATTATTTATTAAATATTTCTACGGACATTTAATTAACTCAGTATATGAAGATTAATAAGCAGGCACTACTAATAAAAATTGGATTATATCGTAGGATAAATCAGTTTGAACATGTTAACGTGCAAAAGCTGATTGGACCTTATTACGCTACACAGTCGATATGTTTATCATTTCATAGTAACCTAATGTATTATTCTACCTATCAGCTATTACAATTTAACTTCTGTTGGAATACATTTATTACAATTTGAATTACAAATTACTATCTTGCTCTATTTACGATTTTACTTCACTCCACTTTACATGAGCGTATGAATTCAAGAACAATGTATGCAGCATAGTGGATTACTTATAACGTACTACAGGCTACACTTAACTGACTTTTATACAACTCAGTCTTCAAATATGATTATTTGAATATTCTTTTAATTAAAGAGGAATCTCGTTACTGTGACATTAAATGCCTAAGAGTATCGATGTGTATTGGCACTTTAAAACATACAAGTGAGAATATATCGTATAGCTAAAGTATATCAAACAGTCACGAGATAAAACGCTCTTCCATCCAGTTGTTATGTTTTTATTTATTAATTAAGTTTACCATAACAAATTGGAATGCAAGCTCTAACATTCCAATTTGTTATGGTAAACTAAAATAATAAATAAAAACATAATAACTGGATGGAAGAGCGTTTTATCTCGTGACTGTTTGATATACTTTAGCTATACGATATATTCTCACTTGTATGTTTTAAAGTGCCAATACACATCGATACTCTTAGGCATTTAATGTTCCTCCTCCAGTCATGAATCACCCAGTATTTTGCAATCTTCATGTAGCGGCCTTTTGCTCCGACAGTTGCCATTCCAAATGAAAATAAAGGTGCGTGAGACTGTCACGTTAATTTCGATACTATCGACGTGCCTTCTTCCTACAGATCTTTTCCCATCGATCTTCCCTTCGATGATGGGTCGAATATTCTGATACCGTTCTTCTCAGGCTGTACTGAAGCTTCCCTTCTTTGATATTGGGCAGCAGTTCATCCTTTTTCTCCGCCCGCGTTCTTCGTTAGTTTTTCTTTCAACCCATGACATACGCAGAATCCCCGGATATAAATATATCTTAAATGCGTCTGGTCCGTTTATCAGGTGACAGGTTGAGTATCCAGGTTTCAAAACCATAAAGAAGCACTGAGAAGATGTAGTATCTTATCATGCGGATGCGGAGCTGAAGATGTAGGCCTCTGCTACTAAACAGCCTTCATATCCCCGTATTCACCGACGTTGCATAAATCTATCAATAGCTATTGAACCTATAACTATTCGTTGTTATAGCAACAATAAATACATTATCTAGCTAATGTAGTTCCTTTAGATTCTCTGTATTGTAAACACTGAATAATTAAACAAAAGGTGTCATCCAAGCTCCAATCGCAAGCGCTATTCAAGGTCAAGTAATCAAGTAAATTGTGATACAATCCGGATGCAGTTTTGTACAATAAAGGCGCGTCGAACTAATCTCGAGAAGATAATAAAAAA